>JANKOD010000192.1:12911052-12925737 GCA_026284645.1 Erythroxylum acuminatum
TAATTCCAAAACCATAAAAATCAATACCAACAACACAACAATCCGAAAATAAATCACAGCTTTAAAATGACAAAAATCACTTAACCGAAGTTTGGCGTCGATATTCCCGTCAAACCTGTGTCGGGAAGTTAGCCGGCTATCTCCATTTTTGTACTCCAAAAATGGGTCATATATGTCATGAAATATTAATGCTCGAAGGAAATGAAATGCCCAAAAATTTCTGCGCAGTATTCAAGTCTCCTTGCACTGATTTTGTTCAATATGACCCGACCGTTGTTCCTGCAAAAAAAAACAATAAACGTTTCAGTGCTTTCTTCTTAAAAATCCTCCTTTTTTGCCTGTGTGCTGCGCCGATACTGTAGCAATGATTAATCAAACAATTTAAAACACAACCCTTGTTTACCGGCACGCCTCCCTATCTCTTGACAAGATAATTAAATTTGTCTCTCATATACAACTCTCGGCTCATGCATTGTTGCTTCTCTCCAGCGCCGACTTCCCTACTCTCTGCACTGTTCCTATAAGAAACTTCAAAAAGAAATGTATCTATCGGCACTGTGTATATGATGTTGACAAATAAACTCAACACATTTCAAAGTTCAATCGGCTCTCTCATCTCCTCATGCCCGGCACTATTGAGTTATTTGACAAATAAATAAAGCACTCTCCACTCAAACTCTCTCACGCCAGCATCCTCCTCTCGACAATGTTCCTCTCATGACAATTAAAAACCTCCCTCTTTAAACCTTGGCTGCCCATTGTTGTGCCCGACACTCTCCTATATGTCTCTTGGTTTCTGTGCTTCACCTGTCGGCACTCATCAATAAAACTCCTCCCTCAAAACCCTTCTGTCGGCTCACCCCTCCTATCAGACAACAAAACGCATATATATGTGTCGGCGCTTTTTCCTCTGTGTTGACAAGACAAAAAAAATTCAAAGCCTCCCCATTAAAAGCCACGTAGCCCTCCTAAAATGCATGAGCTGTGCGTTTAGCGTTTGGAAAAAAATGCTGGCGTTGGCCAGCGTTTTTGTAACGCACAATGCTTAATTTTTTTAAAATATATATTAATAATAATAAGTGCCTAAACTGAATATGCATGCTATGCTTCAATTTGCTTTACAAAATTTTTTCATTTTGGTCTAAAAATATGTCAATGTGTCCAATTTAACAGTCAACACAAATTGAACACAAATTAAACATTTCATCTATAAAAATAGGATTGAAATCACATATAAATGCATAAGAAAATCTAAGAAAATTCAATCCTATCAGCTGTCCAATATTCCAAAGGAATGTTATAGATATTCACCCATATATGAATGTTTTTCAATATATTTTTTTCTAATTCCATGCCCGGTTGTCAATTTTGAAGAAATAAAGGAAGTTAAGAGATGTGCTAAGGGCCTTTTTCAGTTACCTTTTGAGCTTCCGATTTTGAGGAGAAGGTAAAGATTAAGTTATCCTCCTCAATTAGCATAACTTCCATTAAACCTCTCCCTTTCCAGCTTCTCTGGGTCCAAGCTTGTATCACTAGAAAAGCAAGCCTTTTATGTATAAAAAATCCAACAAGCATAGCTTCCCATGTCTTAGCACCTTCCTGCAGAATGTCTAGACTTGGAGCCACCATTAGCTTTCCTTCATTCTCAACAGGTGGACTGTAAATCAAGCAAAAGTCAGAAATGTCACCCACATCCTGTTTCCAGGTCTTTCTAATCCCTTTAATATGTTTAAACACACTGTCATATGGAGTAGAAGGTTTAGGAGGAATGGCAGAGGTTGAGGGAGGAATAGTTGTAGAGAGGGATGGACAAGAAGAGTGGGTTACAGAAAGTTGAGCAGGGGATGAGAGAGTAAAATGAAGAATTAGGGAAGTAGCGGGTAGAGTGGTAGAGGGTAGAGATTGGAAATCAGTCTCCATTTTAACTATTTGGAAACTAATGATGTTTTGTTTTGCAGGTCATCAAAGGAAGAATAATGCTGAAAAACAAGAGGGAATCGACGGACAAGGGTACTCGAATGGAGGAAAGGAAAGGGAAGAAAGCTGAAATTGGTAGTTTAGATGGTTGAGGAATGCTTTTGAAGAACTTTCAAGCATTAAACACAGGGTTGGAAATTGGAATGCATATATACTTTTATCGATTTTAAGTGTTTGAATTTTTAACTCTTAAAAATTTAGACTTATTTTTAGACTTATTTTTATTTTTTTCGCTTAATAGTTTCTCACTTCATGATTATTGTTGTCCACTCAATACTTAAATGTTCTTACCCTATCTATAAGTTATATATAAGCTCCTTTTTCTTTTTTTTTCCTTAAAAATGTGTTTATTCCATCGTAGAATGAAGAAATGGAATTCTTTGCAATTAACAAGAATGAATGAATGGTTTTGGGAAAATCCTAAAACTTTCATACCTCCTGTGTAACATCTTATTACTTGCGGGGAGGCTAGAATAGTAAATATGAGGGATCAATGAGTATTTAGAAAGGCATTTTCATGTTCATGCATAATATGTCATACACATACATTTGAATAGTGAAATTTTTGCACATGAAAATAACTGTACATGCATTCATTAACATTCCGGGTATACTTGTTTATAAATGTAATTGATATTGAGAATTGTGATTTATTTGTATTGAAAATTGATTTGGAGTGTGTAATTGTTGATTTAGAATTTTTGGAGAATTTTGGGAAAATTTTTCTGAAAATTCGGGGTAAGTTTTAGACTAAAAAAATGTCAAGTGACAAGACAATTGTTAAATGGTAGTAGAATTTACTGTCTCATGGCAATAGAAATTTCGATAAATGACTTTAGGAATTATTGACAAGTGCCATTGAAAGTTTAGGAGACAATTAGAATAGAAATTGGATTTAAGCTATAAGACTTGTCACTTGCCAAACAATGCCTTAAGTCTATTAAGCATTTAATTCCCCTTTTTATATTGCTCTTCCACGATGCTTCTCATTTAAAGGCCATTGGTGTTTTATTTTGATTTTTCTCCATCATTTTCATGGCTTCTCTTCTTCCTCTTCTTCATGAGTTTTGCATCTTTAAATCTCCACCCACACTAAACCCAACCCTCTCATCTTTCATGCTACTCTTTTACCTTGCTTTCTCTTCCATTCTCACCAAAAACCCAAGCCTTTCATCCTCAAGATGATGATGAACGGGGGATGCTTAGGAGCTAGGGTTGAGTGAGATTTTGAAGAGTTTGGAGCTAAATCAAGTAAGTTATGCTTTTAATGTCATGGGTATGGTTAATTTAAGCTAGAATGATGGGAAATTGAGATTTAATGACTTGATTTTGCAAGGTTTATGTATGTGTAAGGGGTGATGAAAAATTTATGTATATGTCTTATTTTTGGATGCGTAGGATGAGTAATAATTCATGTAATGGTATAGAGATGTTTTGAGGTTGAATGATCATCAAAGTGGTGTTTGGATGAGCGTAGAAAATTGTTGATAAATGGGAAAGTATATATGCTCTATTTTTGGTTAATGATCAATTATAGATCATGATTTGTTGTGAGGGATTTATGGAGTTGAATTGGGTAGAGAATGATGAGGAAATGAAATGGAAGAGATAATCTAGGTATAAGCTGAGTTAGATGTAAATGTTGAAAGTATGAAAATCTGGAAAATGTTAGCAGAAAAATTTCCACTGATATGCTTTTGTGTTTTAGCTATAACTTGTTATGTAGTTATCCAAATGAGTTGATTCTTGATTTGGATTAAATTAGAGACAAATGGCTACCTTTCTTATGAGACATCGAGTTAAATTCTTCTTTTAAGAGTCTCAAATTTTGATGTGAAAATGAGGACTGGATGTAGCAAAATTTTGGATGAATGGTTATGCTTGTGTTCCATTTTGGGTGTTTATGAACAAATAGGGAATATGAATTGGGTATGGATGCTTTTGAGCTAAGTTTGAGGTATACATGAAGTATTCATCGACTTGAAATGATGAATTTTGAATATGAAGTGCTTAATACTTAGGAATAAGATATGTTATGGAAAAAGGATAGAAATTTTTGAATGATAAGGTGTAGTTGAATATGATGATTGAAATGAGTTGAGAGTTGAGGGTTTAATGAAATATAATTGGTGTTTGAGTTGTTATGAAGTGGTTTTGTGCTAGAAGAGGTGAATTTGAGAAGATTATGGGTGTATATGATGTTAGAATGAGTGTAGGAACCTTTGGAGAGGCTTTGGAAGGAGTTTTGGGTCACCAATGTCCGTTAGACGGACTTTAGGTCTCTTAAACGGACCTTCTTGGGTGTAGAAACACCCAAATAGACATTAGGTCCATTAAACGGACCTTCTCGGGTGAAAAAGCACCCCCAAGCTCGACAATGTCCGTTAAACGGACATGAATAACAGACATTCTCGGGACACCTATAGTAAATTGTAATTTTGACCCTTTTAAAGGCAAAATCTTGTTTCAAGTTCTTCATAAAAGTTGTAGATCTAGAAGTCTTCTTTTAAACCGTCCAACACACGAGATCAATACGACATATTTTATGAAAGTTATGGTAATTGCGCCAACATAGGTTCATTAGGAGTGAGGACATAAACATGGTTGCTTCTTTTGACCATAACTTCCTCTTTAGACATCAAAATAACTTGATTCTTGAACCAACTGATTTCTAACACATTTTTCTACCTATCCATAAAAAGTTGTAGCATTATGAATTGAATTGAAGAATATTGATTAAATGAAAGTGTGGGAATATGTTGGAATAGTGTAAATAGGATTATTTTTACTGAACATACTTCAGTGTTTTGATTATATCTAGAACTATAGGATTTCAAATGAGATGATTTTTATTTTTAAGTAAAATAGAGAAATAGGGCTACAATTCATATGAAAGAGTCGAATTCAGTCTTTAAGATGTTCAATTTTTTAATGAAAGTTGTACATAGTGAACTGTTTTTGGATAAGACCAGTTTGAAAATGTTTGAGTTATATCTTCCAAAGTACTGAACCAAATTGAGTGATTTTGGTGTCAATAGAAACATAAGACATAGAGGAACACTTTTCTAGAAGAGAGTATTACCAAATTACATCAGTTTCACTTTCT
Source organism: Erythroxylum acuminatum (assembly GCA_026284645.1). Lineage (NCBI taxonomy): Eukaryota > Viridiplantae > Streptophyta > Magnoliopsida > Malpighiales > Erythroxylaceae > Erythroxylum > Erythroxylum acuminatum. The sequence continues at coordinate 12,916,136 of JANKOD010000192.1, forward strand.
AATTGAACATGAACAGTAGACCCTAAAGTGTGTTTTGGAAAAATTTGAAAGTGAGTCAATAAGAAAGGAATAGAGATTTTAATGGTTTTAGTGAGGCATAAACCTAAGTATAAGTTATACTTAGATGAGTTTTGATATGAGAATGATTATGTGATGGAATTTATGAAAAAAAATCTGGGATTGTCATGAACATGCATGTTACATATTTCATTGCATACATGTGCATTACTAAACACTTATAATAGTGCAAATTGTGATATATGTATGTTTTGCATAATATAGAGGATCATATTGAGAGCCATCATCCAGACGTTTCCAGAACTTAGAAGCAAGTACTAATTTGGAGCATACAGTGAGTAGACCTAGATGGTCTCATTTTATTGTTTGTTTTGTTTGATTTTTGTATTAATTAACTGTTGAATGCTGATATGAATGCGTCTTGACTGTTGATTCATGACAGAAGGTCCGATGATTGTGTTGATTGATGGGATATCGAAGTGCTGATGGTATGTGAATGAGATGAACTAAGTGAACTTAATGTGATTGTTAAATGTGTTCTGAATCTACATTTGCATGTAAGTGAAAGTGTGATTCTCAACTTAATGTTGAATGTCAGACTAAGGTCCGATGATATGAGAATGAGATTGAATGGGATCATGCAAATATGACTGATGCATTTCATTTCATGAATGCATAAAACATAATGGTTATTGTGACCAGAGTAGCCATCGATCAGAGCTTAAAGCTCAACAAGTGAAAATGAGCTTCGAGCTCAAAAGTGAATCAGAGCCTCAGGCTCAACGTTTAATGAGCCTTGTATCTCCCAAGTGGATAAGGGACAGTTATCAATGAGCCCTATATGGGACAGTTTAGGCACTCGGTCACAACAAAGTAATAAATGGAAAGTCAGTCTCATGTGTACTGCATATGCATAATATGAGTGATTAAATTGTATTGAATGTGAAGTGTGAAATATGTGTTATGTGACTGGGTGAGCCATCGATGATGGTCACTCATTGAGTTCGCAAAACTCACCCAAAATTTGCAAATATTTTTCAGGACTCAGAAGAATACCTCGGTAGGCAACGAGAGTATAACTACTACATGCGAGTGAAAGATAGAGGTTGGGATCAGTTCGTGTCTGCATTTTGTATTTTCTTATTTTTGTACAAATTTAGTATTTCGCGATTTTTGTATAAATAATGGATTCCTAAATTTTGTACCATGTGTATACAAATGGATTTATGTTGTAATGTAAAGTCATCATGACTAAAAATGTTTTATATTTGTAATGGGCCCTAAATGGCTATTGAAAATTTTATTGATTGTATTGTTATGATTGACGATGTTTATGAATAAAAGTGGGCCCAAATTGATTATTGATTTCCGCATATTATGTTAAAAAAATTGTACTGAGTTTTGACGGTTTCAGTGTGTTAGCACATCAACCTCGCGGGGCACAGACTCGGATATCACCCACGATGTCGGGTTCGGGCCCTGCGGGACTGGGGTGTTACATAAGTAGAGAGAAATTAAGCTAAGAAAGGAAATATAAGATTTCTATAACTGTCCCTATAATCTTGCCTATAATAAATACAAATATTCCTATAATCTATGCAAATCACTAAGATTCAGGATAGTGATTTAGGTGGTCAAACCCTAAATCACGTTAACATTATCATTTAGAAGTAGTATTACATAATTACATTTATATGGTAATCCAAAAGAGATATTACATGCAACTTAAATTCTTAATTACAAACTATTAAGAAACTACAATTTCCTTCATTATATATACAACCATTCTTTAATCAAAAGACACGTCTAAAGGTACTCTTACTTTTAATGATTGGCCTTGGTCCCTATAGATGATCCCTATGTCTTACTCTTATTACTTAGACATACACGGATTAACACCCGTGCTAAGCTTGAAAGCTTAGTGGAGAAACACTCAGTTTGGATGACCACTCACAACAATCATCCACCAAGCACACATACATTCATGAATATCATAAATTCACGTAAACAATGATGACATAATTAAGCAAAGTACATTATGCAAATATGCTTCAATATATTATCCATATGTTGTAAATTCACATTTATAATTCAAATATTGATTTCAAAAGCTCATCAATATAAATTATTCATGTTGTCATGTTGTATCTCTTATTTATAATTGTTTAATTTCCTTTCTATGTTAGGCATGCACATTCTTGTGGGTGTAGATAATAGGAGCTATGGATATTCGAAGATATCAAACTCTGGATACCCGAAGGCATCAAACTATAGATACTCGAAGGTGTATCGAACTGTAGATACCCAGAGGTATCAAACTATGGATACATTATGGCTCGAAATGAAGACACTAGTGGTGTCAAATTATAATAGCTGTGTTGTAACCTTCTAGGCATACCTATCTATCCATCACCAAGACAATGAAGCAGGCATTATAATATTTCCTTTAATCATTTGCCAATTTCATAATTAATATATTGACAAATCACATGATATTTATTTGAAAACATAAAACCTGCTTTGAAGTTCATACATGCCAGCCCTAAATTCTGACCATTAGGATAGTATTCAAATCACAAGTACTCGTATGAATTATTTTGTATATGTTTTGTTCAGTTGTGTTTCTTGACGTACATTCACATAATTCTAGTATATAAATTTCTATACTTCATTTAAATATAAAGCATGTTAAATTGTACTTAATTATCTTCAAAAAATTAGTATGTGAACTTGTATAGTCATACTACACATATATAAGCAATAAATATGCATATAAATCATCTATGTACATGTAAATTTTCTTTAGCATGCATTATGTTTTAATCTTAAACTCCAATGTTTAGTCACCCAATTCACATATGGTAAATCATATTTCATTTATTTCTAGGTGTATGCAAAGTTCCAAAAATATTAAAAAAAGGTTCCGATATGAGTCAAATAAAAAATATGGAAGCAAAAAGCTCAAAATAGTGCAATTTGGGCTAAGCCCATGGTAGGTCTAAAAATAGGCAAACAAATTAGTCCAAAAGAAATTACACGAAAGTCTCCACTTGTTCTGTAATTTTCACATAACAAACATTCAATTTAGGCTTTGAGGTATTCTAAACATTCACCTCACAATTTTGGCCGAAATTTCAGGAATCTTTAGGGACTAAATTGAGTTTAGTACTGCCTTTCACCCCCAGACTGATAGTCAGTCAGAGAGGACCATTCAGACACTGGAGGATATGCTGAGAGCATGTGTGATGGAATTCCAAGGGAGTTGGGACCGGCACTTGCCTTTGATAGAGTTTGCTTATAACAATAGTTATCAGACAAGTATCGATATGCCACCATATGAAGCACTTTATGGGAGGAAATACATGACACCTCTATGTTGGGATGAGGTTGGCACAGTCAAAATCGAAGGAGCCGAATTGATAGAAGTCACCACTTAGAAGATAAAAGTCATTCGAAAGAAGATGAAAGTTGCCCAAGATCATCAAAAGAATTATGCGGATAAGAGGCGACGATCATTAGAGTTTGCAGTTGGTGACATGGTTTTTCTGCGGATATCACCATGGAAAGGTATTATTAGATTTCAGAGTCGAGGGAAGCTGAACCCTCGATATATCAGACCTTTCCGCATTTTGAAGCGTGTCAAGACTGTGGCGTATCGGTTGGAATTGCCACCGGAATTGGATAGGATCCATAATATGTTCCATGTCTCGATGCTTAAAAAGAACTTACCGGACCCATCTTATGTTTTGGAGACACCTCCAGTAGAACTAAGAGAAGACCTGAGTTTTCAGGTGAAACCAGTTTAGATTTTGGATCGACAGATAAAGAGGTTACGCAGTAAGGAGGTACCTAGGACCAAAGTTCTTTGGAAGAGTGACAAGGTCGAAGAGATGACATGGAAGCTTGAGGATACTATGAGATGTTAGTACCCCTATTTATTTGTGTACTTGACTTAGGAGTTTCGAGATGAAACGCTTTTGAGGGGGAGAACTTGTAACACCAGACTTTCTGAGCCCTTTTGTTGTTCTATACTTGGAGATACTACTGCATATTGATATATACATAGTTCTATATGAATTCAAAGATGTATTTAAATCATTTTGGGTATATATGTCAGTGATTTATACTGTTATATGATAGAGTTCATCAGTATGCGAAATCTTGTAGATTTTCGACATATTAGCTTCTAAGTGTGTAAAATCGAGTCCATTTGATGGATATGATCATGGTGGTTGAGTTAAATGTGTTCTAATGCCTTAGAGATTAGACATGATTTATAGATTTATTAGACACTTAGAAAGCTTAATTGGAAAGATTAATGTACATAAGGACTTATTTGCCAATTGTTAAAAGTCAAAGGACTTAAATGTAATTTTTCAATTCTTGGTGGACCAATATGTAATTTATAAAGTTAAGGGGCTTAATTATTATTCCCAAAAGTTGGAGGACCAAAATAAAAATAAAAGTATTGGTGATTCCTAAATTTTGGGCTTAATTGTAATTTTAGGAAGAGTTTTGAGGGTAAAATGGTGATTTCACATAACCTAGGGCAAAAAGATAATTTCACCATATTTTGGTCAAAGAAGAGTCAATATTCTAGATTATTCTTCATACATGGTCGTGCATCCCATTACTAAAGACTTAAAACATGTTTTAATTAAAAGAAAGGAGAAGAGAGGAGGAGGAGACCAATTTTCGATTATTCACTAAACCTGACCCTTTGTTTTGATTCTTGAACTCAAATCAAGGTGTTCTAAGCTAATTTGGGGTTAAGGAACTCAAATCTATCATTAGATTTGAGAAATTCTCAAAGTGGATTTTAAGATAGCACCAAAGGAAAGTTTTGGTAAGTTTTGTCTCATCTTTCTCTACATTATGATTTTGAGTTTGGTGTTAAGATATGTTGTTCTCCATGCTTGAATATACATGAAACATGGTTTATATGATTGAAATGATTCATGGAGAAGCCTCCTTAAGTCAAAACCTAAATGCCCTCTCTTTGGTGAAAGTTTGTGAATTTTTGAAAATCTTTTGAAATTGATGATTAAATGAATTCTATGGTATTAATTGTACATGTACAATGTGAATTGATGATGAAAAATGAAGAAGATGCATATTGGATGAGGCTTGGTCGAAATGATGGGAGAAGGAATGGATTAATGTAATGAATTGCATAATTATGATGAATATGGCTCAAATGAAGGGAATTGGATTGAATGGAGTGGTGAAATGTGTTGTTGTTTGGAAGTGTTTGTTATATAATAAGATAGGAGCATGAATTACTATGATAAAGTCTTTAAAATATGACTTGAAAGTCATGCACATTAGGTGTTTGATAAAATATTTAAGTGATCTTGGCTTAGGATTTAAGGATTCGTAATGATATACATTAGAAAGTGACTTTCATGTTTACTTAGAGTAAACTTGAAGTTTTGCTCAAATTGATGAGTAATGGCTGAATTTTATAGCTAAAAGATAGTGACATTGTGTTTTATACACTTATGTGATGATGTATAAATATGAGATATATGTTTGCGTAGTAAATATATTATATATTATTTTATGTATAAAGGCTCGGGGGCTGCGAATTAAAGAGCTCGTACTAAGGATTGTTGAAGTTAAAGGAGTGTACACCTTCTTTTGAGGTGTGTTAGGGAAACTATAACTCTCAAATGGGATTAGAACATCCTAAGACATGCATGATGACTTGTATGTGAATTTTGTAACCTAAATAATGCATAGTAGAATTAAATCTCAAATGGATGCTAGCATACTTGTGTATTTAAGAAACGACATTGTTTTGAATAACATTTTGCACTTGTAGTGCAAAAGATGACTTTTATTACATGAAATAATGTTTTGGAATTTACATATGCATATTCGAGTCATGTATACTGCGTGTTTGTATTTTCTTTTGGCTTAGAGCCATGACAAGGTTCCATTTTATTGGTTGGATCGATAAATAAAGGCATGATGCCCTACTTGATTTTTATACCTAATATTTTTATATGATTTTTGTGATTGGTAAGATAACGATTGGCCAACCGTGTGCTAGACACAACAGATTAAGCGACCCCTGTACCCTTGACTCAGGTACATAAAAGTCGAGTCCCCGTATCAACACATTTCTACGAGACTTGCGGGTGATTTCATACCTAGGGTTTGGACACCGACGAGGTTATCACCTAGGATTAGACGCTCTTGTCGACTGTAGCCTGGACTCGCCACGGTTGAAAGTCGAGCCAACACTGGGAATCGGTGGGTGTGCATACTAGTTTGGCCGACTAGTAGCGACACACATGATTATTTTGGCTTATATTGAGATTTGTTTTCTAACGAGATTTGATTTATACATGTGATGTTTTTCTGCTTTTATGTACTAGAATTGGAACCTATGTTCACCAGATGAGTGATTAATAGGCTAGGCCTATACGATTCCTAACCAGTATATGTTGAGTCATAGGCTAGGCCTATGTGTTTCTATATAATGTATTCATTTCATAGGTTATCTATACCGTCTTGGTGTGTATCGAGTTTTATTTGCGATATATGTTTTTCTTGCTTACTGAGCATATAGTGTACTCACCCCTCCACTTTCCAACCATGCAGGTTAATTTAGTGAGCTTGAAGTTCTGTATAGATCGTGCGAATTTTTTTTACATTTTTTGGGCATTACCACACCTAGGTAGACTCTGTTTTATACTTTTGTTGTATAGTGGCTCATGGACTGTTTTTATTAGATTGGTTATGTCGATATGCTTTATGACTTTATAAATTAACTCCTAACTGTCTTGTAGTTTATAAAAGATTTTATGTATGAACTTTTGGTATTATTATTGAGATTACTTTTGAGTGGACTTAAAAGTCCAGAAGTTGTGGTAGAATTTTTAATGTGAATATAGAAGTACGTTTAAATTTGTTTGCTAGTGTTTGATTAAGTTTTGGGATTTTTAAAATACAGTCGTTGTGCAGCCCAAATTTTTCAAAAAAAAAGAAGGGAGAGATATTAAGTTAACCTTGCATAATTGGATTAAGAATACCGTGAGTGTCCTTAGTCTGGGTATGCAGCGGTTGTCATGTGCCCGATGTGATACCGGGTCGTGACATAGATATTATTCACAAAATATCTAAATAAAGATAAATAATTTATGGTGTAATAATAAATATTAGAATGTCTAATAAGTATAACAAATTAAAATGTGTGATTATAATGAATTTGATTCACCTATAAATAGTCATTTATCTTCTTGTTTCATGTATCAAGAAATAAATTGAAGCGTTCAAGAGTACAACTTGTGAAGATCTCAATCTTATAGGTTCTAAGTTATAAACTAATATTTGTAACTTATAGTTTTGAGTGTCTGTATTATAAATTCTCTCTTTTTTTCTCGTAATAATATTTTGTAAATCTTATCTCTTCTAATCTTAATTAAACTGTGATCTTACTTTATTGACTAATCGTTTTAATGAGTAATATTAAAACCTAATTAGGGTGTATATATTTACTTATTTATATTATATAGTTGCCACTATTAATGGATCTCTCGTATCTGAAAATAAATTATATATCAATCATATTTTAAATGAATTAGTTACTGTTAATGTATACAATTATTGTTTACATAAAATAGTGGGAGTTATTTCTTTTAGCCAAATTTAAGATTGAGAAGTTCAACGAGGATAATTTCTCATTGTGAAAGTTAAAGATGAAATCGATCCTCATAAAAGACAATTGTCGTGTAGCCATTGATGGGAGACTCATAAACTATACTTATGATGGCAAATGGAATGAACTAGATGTGAATGATATTATAAATTTTTATTTAGCTTTAACTTTTAATTATCAAGCGTAGAGGAGAAGAAAAAATTAAAAAAGATATAAGATTATCTCAAAAAGTTGTATAAGCTCAAGTCACTTTATAGCAAAATTTATTTTAAGAGCAAACTTTATAGTATTTGGACTAAAATCTTATTTAGTTAGTACATTACAAATTGCCTACTATATTCTCTCGTCTCATATCATTAGGTTATAGAATATATCTGCATAAATATGTTGAACTTCCACTTTAAAGTATACTTAGTTTGTATGATCATCTTATCATCAATTTAACAAATAACCTTCTTACAAACTGGTTAGTTTTTTATGATGTTATAGTCAGAGTTATGGAGGAAGAAAGTGGCATAACAATAAGAGAAACATGTAATATGGTTCATAATAAGTTGAAGCCTTAACAATGACAAGAGGGAGATTAACAGAACTTGACCTAAATAGGAGGCAAAATCATAGTAGCAAAATCAAGAAGTAAGAAGAATTTGAAATGCTACAATTATGCAAAGAAAGGTCACTTGAAAAAGGATTGCTAGAAATTTATATAATAAAAATTTCAATCCTTAAGAAAATTTTGTAATTACTTTAGATGATGACAATGCTTTGTGTTTTGAAGCAACAATAATAATTGAAAGTAAGAAGTCACTACTTAATTTACCAAATTAAAAGCTACTTTTCATATATCCTCTATAAGAGAATGGTTATATTGTTATGAACCTAACTTAGGAGATTTACGTATAATTATAATGATTATCCTCTAAAAGTTGTTGATATTGTAACTATCAAGTTAAAGATGTATGATATTACAATTCATATTCTTCAAAAAGCACAATATGTGGAAAGTTTCAAGAAGAATTTGTTATCTCTAGTACAACTATAGAAATTGGCAACAATATTTTAAAGATAATTTAAGGCATGTTTGTCCTTATAAGGGGAGAAAAGACAGGTGCAAACTTGTACAATTTAAATGGAGAATCATTATTATAAGTAGAACCATTAGTTACTTTAACATAATCCAAGTGAAAGATTTTCAATGTTATGTCATAAAAAATTTGGAAATATATCTAAACAAAAAATTAAGATCCTTATTGGGCAAAATTTCTCCTTAAACTTATAGAAGTATCATAACCCTTTTGTGAGTAATGTTATAAGTAAGCAATACTACAAGAAATTTAAAATATCAATACGTAAAATTTTCCTTGAATTAGTTTACTTTGATGTGTGGCAAACACCAATCCCATCCATTGGAGGAGCAAGTGATTTGCCTCTTTCATTGATGATTATTTAGGGAGGTGCTGGCTGTGCCCTATCAAGAGGAAACAGATATATTCTCAATCTTCAAAGTTTTGGAAGTAAGTGTTTAACTTGATTTTGGTAAAACGATCAAGTGCTTAGGAATGAATAATTAAAGGGAATATGTTAACAATAAATTTCATACATTATGTAAGTAAGAAGGCATCAAAATATGGTTCATTACTATATAACTCCTCAATAACCTAGAGTGGCTGTTGGACCCCGAACTTTTGATGAAAATTAGAAATATTAAAATAAATTTAAATGAGAAAGAAATTGGTGAGAACATTATGACTTTAGGGAAATTTGATGAAATTAAGAAAAATTTATGAGAAATGAATTTTTTAATTTTGAGGACTTTGATATTTGAGTGACCTTATATGGAATATGAGAAGAAAGTGGATGAGTTGATTGAAATGAAGTTAAATAGCAAGAATTAAAAAGAAAAAGTGTGAAAATTTGA
>JANKOD010000192.1:12932710-12948529 GCA_026284645.1 Erythroxylum acuminatum
TATCATGGTGAAATAGTACCTTATATACAGAATAGTTGCTAGGTTTAGGTCTTTACGTATGCATGGGAGGTTACCAATTGCGAATGGGTTGTCGATGCATGGGCCTTAGACTGGGCCTAACATGACCAACCCAACCACTAAAGATTTTAAAAAAAGTAAAGTGGAGGATATATGTAAATTAAGAGAGCTTTTAAAAAAGTTAAAATCAATAACAAAATATAATCAAGCATATTAAAATTTAAGAAAATTATTGTAATCCTTCTTATATACTTATCTTAGTTATTTCATTAAATTGGAGGTTCAATCATAGCATGATTATTTTCTTATAAGTTATAATGCATGAATTCTTTCTTTTTGAAGTGAAAAAAAAAGAATTCATGCATTATAACTTATAAGAAAATAATCAAGAGAAAATTCTTTTTTTAATTAAGAAAGGAAGTTAACTTTTCAAGTTCTAAATTTAGCTCTAACTTTCAAATTCAACGTTAGCTTTTTTATGTTGATATATTTATAAATTTATGTCAAATATTTGATTGTATTTGTTACCTCAAGATTTATATTTAAAGATTTTAATAATAATTTTATAATATTTCAAAAATTAAATTATATTTATTTCCTTCTTCCTCCGTCTATTATTCTCTCGTCTCTGTCAACATTCTTCTGGCCCAACTCCGATCACCATGCTCCTTCATTATAATAAAGTAAAGCTACAAGAACTGATACAATCCCGTCAAACCCGGTTGTTGAATTTTGACAAATTTTCCTTGCCCAGATCCGATCAAGAATTTAGAGGCAAATTCAACCTTGTCTGCTTCAAACCTATTTATTAACCTATGACCTATATTTTACGATTAACAAATCGGGTATTATACGACCAGACTAAAACTTAGAAAAAAAGGTAATCAAATCTTACCCTGCTCGGTACAATACTCATTTATCAGTTTTCAGTTACGGTTACTGTTAAAACCAAATAATAACGTTTTAATTCAGCTGATTTTCATGGTCATATCCGAATTCTATCTCCATCTGTTGATCAATGTCATCAGCTTAGTGTGGAATTTGTGATCCATGATCAGAATAAATAAACTCTTTGGCTAGTCCTTTATGCAAAAACTGAGTAACAAATGAAATTAGCTACGCTAACAAAAATGCAGCTGATGTGGCTGGAACTAGATGTTAGGTTTGTCCACAACCAATGGGTTGATTTTAATTTAACGATAAAATATTTTAAAGGTATTTATCTTATATATATTTACATATATATGATAAAGTCTATATAATAATTATACATAGCAAATAAAATTACGATGAGATTATAATTATAAGATTCTTATTGTATTTGTGTATTATTTTTAAATTATTTTATTGCTCTATTAAGACTGGATATTAATATTCATTGTTTCTTATGTTATTGCTAACTTACAAAAGTCAACAATGGAAGGAAGAAACTTGCATGTAAACAACTGTCCACATGCAGGCAAAAGGAAGATTGCGCCAAAGTCAAAAATAGCAGGAAGGAAAAAAAGAAGAAGGAAGATGGCATTCGTGGACAATTCGTCCATAGCTGTAAATGCGTCTAGGGGGCTTATAAATAGGCTTTACCAGACAGTTCTATAATCCGCTCTCATAAAAGAAGATCCTTAATCCCGGTAGAGAATGTTTCTCCTATTTTGTGAGAGAGTTAAGTATTTCTCCTTATAAAATAGAGAGAGATTGCAACACCTTTTTTTCGTAGTGAAGTTTCTTCTACTTGCTCGTGGTTTTTACCTAATTTGTTTGGAGATTTTTTATGCAAAATTTGTGTGATTATTTTTTTATTACTATTCCTTTCAGTCCTATTTTGCTACAAACCTGCTCTAATCTAGTCGATTTTCTCAACAAGTAGTATTAGAGTGTGGTGAGAAAATTACGACGAATATTTTGGCATAATTCGTTCGGAGTTCGAGTGATCACAGTGAAAATTGGTGAATAGTAAATAATAACAATGAAAGGTGACAACTATTCATGCATTTATTTTTTGAATTAAAAATTGTACAGTCATTATATAGTTGAACTATAGCTAGATACTATTAAAGCATATTGTACTATTCACGTATACGATACTATTCATACTTATGATACTATTCACATATATAGTACTATTAATACATTCGGTGGAATCTACTTCAGTGACAAAGCATACCAATACTTTGAATACTCTATTCTCGCAACTCATTTCGTTGGGTTGTAAAATAGTGCCAGATGAACGTGCTAAGCTTTTACTTCAAAGTTTACCTGATTAGTATAATCAACTCATCATCAACTTAACAAATAATATCCTTACGGATGTTCTAGTCTTCGATGATGATGCAGCTACTATCCTAGAAGAGGAAAATTGACAAAGAATAAGGAAGACAGGCCAGCAAGTTCACAATATGTGAAGGCCTTGACAGTAATGAGAGGAGATCAATAGAACGAGGTCAAATTGCAAGCCAAAATCATGGTAGATTAAAATCAAGAAGTAAGAAGAATTTAAAATGCTACAATTGCGGCAAGAAAGGTCACCTGAAGAAAGATTGTTGGAATTTAAAGAAAAATTCCAATCTTTAAGGAAACGTGGCAAGTTGTTCCAATGGTGGAGATCCAGTTGAAATTATTCATATTCAATATGATCCAGTTGACTAAGGATGCAAGTGAAGTAATGACTAATTGAGGAAATGCCTATTTAAGGAAGAGTCAATGCAACTGTTAGAAACATTAGAAAATTTATTTGAACGTTTCAACAACGTCATCACTGCCTTGAAAAAATTGTGCAAGATATATCTAAATAACGAGTTGGTAACAAAAATTCTAATATCATTACTAAAGGAATGGAGACCTAAAGTGATAGCTCTGGAAACCATAAAAGATCTCGATTCAATCTCACTTGATTGGTTAAGAGGAAACTTAATGATTCATGAATTCGAGCTTAGGCGAGATGAAGGATCCTCATATAGAAGGGGAATGACACTAAAAGTAGTTGACGAATCAAATGCATCAAATGATGATGAAAGTGATTCTGAGTTATAAATGGATGGAGATGATGAATTCAACTTCATGATCAAAAAGTATATCCGCTTGTACAAAAAGAAGCTTATGAAGAAAAGAGAAGGAAACAAGAAAATTTGAAATATCAAGTTCCTATCAAAAGGCAGTAGCGGCAATAACAATACACAAAATAATCAAATCATATGCTATCACTGCAAGAAGCCTAAGCACGCAAGACCATAATATGGTCTTCTTCAAGAGGATAAGACAGAAAATAGAAAACCTAAAAAGCATGTTATGACTGTAGCTTGGTCAGATGAGGATTTTGATAACTTTAATGAAGAAGAGTCTGAGGAAGTTGGCAATGTTTGCTTTATGGCCGAATAAGGAGATGATGAGATATGCTTCAAAACGGAGACAGAGGACAATCAATAGATAGTTGATAGCGGCTATTTGACACATATGACAGGTAAAATGTCACATTTCAACTACATTAAAAAGAAAAACAGAGGTAAAGTTGTCTTTGCCAATAAAAACAAGGCAAAGGTCACCATAATTGGTAAAATTGGTGATTCTAACTCTGCCTCTATTGATAATGTTCTTTTTGTTGATGAATTGAAACATAATTTGCTTAACATAAGTCAACTATGTGATAAAGGTTACAAAGTTACTTTCTATGCATCACATTGTGAAATAATTGACAATCTTAATAATAATATTGTATTTGTTGGTCTTAAAAATCAGAACATATACTGTGCTAGATTGGAATATATATCTTCTCAAAGTGACAAGTGTTTTATTTCAATAGAAAAGGATTCACTTATCTAGCATAGAAGATTTGGACATGTTAGCATGAGCATTTTATCAAAATTGTCCAAAAATGAGTTAGTAAGAGGACTACCAAAATTGAAATTTGAGAGCAATTAGGTTTGTGAAGCTTGTTTAAAAGGAAAACAAATTAGAAGCATCTTCCCTCCTAAAAATATTATGACTACTAACCAACTATTTGAACTCATGCACATGAATTTATTTGGTCCTACTAGGACCTAAAGTTTTGGTGGCAAACATTACGGTTTGGTTATAGTAGATGATTTTTCCATATTTACATGGGTTTATTTTCTATAAAATAACATATTTGCTACTTGTACCATTCCTTCATGACAATTACGGATCACTGAATTCATGGATAGCGATAGAATAATCAATATTAAATTAAATTGTCAGATTAATCAAATATTAATCATTAATGAAATATGAAAACTTAAAACAAGAAATACTTGAATTAGAACGTGAATAAAAGTTTGAAACATAAAACCTCACAAGGTTACAATTAAAGTATTGAATCTCCTTCAATCAAAACGATTGAGTTTAGCCACACATGGGTTTTGCTCCAATAACAAAAATGGATGAAAAACTAAGAATTGTTAAAAACGTAAGAAGAGAAAACCTTTTTTTGTTGTGAGGAATATCCCGTTTATAGGGTTTTCTAATATAATCCTAAAATAACTCTAACTTGTAAAGATGTCTATCTAAAACATATTTAAATTCAAACTCCTACATGACAGGGATAAGAAAAGTTTCCCAGTTAAACTCCAACTCTTCAAATGAACAACCTTATCCACTGTATCAATTTCTTTTCTCTTTCTAAAATTGGTGATTATCATCAATAGAGTCCTAATTCTATCCAATCTCCACTTTTCATCTCTTAAAACAAAACAAACATTAATTTCCATATTTAAGCACCAAAATAAATCTAAAACAAAGAAGATAATATCAAATAATATAGTAAGATAAGATCTTATCAAATTCCCCCCCACACTGGACTCATGCTTGTCCTCAAGCATACATCAATTCAATACATTAGTCATCTTCACAAAAACCTCTCATCTCCTTTCATGTCATCCAAAAATATCCAAAAGCTAATTCACATTTAAGGGTTAAGATAAAATAACAATCGAGAGAATAAGCACTTATAGGACACATTGTTAGAAAATAGCATCTCATCAATTCCATCAAAATCAAATTAATAAGACTTAACACCCTTACAAGGATTTCACTCTATATGCTCAAAGTGTTTAAGGTTCATTAAGCTCTCAAATCAAAACGTAACAAGTTATTTCCATAAGCTTGCTCAAGAATTATATCTCCACCACTAAACAAAATGAACCTAATGTATAAATCAAAGGGGCTTTATAAGGGTTGTAACGTGGCTTAGGGAAGGTATGACAAAAGAAACTTTTTAGTTAAATAAATTGAAGGGAATCATACAAACTTATCTGCACAAGTTTCAACTTAATCAAAATTTACTTGATTCAAATGACATCTATTTCAATCACTTTGTCTTTTCTTTTTTTCTTATTTTTTCTAAAACAAAAATATCAAAAAGGAGATTTTGTTTTTTTAATTCTTCTCCTCCATTCTATAAAAATTCAAAATAATGCAACTTGAATCATCTAATTAACTTTTCATGGAAATAATCAAGATCCTATGCAAATAAGCTCAATACAATTCCTTCAATTTAGGGGTTCAAAATTATTAAGGGTATTAACAACAAAAAGGTAAATTCGGCTTGTAACAAAGTTATTATGCAAGAAAGTAAGGTTAAGGCTCAAATTGGTTTTCTAAGGATAAAAAGTAAGGTAGGTTTGTTTAGGTCAAAAAATGGTTATCCTAAATGCCCTCATCATCTTTATACACAAATTCATAAAAAATGTGGTTCAACACGTATTCAAAAGCAAGTTCTAACATAGACAAACTATGTTTGATGACACATCAAAAAGATATATTTGCACATATGTGATGAATGCTCTTAAGCTCAAAGCTCTCGTAGGTGTCGAAAATTGTATCAAGTCGTGCATACTTTCATTCAACAAAACCAATGAGATACTTGAAAAAAATTAATGAAAACACTAATCATGTTTATCTCTCTCATACCTTATATCTTAAACCAAAAATGTATCCTAACTTAAGAATTATTCATAAACAACAATTAGAAAATTTTGAATCTATCATGAGGAATAATTAATATATTAATCAACATATCATGAGTCCAAGCACAAGTCACAAAGTTTATCGTAATGAAAACTCATTCCCCTATACCTAAATCATACATTGTTCCTAATGTATGCAAAAGATACTCACAACTTAATAAAGATAATAAGAAAAATAAAGAACAAAATAAAAGACTCCCATAAATTGTGAGTATTTGAAAATTATCCACACACACTTCTTTTTAATACCAGTTTTAGAACTTGCCGTAGATTGGGGGTATGAATTAGCATTCATCGACAAATTTCCTTTTGCTACAACCTTGGTATTGGCTTTAGAATGCCCCATAATATTGAACAAGATAAATAAAAACTACCTGGAAAAAGGATTTAAAACAATGTAGTAATAATTAAAATTGAACTAAAAAGAAAATAAAATAATTTAATTAAAAAAGTAAGTGGCGCGTGAAGGTGCTTTTGTGGTGGAGGTTTAGGCTGCCATGTGGGAGGAGGGCTACTTATGGTTGGAATTTTACTTTTAATTTCCTCCTGAAAAGAGCAATTGTTTAACGTTGTTATGCTCGACGTGGCCGGTTCTTCCCAAACTTCTATGTAATTGTAGTTTTGTACTCCTTAAGTAGTGTTACTAGCCCTTCCGCTTGCTATTTAGTAAACCTTTTTGAAATGATTGCTGGTATTGACTCTCCATCACCGAAATAGACATATTTAAAGTGATTAGGTAGGGCTTTCGATTCGATCTTCGAAGCCTGCAAAACAGAAGGTATCATTTTTTATGATTTATAGTAAGTTCAGCATTCAAAGTTTGCTAATATCAACTCTACAACTTCATAAGTTTCATCAATTTCCTGATTCACTTCTGATTTGGCCTTAAACTCTAGCTCATCTTCAATATTTTCTTCATTAAACATATCCTGTACAAATGAATCCATAATATCCATATGATAGACAAATTGAAGATCATTAGGGTATTTTATTGCTTCGAAAATATTGAACTTCATTATCTATCCATCAAACTCTATAAGAAGAGTACCCTCATCCATTTTAATTTTTGTCTTGGTCATCTTTATAAACGGCCTACCCAATAGAATTGAAGGCGAATGTTCTACACTATCTCCATCCATTTACAAGATGTAAAAATCCACAAGAAATACCAAACCATTAACTTGGACTAAAACTTCTTCAATAACTCTAATAGAATGCACATACGAACGATCAGCTAGTTGGATTATTACATTAGTTTCTTGCAAAGAATTCATATTCAAAGCTCGATAAACTAAGTATGGCATGACATTAATAGATGCACCTAAGTATAACATAACATGCTCAATTTTTCTATTATCAATAACATATGGAAATGTAAACATACCTTGATCTTTGCATTTTTCCAATAATTTCCTATTTATCACAGCTTATACATTCTTACCCAAAATTATTCTCTCCTTATGCTTTAGCTTCCTTTTATTTGTGCATAACTCCTTTAAGAATTTTGCATATTTTAGAACTAGCTTGATGGCTTCCAGAAGTGGTATATTGATTTCCACCTTTTTGAAAGTTTCTAAGATCTCTCTTTCATATTCATCATCTTTTGGTTTAGCCAACCTACTAGGAAAAGGAGGTAAATGTGCATTAATTGATATTGAAGAAGATAAATCATTTTTTAACTTTGTTGGTTCTTGAGTTAGAACTTCTTCCTTCTTTTCTCCATCATCATGCTTTTTTTTCTCCATTGGTAAAAAAGTTCGAGATTGAATTTCTGTAACACTTCCTAAGTTTTGAAGACTTGCCCTTGTTTCCTATTGAAATTGTTGAGTATTATTAGCAAGCACCTAAACAATTTCATCTAAAGACATACCTGAATTTGAAGATTGAGATTGAGCATATGTAAGAGCTTGAGGTTGTTTATTAAAATTTTGAGGTTGACATCGTTATTAACCTCCTTGATTTCTATAACTCAAGTTTAGATGATCCCTCTGTCCTGGATTATAGTAATTGGAATAAGGGTCATACTTTCGTTAAAGTTGACCAGAAAAGCCTCTTATTGTGTTACCCCTTGTGGTTTAATTCTATAACAGACAATATCAAATTCTTTCAGGTGTTTATGCGGATCTTCACCTGCAATACCTCGAAAATAGGCAATAAGTGAATCAAACCTGATTTCAATTCAAAATCTACCTCAACATTTGGAAATTGAATGCATAAAGGTTGTTGATTCAAATTCGATGCCGTTAACTCCCTCAACATTCCGGGGATGAGATTTTCCATCTTTTTGTCCACTTCTTGAAAATTAAAGTCACCACTAATTCTTAGAACTACTTCAACTTTCACGCCTATAGATGAACGACTGCTTCCTTACTTAGTCTCTTTTCTCAAACGACGCACTGTCTTCTTAATTTCTAGATTATATTCCAAGTTACCTATCTAAGAAGCACGAGTCATACAAGACAAGAGGTTAGTAATAACTGTAAAAATAAAAACGCAAAGAAATTAAGAAACTAAATTATTCCCTGAAAACGGTGCCAAATTTTGGTCAGGTTGTTGAAGTGCAAAAATAATTCTGATTCTCTAAACTTCTTGTAATAGTCGTGGAACCAGGTCGAATCCCTAGAGATATAAACACTAGCTTTTTAATTTCAAGTAATAAAAGTAAATGGGGGGTTTGATTAAATAACTAATTAACTAAAATTAATACGAAAACAAATTAAATCATTTGAATTTAAATATGAGAAATTAAAGATTACCAAACTCCGATTCAAGAGAAAGATCTCATCTAATTGTAACATTAATCATTAGTTTAAAAAGAATATTTTCACGATTCAAGCAATTAGTTCGAAACATATTAGGATAGCCGTAATAATTCTCTAATCTTCCTAAATTAATTGGCTCAAACCTAGCATCTAAACAAAAACTTATCATCTATTGACTGGGTGTGACAACATTTCATATCAAATAAATGATAGCAATAAGCTTCGTGAAAAAGACTAAATCCTAAATTAAATAATCGAGATAGCTGTAACTATTCGTTTTAGTTTTCTTGCTTATCATAAGTTAAATATGAAAATTCATAAATAACCTATTTGTTACTTGTATCATTCCTTCATGACAATTACGGATCACTTAATTCATGGATAGCTATAGAATAATCAATATCAAATTAAATTGTCAGATTAATCGAATATTAACCATTAATGAAATATGAAACTCAAAATAAGAAATTCTTGAAATAAAACGTGAATAAAGTTTCAAACACAAAACCACACAAGGTTAAAATTACAGTATTGAATCCCCTTGAATCAGAACGATTGAGTTTAGCCACACATGGCTTTTGATCCAATAACAAAAATTTAAGAAAAACTAATAATTGCTAAAAACGTAAGAAGAGAGATCCTTTTTTTATTGTGAGGAATGCCCCTTTTATATGGTTTTTTAATCTAATCCTATTATAACTCTAACTTGTAATGATGTCTATCTAAAACAAATTTAAATTAAAACTCCTACATTACAGGGATAAGAAAAGTTTCCCAGTTAAACTCCAATTCTTCAAGTGAACAGTCTTATCCACTGCATTAATCTCTTCAGTTTATCCAAAATTCTGATTATCATCAATAGAGTCCCAATTCAATCTAATCTCCATTTTTCATCTCTTAAAACAAAACAAACATTAATTTCCATATTTAAGCACCAAAATAAATCTAAAACAAAGGAGATATTATCAAATAATATAGGAAGATAAATCTTATCAATATTATGGGAGATCCCTCTGAAAGTATATGAACAAGATCATCGTTCAAGAACAACTTTGTTGCTCTCTTCTCACGAATAGAATCAAAGACCATTGAAGAGACCCTTACTGATGAAAACTGGGTTTCAGTCGTTAAAGACGAAATGAATCAATTTGACAAAAACAAAGTCTGGAATCTAGTTCCTCGACCTTAAAACAAGTCAATCATTGGGACTCGGTGGGTATTTCGAAACAAATTTAATGAAAATAGTAAGGTGGTAAGAAACAAAGCTAAACTTGTAGCTCAAGGTTACAATCAACAGGAAGGTATTGATTTTGATGAAACTTATGCACCTATTGCTAGATTGGAATCAATTAAAAATATACTTGCCTTCATATGCTATAAAAACTTCAAATTGTTCCAAATGGACATTAAAAGTGTATTATTAAATGGTTACATTAACGAAGAAGAATTTGTTACGCAATCACCAGGTTTTGAAGATGAAAACCATCCGGATTAAATGATAAAGTTAACCAAAGCTTTATACGGTTTAAAGCAGGCTCCTCAAGCATCGTATGAGAGGTAAAGTAACTTTCTTTTTGAGAATAACTTTGAAAGAAGAAAGGTCGATAAAACCTTATTTATTAAGAGAAAAGAGAATGATTTACTTTCTTTTTGAGAATTTTTATGATAATATTAATTATAAAAGAAATTAATATAAAACATCGTGGTATGTGATTTTAATGATAATATTCTGATAAGAATTAATATCTTGGTAATATTTTAATAATAACTTGATAATATTATATAATATATTTTATCTCTTATTCTTGATTTTTGATTCCAACTTGTACCCACACTTTCTTTACGAATAAAAGTCCAGGATTGTTTAAGATTCATTCAAGTTTTGTCATTTCCTATTTTATTTATTACCAGTAACTAAACAACTAAAAGTTGTATGCCCATTTTCACTTTTTTATTACGAGTTACCAAATAAGACTTAAGGAGAAACACATCCCTGACAAAGGAAGCATGCTGGAGGAATGCCGAAGCTACCCAAAAAACCTTCGGAGAAAAGTAAAAGCAAGCACAAACTAGTATGGTGGAGAAGGAGAATAGATGAATGATGAGTCATTAGTTGTTTTTTCCAAATTTATTAAAATTATAAAATAAATATGTTAGAAATAATTGAACACATGACAAAACTTTTAATATGATGCAGTATGTCATGTTAGTGATACTAACGGAGAACTCAACAATAGCCTATTTTCGCAACAAATTGAAAATTAGAGTATTTTGGCATCATTTTTTGAAGTTCAGATTAGTATTATAAAATAGAGTAAACTTTATAATTTTTTATAATTAATTCTATTTTTTTAATAAAACTTTAAAATTAGATGCGCGTGCATATGAGCCATATACAATTTTAAAACATTTCACTTTCCAATTCTCACGTTTTTCAACAATCTGATCAATCCAAGAAACATAGGATCAAAACAGTACGGCGTGCGTAAGACATGACGAATATGTTCATGTAAAGAATCTCGAGGACAAAGACGGAGGAGATACGACGGTTAAGTAATGCATAATTTGTTCGGACTATCAAAGAAGCATTTCAAACATAGTTGGGATGGAAGTAACTTACCGGAAACAGTCAAGTCATACTCAAGCTGATGATCCATTGTACGCTGTCAATACCAGTCATATAGTCATATTTTCAGTTACAGTTAAGACCAAATAAACGTTTTAATCCCCTGATTTTGACGGTGATATCCGAATTCTGTCTCCATATGTTGGTCAATGTCATCAGCTAGGTGCCGAATTCTGTGATCCATGATCAGTATAACAAACTCTTTTGCTAGTCCTTTATGCACAAACCGAGTAATTACCTACGCTGACAAAAAATGCAGCAAATATGGTAGGAACTAGATACTGGTTTATTCTATAGCTAATCGGTTGGTCATAATTCAATGAGAAAATAATTTAAAAATATTTTTTATCTTATACATACTTAGATGTATATGAAAATGTTCATAGAATAATTATACATTGCAGATGAAATTATCATTAGATTATAATTATTAGATTTATATTGCATTTATGTATTATCCCTAAATTGTTCCTAGTCATTGTTCTATTAAAACTGGACATTAATATAATGTAACAAACTAGCATACGTTTTGTTTTTTCTTATGAAAGAAGTAGTCGATCTCATAGACTTAAGTATGGAGATACTTAAATAAATGTGTGAGTATTTTTTAGAGAACAAGTTTACTAAATTGACCATGTATGAGAAATCCATTTGGAATATTACTTGTATACATATGAAAATTCTCACTGAAAAATTCAAAGTCAAAGTTCTACAAAATTTCTGTTCTGTCAAGGTTGCTGCAAATTGAAATTTATAGTCGCTTATCAGAAAACAATTGGGAAAGCAACTATGATTTACCATAATCATATCCAATCGCAAGTAGAAAAATTAAGTGCACCGCAAATAAATCACACATACAGAACACCATAAATTTGTTAACACAGTTCGACATATACGGTTAACATCTACGAGGCCCTCACTAAGATTAATCAACTTTTCTTATAGCACAATAGACTTACACAAGGTTATTACGGAGCTGACACCACTCAATCCTTGACGCTATCCTCTCATACTAACCCCATGAAAGTATCTCACACCCAATAGCATGACTAACTCATGCTAACCTCAACAGAGAATTTTAAAACAATGAATAAAACAAAGGTAAGAATATCTCAAGTAATTAAATTAAGAATAAAAGAGAAAAAAGTACTTGAGTCCAAGAACACTTCCCTATGTATGCAGCAGCATAAAAACGTAATCATGGAGAGTCTTCAAGCAAAAATATGTTGTCAAACTTTGTAATTGATCTTTGAAAGCACCCAAACATAGTAGCCAAGATCCATGATCGTCGACATACCATGGACTTCTTATTTTCAACAAATCCTTCCTCCTTTAGGATTCTTTATTCTTTAAGGATTCATTCCTTTCATGAATACCTTAACTTCTAGAATTCTACATATTCTAAGATAGTAAAATCCTATACCAAATTAGCTTTCTTATTACAAAAGATATCCCAAATAAATTAAAGTACAAATAATGTCAAAAATAGAATAGAATATCTTTGACTACGTTATTTTTTGGTGACGAGTTGAAAATTTTCGCTAAAAGTTGGCTTTTGGTGACGATTTCTAAGTTTGTCGTCAAAAGTCAAGGCTTTGGTGATGTTCTACAGTATCGTCACTAAAGGGATTCCTTTAGCGACGATTTACGTGAATTGTAGCAAAAGACGCGACATTTTGCAACAGTTTACATATTTCTTCATCAAATGTCGAGCCTTTGGTGATGATAATTTTAAGCGTCGCAAACACAAACTTTTGGCAAAGAAATAACAAAAATGTCTAACGAAAATGAGCCAAATGTAAATGACATTTACATCAAGGGTCTTGGATTTGGGCCTAAGTCAACCGCATCATCATCATCAAAACTAACATATATTGACCATCTTGAAGAGGAGAACCAGTTGCTTAAGGCTAAATCAGAACGTAATTCACAAAAATTGGCTAAACTTGAAAAGTATGTCAAAAAATTACTTGATCTAAATAATGTAAACAGTGAAATTGAATTGTAATTTTTATTTTGTCTATTTTTTAAATTGTAATTAACATATTGTACATAATTAAATTTAATGATATTTTATTTATATATATATAATGCTTCTAATTTTAATTATATTTTCATATAATAAATTATGTATCAAAAATATAAATATTAGTTACAATAACATAGATTAAAAATGTCACCAATAATTATAATTCATATGATATAATCTTTAGCTATAATGTCTATTAAACATTTCAAAATGTAGTTTAAAACTTTTGAAACATAGCTAAAAACATTTGGCTATGATTATGAAAACATAGCCAAAAAAATTTTGCTACGTTTTTTAAAACATCGTCAATAAGTTTTGGCTACACTTTGTTTTCGTAGCTAAAAGTTATTAGCTACTAATGTTTTTAGAAATGTAGCTAATAACTTTTAGCGACAAAAACGATGTGTCTAAATCGTCGCCTATAATTTTTTGCTGTGAAAACTAGACGTAGCAAAAAACAATTAGCGACTATTTAGTGAAAACCTAGCCATTTCCTACAAGGGTTTGATGAAGACTTCGATGATAAAAATAATCGTCGCTAATTAGTATAAGTGACGATTTTAGGACTTTTAGCAACGAAATATTTTCTCATTAAAAGTCTCTTCTGTTGTAGTGGTATAAGTGATCCTTTGACTTAAGATCTTCAAATTTGTCTTGTATAGGGATTGTTATGTTTTGATAGTACTTATGACCTATTCTAATCATGGGTAGTTCAGTCAGTAATCATTGGATGTAGTATAAACTATATGGGGTAGTTGAGTAATCAATATAGGATTCATTATCTTAAAGTAATTAGGGAGGATTTTTCATTATTCTCGATTAGTATTGATTTGAGAAATCCTTGGTCAAGGTAAAATGATGTTTTATAAATAGTTTACAAATATCATTAATTTAATCACTAGCTAATAAGTGGAGAACTAATAAGATTGAACATAAAATAGAGTAGACATTAATTCCATTGTCTATGTCTAATTGGAACATTATATATGAAAGGATTCAATTATACAGAAAAATTATGCACAAAAAGTTTAGTCAATCTTAATCTATAGATATAATTATTTAATTAAAGAATTAAAGATAAATTAAAGAAGTCTAATTTATCTAAACCTAAATATGATTTAAGGTTCTAATTTGTATTCATTACCAACATATTTAGGAACCTAATGGGTTACACATAAAGAACAAGTTAAAGAAAGCAAAGATGTTTTGATCAACTTGAATTTGATTGTAAAGTTTAAGAAACTTTATGATTAAATAAGATATATTTAATAAATAAGGATCAATATAAGATATTGGATCTTATTTAGGCATAATTGGTATTTAATTAGAATTATTTATAATTCTAAACAAAATTTGATTGAAATAAGAATTTAATTTCAATTAAATTACTAAAATGTCCAAAACCTATTAAAAACAGTCTTAAGTTATAATGGAGCTAGCACTTCTTGCCTAACCCTCTCTGCAACAGTTGCAAAGGTCTCTCAACTTGTTCTGTGGATACCATTAGAGGTCAGGTAATTATGCGACTACAGTGGCTGAGATGAGCCAGTTTTGAAACAAATCAAAGGGTACGATAAGAGTACGATAAGAATATGATCAAGCTTTAAAATAAGATACAAATTAAGATCATGCTTTATTATGATTTATGTGTTAATCATTTTACAAAATTTAGTGATATTGGCTTTCGAGAAATTAAATACAAAAAACTTGTAATTATTTCGTTGTATGCGGAAAGGTTCCAATGTAGCAATGGTTATTTATTAAGACATAATACATTTTTCATTTAGTGGAAATGATTAATTGGATCAATAAGTTCTTAAGTGAACATATAGTTCCTTTCATCGTTCAAGAAATTAATATATTGTTAGATTGGAAGAGAAAACATGCAAGATTTGGTTAAACGATATATTTCAAAACTTTTTTAGAAATCATAACACAACGGAAGCAAGATAACCAAATCAACATGCCACCATATATGATACGGTATAAGGATAATATTTAACATAAAAACAAGATGGTAGAATGATTAATTGGATCAATAAGTTCTTTAGTGAACATATAGTTCCTTTCATTGTTCAAGAAAGTAATGTACTGTTGGATTGGAAAAGAAAACATGCAAGATTTCGTTAAACGGTATATTTCAAAACTTTTTTAGAAATCATAACATAGTGGAAGCAAGATAACCAAATCAACTTGCCACCATACATGATACGGTATACGGATAATATTTAACGTAAGAACAAGATGGTAGAAATATTACCGACTCCTTGGCTACAACTTTAACTCCTTGCTGTGTTATCCTATCCTTGGCAGTGTATCCTCTCCAAGATGATGTATCCTCTTCTTCTTGTTATTGTTTCCTCTTCTCGATATTGTATCCTCAACCAATCCGATCTACCACTTGTT
>JANKOD010000192.1:12948629-12961254 GCA_026284645.1 Erythroxylum acuminatum
ATCATAATTTCCTTCATGCTATGTCATATATCATGGACTTCATTAATTTGATTAAAGATCAACATCAATTCATAAATAATGAATATCAAAATAATGAAATATGCCTTGCTTTATTTATTCATAAAGTCTGTACACGACTGTGAACAAAACGCGCTAAAGGGGATTGCCTTTAGGGCACTACTCTAACAATCTTACAGTACTGTACACACATAAGTCGAGTTACACAGGTGTACAAGTCGACTTATAGGTACCGTGCAAGTATAAGTCGAGTTACATAAGTGTACAAGTCGACTTACACTTACATAAAAGTATCACGGTTGAAGGTATCAAGTTCAATCTAGAAACCTTTGTGCATTTACTTATGCATTTCAGACCCCTAGGTTTCATACCTTTAGTCAAAAATGTGTTACACCTTCTTAGACAACCTAAAGAACCATCTGTTGTTGAACACCTTCATCCACTTAATGAAATACAACAAGATCTTATTGTTCATTCGGAGTTCTTGAAGCATTTCATCAATTGGACTGAAGCTAGTCACAAGCATAAGGAAGTTCAGGAAGCCTTAGCAAAAGATATTGAGGACATTCATACTAAGGTTGATGAAATGGGTGATTCAGTGGGTGATCTTCATGAGGACTTAGCACTTTTACTTGTTTCTATTGAACAAGACCTCAAAGCGATTCGTACTGATATTCAACATATGTATTCTAAAATTTTGAAGCATCTAAGATGAATTATTTGTTATTAATAACAAATAGGGGAGAAGAAGAAGAGAAAAAGAAAAGAAGAAGAGAAAAAGTTAAGAAGAGAAAAGACAAATGAAAATATTAGAAAGCATTTTATTTCTTGCCTCGTATATTTCTTGATTTTATTCATCTGAATATTATCTTATCTTCTAATATTATGATTATTTGTTATCATCAAAAAGGGGGAGATTGTTAGGTCAGGAAGACTTTACTTGTATTAATTTTGATGAAAATCAAATAATAATAATCTTAGAAGTGTGTGTGTTGTTTTGATAAGTTTGTTAAGTGTGTAGAAAAATGTAAGTGACACGAAGTCAAACCCAGAAGATACACATCAACGCTAGAAGATACACGTCATTGCTAGAAAATACACGTCATCGCTAGAAGATACACATGACTCCAAAAGAAGCGTGACAACAGACGAAGCGTGATAACAGACGAAGTGATACCAGAAGAAGCGTAACAACAGGCAAAGAGACACCAGAAGAAGTATAGTACCAAAAGATAGAAAAGGAAACTATTATAGAACGTTAGGCAGTTAGTTAATTGGAGTTAGTTACAGGACTCAACTAATAATGGTTTCTAGAAGATTCAAGAAGACAGTTGAAGCTATAAATATCAGTTTGAGTCATAAACTAAATAACAATTTTTACAAGAGAGAAAATCTGATTGTACAATACTTAGAGAAACTTTGTGCTCAAGTGCGAAAGAAAGAGAGCGAATACATCTGTAATATGAAGCTCAAACAATATCTTTCCGAGAGAAAGAAAGGCTAGAGCCTGGAGAGGATAAGAAAGCAGATAAAGAATACTTTGTGAGAGAGACCTGAAGAGGCTTTGCAAGTGTAGAAAGAATACTTGTAAAGTTGAAGAGTATAGTGCAATCTCAAACAAACTCTAAGGGTTGGACATAGCCCAAGGTTAAGGGTGAACCAGTATGAAATCATGGAGTTTATTCTCTAACCTTTATCTTTTAATTTTCTTGTTGTTAGAAGAGTAGAAAATAATTTTTGCGATTGCATTACTCATTGACTTAAAAATTGTTTTTGTGATCATCTAAATTTGCAAAGAAATCCAAGAAATTTCTAAAGATTAATATCTGTGAAGATTTTACACAATTCAACCCCCCTTCTTATGTATTTTATATACTTTATGTGATTTCCATATTAACAAGTGATTTACTTCACTCATCACTCTATAATTTTACTGCACTAACATCTATTAGGTACACCGTGCTCCTCTTCACTTTCAGCTCCATATGAGTGACATCTCCCTATCAAGGCAATGCATCTTGTTGGAATAGTAGAGTATCCTATCGGATTTGTTGTACACCTTGCTGAAACAATTGCCATACATTTTGTTGAATTTAAAGATTGTTAGCAACCATAATATTAAGCAATTCTTCTAGAGATGTACCTGAGTCGTGTTGGCTCTCTGAATCTTGGGCACTAGACCATGTATTTTGCGAAAATTTCCCTCCATCCTGCTAGAATTGTAGATTGTTTTGTTGCAATTACAAAGTATTAGCATTCACGATATTAATCAACTCTTCTAGAGATGAACCGAAGTCATGATTGGAAGCTTCTGGTCTGTATGGAAATTGTTGTGCATCCTGCAAACTATCATATAAGTAATTATGATGTATGTTGGTTATCTCATCCATAACTAAAGTTAGTTTGATCAATCCAAACTTGGTTATAGGATTGAGAATAAGACTTATAAAAGAAATTACTTCTATCAATTTCTTTTTACACACAAACACTAACAGAAAATGACAAGATCAAGAAATAAATGCAAAAAAACAAATTAAGAACAAATATATATATAACACCAATTAAAATCACAAACAAAAACTAAAACACCACTCCTTAGAAACAACCCCAAAATTGACGGTGCGTCATAATGCTAGTTAAAATAAAAACTAGACTATTACTATAACAGTGGTAAGTAAAGTTGTTGAAATGAAATTAATCAGTGTTTAGGTTATGGGTATTGGTTTTAGAAATAAGCAAAAAATAAAACTAACATAATGAAAACAAATTAAAGAAAACATACAAAAATGAATCTATGAATAGGACTAACCCACTTGGAATCAGATATGGGGTATATTATGTCTGCATCATACCACCTCATGATTTCCTTATATATGACATTCATCATTGCAAAGTTTAACCTATGTTGGGCTTCTTCAATGGGTTTTGCATCTTCTTTCAAAAGGATTCTATGCATACATAAAGTAGGGATAATTCCTTTTATGTCTATAATTTTCCAACCTATGGCTTGCTTACAATTTCTAAGAACTTGCAAGAGTCGCTCTTCTTGGGAAGAGAATAAAGAGCTTGAAATGATCATAGGTAAGTTTTCATTTTTGCCAAGAAATGCATATTTCAAATTAAAGGGGAGGGGTTTTAATTCCACTTCAGGGGTCTACATAATAGAGGGTACTAATATGGAAGCAGACATAGGTAATGCGTGATTAGAAAACACAAATGGTTCCTTTAGAAAGGATCTAAGAGCTACGGTAGCATCGCCTATAGTATGATCCACCTTTATTATTTCAACATTCTCACCTACAACCATTGCAGATTCAAACATTTCTTACATAATTTCATTAATAAAATCAATGGAATCTATAGAGTACAAACTGTTAATTTCAGCAGGGAATCGCATAACATCAAAGATATAAAAACTAACAACTCCTCCATCAAATTCCATAAATAAATCACCCTTATAGATGTTGGCCTTTATCTTAGTAGTATTAAGAAACAATCGGCCAAATTGCAGCAGAACACCTTGGAAAATTCAAACTTCTCACCCATGTCAGGGACATAAAAATCAACAGGGAACATAAGGTCGTTAACCTACACTAGCACATCTTCAAGCACACCATCAGAATATACATTAGACCTATTAGATAGTTGAAGTATCAAACCTGTCTTTTCGAAAGGACCTAAATTAAGAGCATTATAGATACTTCTAGGCATGTGACATGTGCTTAATTGATTGTATAATTATTCCATAACATTTAGGGATTGCTAATAATGAAATTGCTTAAGACACTCACTTTGACTCATATGTGGTTTTAGGCGCAATTTGAAAGCAAAGGAGTTAAAGTGAGTGGAAAGAACTATATTTGGGTCGTTTTCCAAAGCATCATACTCACTTGTCTTCATGAAGCAAGAATGAGAAAGATTGGAGCAAGTAAAGAAAAAAAACATGATCATGAAGTAAGATAGCTCATGCCCATCCAGAAAATTTCACAGCCATGCAACGTGGGATGGCTTGCAAGAGGACAAAACTTGGATAGGTGTCGGCTGCTAAAAGATCTTGGTGGATAGCTACACTTGGAGTAAATAACATATGAAAGAATGGAGGGTGAAGCATGCCTATTGGAATTATTGCACAACAGTGAGCATGTCTCATAGTTATGCAATATTTTGCATATGTAAGCCAGCTGCTAAGTGTTTAAGGTATAAAGCAAAGTTGGATAGAAAAGGAGCAAAATGGCAGCGCAAAGTGAAAGCTAGGAGGACCAAAACGATCAAAGTAGAAGAAAAAGATGCCAGCATAGATAAAAGAAGCAATGCAGCAGCTCTCACACCAGTGAGAGGGACACCTCACCACTTTAACCCTAGGTTTTTAATAAAAGCAACATGTTATAGCCGAGGGACTTATGAAAGGTTTTAGGTGTTTTTGTTCGGAGAAAAGCATCTAAATGGTGACAGCAGTGAGACATGAAAGACAGATTGGTGTTTCGGCTAGGATTCCAGAGGAGCACTCGGGAGACTGAAGAAGAAAGTGCAATGAAGCTCTCATATATGGAGAGACCCATGGAGGCATAGCTTTTCTAACACCGGTTCGGAGTTACAATCGACGCTGATGACTTGATTAAATGTATTTCTTCTTATATTTGTTGTTTCTTTCACTCTTTAGGAATTTATTATGTTATCCTATATTAATTAACTTGGGTTTTGCGTATAAATGATCATATTCTCGTTATCATTTGATTATTTTTGTATGGAACCATTGCTAAAATTTAAATATAATCCGTAATTGATGCATTGAAATTCATTAGTAGTGACTAATGGTTCGTAATCATTAGGGATAACAAAACTTAGGTTAAATTATGCATTGTATGTGATCGTTGTCTTGATTAATCAGGTTTCCTAATTTGTAACGATCTTATCTTAATTAAACATGACCTAAGGGGAAAACTCAGGTTAATAGATCGACCCAACGATAAATAGTTCAATGAGAGTTTTGAGAACAATTCAATGAAATATTTTTAATTAAGGTATAGAGTTGGGACCCCGCCCTTGCGAGTCACATGCCCACAACACTCAAACATAAAAAATGAACTCATTTCTCCTATTTCTAAACAAATTTTGGGAAACCTTAAAATAAAATTTCAATCTAACTTCTTTAGAACATTTGTTCCCCTTTGTCTTAAGTTAGTAATGACACCAAAATCATTCCATTTGGTTCAAAAATCTGAAAGTTATAGCCCAAACATTCTTGGACTGTTATTAAACTGAAACAGTACAGTACACTCAACTTCCATCCAAGAATTGAAAGTCTTAGAGACTGAATAAAAAATTGAGTTCTTCAGATATTTTGCAGCTGTATGTCTCTAGTTTATTTAGAACAGAACAAGAATCATCTCATTTGGATCTCTACAGATCAAGATATCATCAAATTACTGAAGCATGTTCACTAAAATGTCCAATTCATGCTCTTCCAATTGATACCATCATTTTGATTCGATTAATCTTTTTAAAATCAATGCCAAAAGCTATAAATTTTTATAAAGAGATAGAGAAATGTGTTACGAATCTAATGTTTCAAAAATCAGATCATTTAGAGGTTGGACGACAAAGTTATGGCTAAAAGAGCGGAATATGTTCAAGGGGGGGATTCGCGATCCTTCGACAGAGTCGCGATCGCAACTTGCCTCTTCCCTCCTTTGTTCTTCTTCCTCAGACCTGTCTGGTAAAATAAGCATAACTTTCACTGCAAAAACTGGATTAATCTCATTTAAAGACCATTTTGAAGAGGACTTCTAGACCTACAACTTTTATGAAGACTTCGAAAATAATTTTTGCCTCTATAAGGGTCAAAATTTCAAAAATATGTAGCTGACCCGAATGTCCATCCTATACAACATCACAAACTTCTAATAATCATATCTCTCAACTCCAATGTCAAAAAAAAATTCATACTATATATATATCATTGGAAAGCTAGGAAAATAATCTACAACTTCCAAGAAGACAACTTTGTCCAATTCAGCCTAGATCAATACAGTATTTTGCCTGAAGTCCGAACACACATTCTCACCCTTATGGAAAACTTGAAAATGCAAAGTATAATTTTGGAATATCATCGGCAAAACACAAACATACTTCATTAACATCAAAATATAAGAGTTTTTGCAAAGCTTTAGTGGGCATTTTCAGTCACAATACATCAATCTCAAAATGCCAAAATACAAAAAGATGCATGAACAGTAATTTGCTCAAAATGCAACTAAAGCCTTGTAGTTACAAATATAGCTTAAAACATAAAAAGATGCAAATTTTGGAGTGATGCCTCGATTCTCTTTCACTCGATCACTTGCTCGTCACCTGGAGATAGGAAGGAATGGGGGGTGATCTTAAAGCTCGTGGGTAACAATTTTATAACCAGTAACAACCAAAACCATTGAAACAATTATTTCCTTTGTAACAAAAATACACAATTCAATCACCAAACACATATTTCTCAAATTCTCAACCAGATTCTCAATAATGCAAATCAGGTATGCATCAATCTTATCAACGTATCATGAGCACATAAACACATCTAAATGGTTTGGAAGGTCCATAAAACAGAACGAGCTAGCACATTTCTTAAAAAGGGTCATGTGTAGTTGTGAACAGAACGAACTAACACAATCCCACATAGTGGTTTTGTGTAGTTGTAAACTTGAGGGAGTCCATGAAGGAGCTCCATGCCACTAGCAAGTAGGCGGGAGAAGCCTTTAGTCAAAGTGCACTTGACATACAAAATGGACCAAACCAAACCCACATAACATGTATCTCATAACTTGTAAACTTGTTGCCTAAATGACACATTTTTTAAACTTGATTTTTCAAGCATAGTATCCTTTCAAAAATCATTTGCACAAATCTTTTCATAATTCATCAACACATTATGCCCATACCAAACACATATCACATTCTCCAAGCATTCAAAGAGTCATAAAGTACATTCACGAGAATAGTTGAAATCATTTATTTCTATAATTTAAAAGAAAAATTAATGGATTATCGCTTAGTAATAAAACCGTAACCCACCTTGAAATCCGTGCTTAGGAATCGGCTTAAAGATGTCTTTCCTCTTGCTCCTCTTGCCTCTCTTGATCCCCTCCTTGATTTCCTTCGTAAATGACAAAATTCTCATTCAATAGGAATCCAAATTTGAGAACCCATAAAGCATATTCACTAAAATTGACTCTAGGTTGCTTAAACCCATGCATTTTCTAAGCTTCATGAATCATAACCCTTTCATATATCCAAAATATAAAAATCAAACTTACCTTGAATCTTCATCAATTTATGAGATTATTGGCTCTAAAGAAAGCTCTTCCCTTCCTCTTTCTTTTTCCCTTCTTGAGCAACCTCCAACTCTCTCTTTAAGACTAAGAAAAGATGCAACCCAACTCAAAACTCCATTCTTTTCTCAACTTCACCGAAACCCCTCTTTCTCACCTTTTCATTTTCGTATATCACTTCTTCCTTCACCTATTTTCGTTTTTCTTCTTCTCAAGCACAAGACAACACCTTTCCTTTCCCATTTTACCCTTAATGAATGAGAAAAGTCCACCTAACCCTTCCTTTAATGCCTGAGTGTTTTTAACCTTAAGTAAACTACCCAAAATGCCCCTTTTTATGCATTCTTAGCACTTTTAATTTAACTAACCCATGAAATAAATTCTACTAGCATAGGCATAATAAATAAATAAATAATTTAACTCGAAAAGAATTAATTTATCCAAACCTTATAATTATCTAAACCGTGCTTAACTAAAAAAAACATTCGGGGGCTAACGTGTAGGCTAAGATTAAACTAAAGAACCGAACTCCCAACGAATTCACCGCTTTCATCATTTTTCCATGTTTTCTTGGATTTGCTTTTGTTAGTTAGTTTAGTTTTATTTTCTTATTTAGACCAAACCCCCCCCCCAAACCTATGCACTGATTAATTTTATTTGAAAAGCTAACTAAACATTCTCTGTGGGATCGATCTAAACTCACCACTGCTATAATGTTGGTCTAGTTTATTTTGACATAGCGTTATGACATGTTGTTGTCAATTTTGACATCGTTGCTGGGGAGTGTGATGCTTTAGTTTTTGTTCTTGATTTTAATTAGTTTTTTATACATATTTGTTTGCAATTTGTTTCTTTCATTTATTTCTTGATCTTTTCACTTTTTGTTTCATGTTTATGATTGAAAAAATTAAAAATAAACATAGACAAAAGTAATTTTTTATATAACTCATATTCTCAATCCTATAACCATGTTTGGACTTATCAAACTAACTTTAGTTATGGATAGGATAATCAACAAAATTACTTCTTTGAAAGTATGCAGGACATAAAACAATTCGCCTATGGATCAGAAGTTTCTTATCATGATTCAAGTACATCTCTGGAAGATATACTTAATATTATGATTGCTAACAATCTTCAATTTTAACAGAGCATATAATAGTTTTAGAAGGGTGTAAAACAGTTTCAGCAGAATGTACAACAATTATAGCAGGGTGTACAACAATTTGAGTAGGGTGTACAACAATTATAGCAGGATAAAAGGTAATTTTGGACTAGCTTCCAAGAATGCGAGAGCCAGCAAAACTCAGGTACATCCTTGGAAGAATTAGTTAATGTTGTCATTGATAACACTTGCAATTTCAGTAGGATGTGAAATGATTCCAGCAAGATGGAATGTCTAGATTGGGAGATATCAACCATCTGGTACCATAAAATGAAAAGGAGCGGCCATATCAACCTGATGTGTACCTTAGGAGAATGGAGTGGTAGAGCGGATGAACAGAACTCTGTTAAAGAGAATCAGAGCTATGTTGGCAACTCAAGCTTAGACATGACTTTCTGGGCAGAAGCAGTAAGTGTCGCTTGTGATGTGGTAAATCGATCCCCATCAATTGCAATTGAGTTAAAGACATTGATGGAGATATTGATTGGTAAGCCAGTTGATTATTCAAACCTCTATATATTCAGAAGTCTTATGTACATTATGTACAATCCCCAAGAAACTACAAAGTTAAATTCAAAATTCAGGAAATGCTTATTCTTAGGGTATGTTGATGGACTGAAGGGATATCGCCTGTAGGATCTCACTGCCCAGAAGGTTATCATCAATAAGAATGTAATCTTTGTAGATGAGCTAAAAAAGAAAAAACAAGATGATAACATATCAAAGGAAGATTCAGAGACTACTTTTGTTCAAGTGGAAAAGGAATCCTAGAGAGATTCTTCTGAAGCAACATCAGAACACGAGATACAAGAACCAATAGAGTCTGAAGCTCTAGAGTCGTCGATTAAGTCACCCAAAAATGTGACCAGATTGACATTCAAACTATATTATGGAGGGAAATATTGCATAGTCTTTTAACTAAAGATGGGGAGCCTTCAACTCTCCAAAAGGCAATGAATAGTTCAAATGCATCTCAATGGATGGCAGTAATGTAGGAAGAAATTAAGGCTCTTCATAAGACTAAGACTTGGAAGCTTATGCCACTACCACATGGAAGAAAGTCTATTAGAAATAAATAGGTTTTCAATATTAAGCGAAATGGAAAAGATCAAATGGAGAGATATCACACAAGATTGGTGGTGAAAAGATATACTCAAAAGGAAGGGATTGATTTCCATGAAATATTTTCCTTTGTGGTTCGACTCACTACAGTTCGAGTAGTCTTGGCAATGCGTGTTACATTTGATTTATTTCTTGAATAGTTAGATATAACTTTTCTTCATAGAGATCTTGAAGAAGAAATTTATATGCTACAACCAAGAGGCCTTGAAGAAGCAGGAAAGGAGAACTTAGTTTGCAGGTTAAACAAATATCATTACATCTAAAGCAGGCATTAAGGTGTTGGTACCAGAGATTTGATTCCTTCATTATGAGCCTTGGATACAGTAAACTAAATGCAAACCCTTGTGCATATTTCAAGAGGTTTGGTGAAAATGACTTGATTATCATACTGTTGTATATTGACAACATGTTGGTAGCAGGTCCTAACAAAGATCATATTATAGAAAAAAAGTAACAGGAAGATTTGACTTTCTTAAAAGAATTATTTTAAGAAAATCTTATGATGTTTTAACATGAAAGATTGTTAGCCAATTTCTACCTCACTTCTTGTTAAATTCAAGCTATCTTATAAAATGAGTCTTAGTTATGAAGAAGAGACGATGGAGATGTCTCAAGTATCGTATGCATCAGTAGTAGGAAGTTTAATTTTTGTTATGATTTGTACAAGACTAGACATTGCACGTGCAATGGGAATGGTTAGTCAATACATGGCGAATCCTAGTAGAGAGCATTGGAATTCTATACAAAGGATCCTAAGATACATTAAAGGAACCTCAAATGTTGCATTATATTATGTATGATTGGTTGGATATGTTGATTCAGATTATGCAAGTGATCTTGAAAAAAGCAAATCTGCTACAGGCTATATGTTTAAACTTGTTGAAGGAGCTGTAAGCTAGGTTTCAGAACTGTAATCAATTGTTGCTACATCGACAACAGAAGTAGAATATGTAGTAGCTACACAAGCCAGTAAAGAAGTAGTATGGTTGAAAGTGTTCTTGGAAGAACTCGGGCACAAACAAGAGAAAATTTCTTTGTTTTGTGACAGTCAGATTGCCTTGCATCTTTTAAGGAATCTAACATTTCATTCAAAGACCAAACACATATGAGTACAATATCACTTCATTCGTGAAAAAGTCAAAGAAGGAGTTGTAGATATGTAGAAAATTCATACCAAAGATAACTTAGCAGATTTCATGACAAAGGCAATCAATATTGATAAATTTATTTTGTCTCGATCCTCTTGCGGCCTGATAGAGACATGACCAAAATAGAATGGCAAGGAAGAAAGAATGGTGTGAAGATCTGATTGACTTTCAAATCTTCAAGTGGGAAATTGATGTTGTCGACTTCTGTAAGTCAAAAAGGAAGGCAGAAACTTGCATGTGGATAGGAAGAAAAGGAAGGAAGACTACGTTGAAGTTAGGAACAGTAGGAAGAAAAAAAGAAGATGGCAGTTATGGACAATCTATCCATAGCTGTAAATGCATATGGGAGGCTTATAAGTAGGCCTTCCCAGACGGTTGTATAATCATCCTGTTAGTTTATGCCTTTACAGCCAATTTATTTTGGTTGTAAATATTTATATGACACTATTATTAATTAATTAAAGGCATTCTTTATCTTTATGTATTTGATAATTATTTAATTATTATTTGTAAAGATAAAATCCTTGGAATAATTACTGTGTAATTAAAATTATGATGAGATCATAATTATGAGATTCAATATACACTTAAGTATTATTCCTAAATGTTCCTAGTTGTTGTTGGATCCCGTTTCCGGAATCCAACTCTATTGCTTACTCATTTGTTTGTTGGACCCCGCTTGATTCCTGAGTCCAACGCTTGCGAAAACATAAACATAAAATGTGATCGTGCATATTAACTTAAAGGGTTATTCCATTAAACCCTAATTAGGCATCATTTTTTTTCAATATAACATCCCAAAACTTACTCACAAATTATGTTCAATGGCGTGCCCATACCAATCAGTCACCCTGCTTGTGAACAGAATTTGGAAATCTTCAAATCCGAATTTCAATTTAACTTCTTCATGTAAATCATAGTTCTATGTCTCTTATTTATTTTGAAACAAGAATCACCTCAATCGGAGCTTTACAGCTCAAGATATGCTTAAAAAGCTAAAGTCTGTTCATACCCTAATCATACTCTTCTAACCGACCTCACACTTACTTTAATGCAAACTTTCTCAACTCAACTCCAAATGATACAAATTATTATGGAGAGAAAGATACATGTCTTAGGAATCCATTGGTCTAAGAATCACCTCAATTGGAGGTCGGATGAAGGAGATATGCCCAAAAGAATAGACCATGTTCATACCCTAAATCGATTTGAACCTCTCTTGGCGCGAATGCAATAACTTTCAATACAAATGTCTGATTGCTTTCATTTTTAGACCATTAGAAATAAGACATCTAGACCTACAACTTTCATGAAGACCACAAAATCAGATTCTGCATCTAAGATGGTCAAACATTACAATTTGTCCTGTGAATGTCCGTTAAACAGACAGGCATGTCCGTTTAACGGACATGTATCGGGTGAAGGAGCCCAAAATGACCCGAGAATGTCCGTTAAATGGACATTCATGTCCGTTTAACGGATATAGACTGGCCAAAGGGTGTTTTTACACCCAAGAAGGTCCGTTAAACGGACACCAAGTCTGTTAAACGGACATGGGGGCTCCCCAAAGCCCTCTAAACCCTCTGCTAGGCTTCCAACAACCATCCTAACATCAAATACACTTATATTCCTCCTAAATTCACTTACCCTCATGCTAAAACACTTCATAACAACTCAAACAACAACTCATACAATAAATTGGTCTCATCAAAATCTCATTTCTTGATCCATTTGTCCATCAAAACCACAAATTCTTATCAATTACCATAGCTGTCATCATGCACAAAACCTATGCAACATCCCAACTTGTAACATTCATATCTCTTCATTCCGATGTCCAAAAATTACAATCT
>JANKOD010000192.1:12975130-12985910 GCA_026284645.1 Erythroxylum acuminatum
AACTCAGGGTTTTTTTTGCTAATTTTTATATGTCAGGGTTTTTTTAGCAACTTTTGAATAACACAGGGTTATTAAGGTAATAAATTCTTTATGACAGCAAGGCCTCAAATTTAGTATATGACATACTCTTTTTTATGAAAATACGATCTATGGTGCTTTTGAGGGAATTTCATGTCTTTTTGTTCCTTATAATTATGTCATTTTAATGATAAAGAGGAATATATGAATGGGAAGAATATTATATGTTCTTTTTGGGTGATACTATGAATGTTGTGCCTATTTTTATCTTATGAAAGTATGAAATTTCTTTTTACCTTGTGACTTAGAGGATAATGCATGACTATTTTAAGTTTTCATGTATATAATTGCATATTATATGCTCATGTGATGACTTAGGCAATAACTTGTCATTATAAATATGATTTTCCTTTACAAAAATTATCTTGGCATTATGTGGTACACTTTTTTATAAGTGTACCCAATCTCTTGCCTATCATTTTGAGTTTTCTTTGGCTTTAAGAATGCTATTTAATTTTTCATTACCTATAGTGAATCTAGACAATGATTCTTTAATGATGCTAATCTCCTTCTTAAATACCTCATTCCCAAGGAACAATTCAAGCTCATTTTCATAGGAAATAACAACACTCTTAGATTCTATTATGTCATACATATCACATTTCAAGTTCTCATTCTCATTTATACATACATCTAAGAGCTTTAAAATTTCTTTATATTTGGAAGATGATTCTTTCTTTTCAACATCAAAGACCTTTCGACATTTAATTAACACATGATATGAAAGATCAATCCTATAATCATTATAAGAGTTTAAAGAATCGAGTAACTTATCATTATTAGCCACTAAGCATATACTTGTCACCATAGATTGCTCACTCTCCAAATTAATAGTGTCATCATATATAACCTTAAATGCTTTCTTCTTCTTGTTCAATTATTTTTCCCCCATCTTTTTTAATAACTTCTTGAATTTCATTATGATGAGCTTTATATTATCCTCATCACTGTCACATGCAAAGGTCTCGTTATTATTAATTTCTCGTCTTTGGAGACTTTAAACATTATAACTCTTCTTATTGGAGCTATTTCCAATTCATATAATTCATTCATCTACTTCTTGTAGTTAAGGAGTGATTCATCTAACTTTTCCATAGTAAGATGCTCAAATATTTAACTTCTCGTATGGTTATCACTTTTACTTCCCAAATATTTGGTAAAGACCTAAGCAATTTTCTCACTAATTAAAGATTATTATAAGTATTACTAAGACCTTTAAGAGCATTAATGATATAAATGAAGTGAGCGCACATGTTTAAAAATTGATTCATTATGTTCCATATGAAACAAATCATATTGGTACACAAATATGCTCTCTTTCACTTAAGTGGTGCCTTCATATATGACTTAAAGTGTATCTAATAACTCTTGAAATATTTCACACATGCATGCTCCATTGAATTCGTTCTTATTTAATTCACAAAATAAAATATTTACAACCTTACTATTCAATGCAATGAGTCTCCTATCTTTATTGTGTAGCGCCCGCTTACCGCAGGGTACACACCGGGACGCCCGGAGGTCATTCAGATACATATCCTACGATAATGACGCGCTACAATCG
The DNA here is from genome assembly GCA_026284645.1 of Erythroxylum acuminatum. Classification (NCBI taxonomy): domain Eukaryota; kingdom Viridiplantae; phylum Streptophyta; class Magnoliopsida; order Malpighiales; family Erythroxylaceae; genus Erythroxylum; species Erythroxylum acuminatum. The sequence continues at coordinate 12,976,773 of JANKOD010000192.1, forward strand.
ATCACTACATTCACTTCACATGGTATCATATCACTAATTACTTATAAGAATCAATAGAAAATCGCAGTATTTTAAAAACTAACTTTTTTCTCATTTCATTTCATAAAACTCGAATGTCTACATTGTGTCTTTCAACATTTTCTATATGTATATCATCAAAACCTAATACAAAAGCACTACATCAATGAAGAAAATATTCAAAGTCTAACTAATCTATCCAAAAATCTCAGTTGACCGACCTTTGAGCTATGACTTCTCTTGCCAATCACAATCTACACGGCTGGTAGAGCCGTCTCTCGGTAGCTAGAGTCGTCTCTCGATCTTGAAAAGACAACGTTGTAATTTTGGTGAGTTTTGCGAACTCAATGAGATAACCATCATCGATGGTTCACTCAATTCATGCAACACATCATTTCACATAACAAATAATCACATATTGCATTTCGATCAATCAAACATACTTGATAAAATGCATATGAAATGCTCATGAGATACTTTTCCAATTATTACGTTATTGTGATCGAGTGTCTAAACTGTCCCGTATCTATTTTTGATACCGGGCTTATTAATAACTGTCCTTTATTCGATGAGAATATAGGGCTCATTTTACATAGTGAGCCTTAGGCTCTTAATCTTTATTTGAGCTCAAGGCTCTTTTCACTCGTTGAGCTTTAAGCTCTGATCGGTGGCTACTCAGGTCACAACTCCCATTATCTAATCACGCATTCATGTATGGAATGGATTTCACATTTTCAATCAATCATATCATAAAACACATAGTTCTTCACATTCATATTCAAGCAACACTTCAATATACATTTCACAATCATCGGACCTCCTGTCCCTAAATCAACAATCAAAACACAATCATTTATCATTTAAATTATAATTTAAGCAAATAATAATTGAAAGAAACTGTCTAGGTTACTCACTAGTTGCTCCCGAAGCTAATGCCTGGAAGTTCCGGCAACGTCTGGAGGTTAACTTTCTAGTTGCTCCTCTATATCAAACAACATACACATATATCACAATTTGCACAATCATAAGTGTTTAACAATACACAAGAATGATATGAAATATGTACAATGCATGTTCATGACAATCCCAGGTATTTTACCATCAATTTCATCACAAAACCATTTTCATATCAAACTTGTCTAAGTATAATTAATACTTAGGTTTATGCCTCACTAAAACCGTTTAATTCACAATTCATATCTCATTGACTCACTTCAGATTTTTCCAAGACACCCCGATCAGGTCTACTGTTCATGTTTAAGAAGAAGGTGAAAATGAGGTAATTTGGTCAAACTCTTTTCTAGAAAAGTGTTCCTATATGTCTTATATTTCTATTGACACCTAATTCACTGAATTTGATTCAGTACTTTGGAAGATATGCCTCAAACATTTTTCGACTACTCTTATCCAAAACAATAGACTATACCTAAATTCCATCTAAAAATTGAACATCTTAGAGACTGAATCACAATTTGACTTTTCCATATGATTTGCACTCTCTAGTTTGCTCCAAATAAAAAATCATCTCATTTGGAATCCTACAGGTCCAAATATAATCAAAATACTGGAGGATGTTTAGTAAGATAATTCCTATTTTCACTGTTTCAACAGATTCCACATTTTCATTAATCAATCTTTTCAATTAAATTTAGAATGCTAAAATTTTTTATGAAAAGGTAGAAAAATGTGTTAGGAATATATTGGTTCAAGAATCAATTCATTTGGGTGTCTAGAGAAGAAGTTATGACCAAAAGAATCAAGCCTGGTTTTGTCCTTAATCATATTAAACCTGTTCCGGGACAACAGCCATAACTTTCTCTAGAAATATTGGATTAAGGTGTTCTTAGGATGATTTGAAAGAAGGCGTCAAGATCTACAACTATTATGAAGGCCTCAAAGATAAATTCTACCATCTGAGGGGTCAAAAATGGACCAGATGATAGGGTCTGACAAACAGTACACAGAAGAAGTTTAAGTCAAACATAGAAGAAGCAGAAAGTCAATCATAGACGATATGACGTCATCACAGACGATACGTTTTTACAGGTGATATGACGTCATCACAGAAGATACATTTTTACAGACGATATGTCGTCATTATAGACATTATGATGTCATCATAGACGATACATTTTTACAAATGATATGATGTCATCATAGACGATACGATTTTACAAACGATATGACGTCATCATAGACGATACTATCTATACTCTAGAGCATCTCCACTATAAGGACCATAACTTTCAACTCAGATGTCCAAAAATTTCATATTATATACCGTTGAAAAGATAAAAGAAAGATCTATAACTTTCATAAAACCATTTTGTCAAAATCTATCTAGATTGGTACAGTAAATTCACGAAAGTTTCAGATCAAAAATTCAACTCTCTTACTATTCCTTCCTAGAAATTTCTAGATTTCCTTCTCTAAAATCCAACACTTCAAATTTTTATTTCTAGTTTTTCTACTCCATTTCATTAAACTAATTTACCATAAATTCATACTACTACAAAATATACAAGTTTAATAAAAAATCATCAAAAGCCAAAAATTCATATTTAACCTATTCATGCTCTGTCAACTTTCTGCATTTCCAATTTTCATCCTCAATCTCCATGTTTCCTCTCGACTTCCATTTAAGCACTCATTCCCATCTCAGACCATCATTTTTCAACTATTCTTCAACTTAAAAACCATTTTCTTGATCATCTTTAAAGAATTCATCAACTCATGTATAAACTTATATATTTTCATACATACACAGTGAAGAACAGAGCATGTTTCAACTTTTTTAAAAATCTAATTTTCTACACTAATCCTATACACCACTTTATGGCTATTTCTAACTCTAAAAATTATTTTTTTACCTCACCTAATCATTAACAATCCATCAAAAACTAAATTAGCACTATAATAAAATTTTTCATCCATCAACACAGTATTCATAAACATATACATGTAAATGCCATGATCCATGCAACTAATAGTAAATCATCACATTTATTTCATAAATCCCCAACTTTAAAGGATTTATTCACTACTTACTTGTTGAAAACTCCAAAATCTTCAATTATCTTCAAGCCCTAAACTCCAAGCAATTCACGTATTTCACGGTGTGCAATGACCAGCTTCTGGTTTTTCTTAAGGTAAAAGACAAATAGCAAAGTGGGTTTGGTATAGGAAAAGGAAAAACATAAAAATCTCTTAGAAGGTGTTTGATGAAAAAACTTGGTGTATTAGGAGGAAATTCGAAGAAGGTGATTATGAAGAGGTTAACTAGACAAAACTTAACCTTTCAACTCTCAGAGAACAGCAACCTACTTCTAGCACACAAGTACAAAAAGCATCTTAACACTTGTCACTTTCCTAAGGTCTAAGCTCTAACCAAGTTTCTTTTGAACTAACTCTTTAACTACCATCTTTACAATCCAATTATTTCCAAATATCATTAATTCCTATTCCTATTTTCCACAATACTCTATTTCGAAAGTAAATCCTAAATTCACCAAAATTCACAAATACAATATTTCCACTAATCAATAATATTTCCAATATAAATAAATTCCAAATTCACAAAATTCCAAAAAAAATCACAACTCAGTATAAAATGTACCCGGAAAATGTCAATGAATACATGTACAATTATTTTCATGTGCAAAACTTTCAATATTCACTTGTATATGTATGACATTTTATGCATGAGCATGAACTGTATTTCTAATCTCTCATTGATCACTCATATTTACTATTCTAACCTTCTCACAGGTAATGGGATGTTACAACTCTCCCCTCCTAACCAAAATTTTGTCCTCGAAATTATTATCTAATTGATCAAAAAGGTAAAGGTACTAATTTCTCACATGATTCTCCATTTCCCATGTGGCTTTCACACTCGAATGTTTCTTTTAAAGGACTTTCACCAATGGAATCAATCTATTCAAATATCATGTAATCTTGTCTGTGTCCTCAATACATTTTAGATTACTCAAGTTTTTATTTCCTGTGCCGGCAATACATCTTAATCAGATCATATAATTATTTCTTATCACACTCACATATCTAGTAAATCATTCACAACCGTTATCACATTTATCATCTATTATCATAGTCACTAATTGATACAATTATACTTGGATCACTTTAATCTTCGATACCATAATATTGTCGGGACATTGTCAACTCCAACAAATATTTCCCAAATTTCCTTATGTAATTTATACCTCAATGAGGTAATACTATCCTATCGCATCTGAAGAGTTCGACACTTCCTGTGTGGTGATATCATAAACCTGGCTTGAGGTTGCGGCTGGTTACTCCGCACCTCAGTCTTAACACTAGGCCTTCCTAACTGAGTTCTACCTCTACCTCTACCTCTACCTCTACCTCTCTGTGTAGGTCTGCCAACTCCACTATGTCGAGCCAAAGTCTTAGTCATATCTCCTCCTCTAGCTTCAGACTGTGATCCTGACATGTCCTGACAATCTCTGATCTGATGCTCATAAGAGCCACATCGAAAACAAGCTCCAGTTTCTCTCCAACATTCACCACCGTGCCTTTTTCCACAGTACTTACACTCAGGCAGTTGTTGAGACTGGTTGGAAGACATTTGTCCATTACCTCTCCTAGTCTGGATAAATTCACTTCTTGAACGAGATCTGGATTGTCTCGATCTAGTCTAGAATCGAGACGATATGTTCTGACGTTTCCTGAAACTTCTGTCAGAATCAATCTGAATTTCATCTTGCCTCTTACCTCTATCTTCCTGTCTACTCTTTCCTTGACCATCATTCAACAACTGTTCAATTCTGATTAAGGCTACCTGAAGTTCCGTAAAACTACCCAAATTAGAAATAGCAAGCCTCGTTCTGATCTCCATATCCAAACCATCCTCAAATAGTCTACATTTATCTTCTTCAGTTGGGATTAGTGCAATTGCATACCCCATCAGCTCATTGAACTTTATTTCATACTCTGCTACTGAGAGCCGGCCTTGTTTCAGATCCATAAACTCTTTCATCTTCCTGTCCATATAAATCTTCGGCATGTAATTCTCTTGGAAACTTTCAAAAAATCACCACAGGTCAAACTACAAGGTTTGCTGGTACCGCTCGGGACAGTCTTCTACCATTGGTATGCAGGACCTTGCAGTAATGAGACAGCATAGTCAAATCTTTCATCTGCTTCACAATCCATCTGGTCAAACACTCTTTCAATTCACTCTAACCACGCTTCTGCCTCCGCTGGGTCTGTACTTCCATAGAAGTCTATATCCCCTTTCTTCCTCAGCTTATTATATCTCGTTTGTCTCTTCACAGGAGTTCCCAGAGCCATCTGAGCAAACTCAGGTACAAGAGACTCTACATTGGCTCCTACAGACTTCATGTCAGCTGACTCACCAAGTGGATCTCCTATAGAAGGTGACCTATAACAAGCAAAAGTGGTGATCACTGTCTGAATATCTCACTATTGATCATATTGTGTCCCTAAATATGCCAAATCATACTCTGATACTACCAATGCAACATCCCACTACCATAAAGTAAATACTCGAATACCCAAAGGACATTCAAGTACATACCCTATGATAATGGTATGTTGGAGTATAAGCAAATTCAACTTACACATGGCATCATCTAGCATACTCAAAAGTCACTAACTTTTAAAACCAATTATTGCATTTATTCACAATTCTTACACTGTTTTCATTATATAAATATGTACAAAACCTCTTATAGGTTCTAATACTTTTCTAATCAAACATATTAATAATGAAATAAAGGTAAATATAAATAATAACTACATTGGTTCCAATTGTAAATAATAATTATGTTGATTCAATTTTAACCAACTATCAAAAGTAATAGTTAATTATAAATAAATTTCATTCTAAATTAACTTGTATAATGAATAAGTTTTTATACCCAAATTATTATTAATCAGTTTATTTGATATTGATAAAGATACAAGTAAAAGAAAGTATAGCTTGAATATCAAACATGTTATTGTTTTCTTGAAAAAGAAACAAAAACCGAAATCGTAAAAATATAATAAAAAATCAAAACAAAAAATTTTATACTAAACAACTCCTAACATATATGACTCTTATGTTAATATATATTTCACTTACATCATGAATGGATGTACACCTTACTCTATTACAACAATCCTGGTTGTCTTCCAGTCAAGTGAAATAGGTTTCTAGATACTCCTTTATCCTTGGCTAATCTTTTCAAAATCTCTTTGAAAGTCATTTGCAACTTTACTCGATCCCTTTGAATTTTTTGCTGAAAGAACCAAACTTTGTGGAGAATCAGAGAATGGTTTAAAGCACTTGCAAGATGCAAAGTGTTGGTAAACCTAAACATACGAGAAAAGTGAATTAATCACCCAGTTTAAGTGACAGTATATTTTCATATAATTTAAACTTAAAATATCTTCAAAATATTAAATCCTAAATCAATTTTTTAATAATATTAATTTATAAAAATTATTTGTTTTAATAAAATATAATAATTTTTACTGATAATTTATTAATAAATATTATACAAATTTCAATTTATTAATTACTTTATAAAAATAATTTATATTTATTTTTTATTTAATACATAATTATTATCAGTAATCAAAATATATTATATTAATATTAAAAAAAGAAATGAAAACTGAAAATCAGACTCCTAATTTAGTTACGACACTATCAGTGTGTGTTAGAAGCTTTCTTCCTTTTTGTTTTAACACCAATTGAACACTAGTAAAATCGTATAACATTTTATACCTGGGATGGGATCACTGGTTATCTTTGGAATTCTAGGCGACTTTCCCTGTAATGTAATCTCTTTCCAATGTTATGTTATGGCATAGCATATAAAACCAGTGTCTTTTAATCAAACATTACCACAGCCACACATGTAGTGTGGTCACAGCGTAACCCCAATCGACAAACATTGTTGAGAATTGGCCAAGTTAAATATAATAGTTTGTTGACTTTTGCAAAGTGCCAACAACGTCGTCAGCATCCATTAAGCTAGCTCATGCCTTCCCATTATCAGATATGCCTTACTTTTGTTTTGATTTTGATAACCATTTGTTAGTACGCCAAAATACCATTTGTAAATATTAACCACAACTTTCAATTCCCAAGGATTTACCATTTTTTTTTATTACCGACTTGTTTGTTAAAGCGCGCAAGTCAATTTGCAACCATCGTCTAATTGAAGCCTCTTGATGCAAGATTTAAATACTTGGATATAATGTCTTAGGCCTAGCCACGAAACGTTCACCTTTATATACTAGCCTATATCGCGGTTCGATATCCAAAAAAGGTGCGCACGATTAACCTATGGTGGGAGTGGTCCCGCATAGGCTCGTTTTAAAGTAATTAGAGGTTTATGGAGCACAAACTAAAATTCTTAAAGATAAAGGCTACAGCCTTTCCTATAATTTAAGATACTTTTCAAATTTTTCTTAATTTTTAAAATTTTCAGAAAAACTCTTTCTTGTTTTCAATTTTTCAAAAAAATCTCTTCTCTTAAATTTTGGTTAAAATATAACAATAAAAAATACACAGCATAAGCGTTACATTTGTATCAATCAAATATTATTTATATAGTGATTCAACCTAATTCTTAAATTTGAACCAAATTAATTAAATATGATAACTACGCTAAATAATTTATTATAAATATCTTAAATTATTAATTCAAATCAAAATTAAGAACTAAATTGAGTTATCATATAACTAACATTTGATTACTCTACTTCTAATGTTCATAACATGTCTGTTTTGTTGTTATTTTTTAACCGAATTCTATAAGGAGTTTTTTTAGAAAACTAAAAATTGAAAGTACTTTTTAATTTTTTTTTAAAGATTAAGGCATTATAAGAAAAATGTCGTTTAGCAACGGATATTACAAACATAAAACTTTTGGATTTCATCAGTAATATAAATTGGTGGCAGAATTAACCAACCGTCAAAGGCATCGTAAAAATGGTCGTAGGTAAATTTACCGATGAACATTTAATGTAACCATCAGGGAGTATACCGACGATTGGCTGTGACCGTCGGTAAATTTATCTACGGCCATTTTCTTTCTGTCGAAATATTTGCAAATGGTATTGGTTATTCTGTCGGTAACATTGCCGATGGTTATAGTTTTTTGTCAGTGAGTATACCTACGGTTCAGCAAATCCTAACGATAAATTTGGCGACGGATGTCAATATTACTGACGGTGATTCTTTGTTTCATTGGTAATATCATGGATTTTACCGACAGTTTGTGGTGTTCTGTCGGTAAATATAATATTTTACCGACGTACTTGTATTTTTCGTCGATAAATATTTTTAAATTTGTTTTGAAAAAACCCGACATTAAATTTTATTTCATGATCTTATGGTTAATATATAATTTCAACAGTTATGAATTTTATCTATGCATAATATTTTGATTTGTTTATATATTTAATTTGTTTAAACAAAAAGTTGATTGATGATATAAAGTTAACATTATCTTAATTGATAATAAAAAAATTAAATTGTACATAATAAGTATTTGTAATTCAAATGAAATGACTACAAGTACACTATTGTCCTGGTGACCGTGGATGCTTTGAGCTACTACCCCTCCCCTTCAACTCATCCACCTCATTACAGAGCTGAGCTATGTACTCTATCAATGTCTGCATTGTGCTCCGAAGCTATTGACTTCATTGGTTGTCGACCGTCTACTAGATGTTGCTGTACTAGATTTGGAGGATTGCGAATAACATGTGTTCGCAAATGAACCTAACCTAAAGATCCTTCCACAACAGTCCTTACCACCCGCTGCATCAAGATATGTCTGACTCTCATCAACAGCTTATTCGTGCTGAGACTGTCGCTAAATGCTTTCTTGTATTTGGTCCTATTAGGAGATAATGTTTATATTAGTAAGTGATAGTTATTAAGAAGTAATATTAAAGCATAAATTTCACATACATTAAGTTCTATACATCGGCTGTTGACGAATGTCACACAGTTATGCTTCTTACCGTATCTCTCTTGTTTCCTTGTTGCCTTTATTTTCTTATTGCTTCCATAGCATTGTTTCTTCGAGTGTGTGAAGTAAACACTTCTAGGGT
>JANKOD010000192.1:12986010-12998359 GCA_026284645.1 Erythroxylum acuminatum
TGATCCCCAAGTTGACTGATTATAACAAATGACATTGATGACTCCTCATCAATTCATTTGAGCACGGCCATGCATTTTTTCAGTCATACTTGTCAAGAGGCCCAAATGATATCTCTCTCATTTAAGAGAGGTACAAATCTCATTTACGTCATTCACATCCCTCCGCATGAGTCATTTAATGCCCAATATAAGACTACTTGTTATTCGGTTAAAAATAACTTAGTCTAATGTCAAAACACTGAATTTCTCATGTAGGGAACCATGATGACTTCAGGCCAGAGGACTAAAGTCAAACTATATTGAGAATCACTAATGACATGAAACCATGTAGTGTTCTCTCTGTAGGTCGGTCCAATATATGTTCTCTAACATATATCTATGTTTCTAATTTGATAACTCATATCTATGATCAGAAAAATGTGATCATCAATCAGAATACATACTAGTCTTAATTCATTATTGTTCCACCAATAACGATCGACTGGGGACAATTTAGAATAGTATTATAATGCTTATGGATTTCCTAACAAGTCACATACTTGATGACATAAGCCTAATACTATTCATGGAACGTAAATCACATTACGTAAACAATATACATGCATATATAAAAGAATACCTCATAATATATTATGAATAAGCCATAATGTTAGTACAAATGTCACAAATGTCCATTGGCCTAGGGCACACTATTAACAATTTCAACTGCCATTTGACAATTATTTCTACTACTATTTATCAATTGTCCTGCCACTTGACATTTTTCTAGTCCAAAAATACCCTTAATTTTAGAAAATTCTCATATTTTACCAAAAATTCTAATTCACTACTTATACATTCCATCTCAATTTTTTAAGACACATAATCCATAATTCATATTATAATCGCATTAAAACAATCATTTATACCTAGAAAATGTCAAATGAGTGCATGAACAATTCACTGTAATGTGTGCAATAATCAAATTCACGTGTGTGTATCCTAACATTATGCATGAGCATGAAATGCATTTTTCTAATCTCTTTTGCTATTTCTTAATTACAAAAATCTAGGATTCTAACTCTTATTATGGAAACAGGATGTCACAGAGACGTCCTCCAAAAAGGGCAAGATTACTTGTTATCTATTCGGTGGATCACATTATGCAAGAGAATGTCCAAGGAAAGAGAAGCTAAATGCCCTGATAGTCGAAGAATAGGGAGAATCTTCGGATGATGCGGTGCTAAATCTTATTGTGTTGTTGAATGCTGTTAGTAAAGAACCTAATCCCTATGATGATCTGATGTATGTAAGAATACAAGTTAATAGGATAGAGGTGATAGCAATCGTAGATATGGGTGCATCACATTACTTCGTGGCAGAAATGATGGTGCGCAAGTTGGGGCTTAGAGTGTCCAAGACCCTGACAAAGTTAAGAACCCCAACGGGTTAGGCACAAGTGGTGATAGGAGCTGCTTACAATGTCCCAGTGAGCATAGCGAGTTGGCATGCCAAGATGAATTGCATGGTCATACCACTTGAGGATTTCGAAATGATATTGAGGATCGAATTCCGTAAGGTAGCAAAGAAAGTGATGTACCCAAGTTTGGGAGGTATGATGGTTATATATGATAAAAAAATCCTTTTTTGTTAATTGTTGTAGTTTCGTTGGTGGGATGAAGGAGAACTACAACACCGATAGCACAAGTGTCAGCTATGATCATTGAAAAGTAGCCAAACTATGCTCAAGAAAGCCCGAAACAAAAGGCAGGTAAGGAGCATATCATTGCAAGATCGCAGAGGATCAAGGTGATAGGGAAAGCTCAGTGGATGGAGCTCTTCTTAATATATCTTTGGTGGGCGCAGTAAGCCTTGAGAAGGCGAGTCCAAGTGGAAGTAAAGACAACCCTAATGGATTGGGACAATGGTACGTGGCTGAATTGTCAATCGATATGAAGACTTGCTACCGTCTTCAAGAGCTGACTAAGGAGTCTTTGAAAAAACTACTCATAGAGGAGTGCCAACAGACTAATTCAATGAGAGCATCGAATCCATATGGTGGGGGTGGTTTGTTAGACCATTAAACTTTGAAGCACTTCTCAGCGACCTTCATGATGTGCCTTAGGAGGAAGGTTAGCTAGATTACACGCATAAGAGAGGTATGCGAAAACACTAAGGAAAATATGGGCGAGTGAGATCAGATTTGGTACAAATTTTGGTAGAGTCTTAAACCTTGTGGAGATTGACTCGACCCAAGCTAAGGACTTAGCCCATACTCAGATGAATGGACCATGACTAGTGGACTTGTTGTGGGAAGCATTGGATCAGCCTAGTGTGCTATGTGGACTTTGGCAATATCACACTGCATCATCAACGGATAGAGATGCGTGGGGAGATCTTAGATGATATGGCGATAACTAGGAGTTAGAGTTGCAGTGGGACTCAACATCTAAAGATAGTAGAGATCTTCGAGCATAAGGAAGCTAGTTTCTTATTTGAATGTAAACTCTATCTTTCTGCTATCTTGTAGATTATATCTTATCAGTTAAAGTCCTATTTGGATGGGGGTGTCATCCAATTGGTCCATATGATGTAATCTGATAGAGATAAACATGATCTTAGCGCGATCTTAAGCAGTTCAGTTTAAGTAAGATTCTGAATGTAACTTGGCTTCCAAGTTAGAGTACCTATATATAGCTTATTCGATTTTTGCTCTCCTCATTCAGTCAAAGAGAGTATTCCTTGTATTGTTTTTAGGGAAAGTAATATAAAGGTTGGTTTTACCGTATCTCTTTTGTTTCCTTGTTGCCTTTATTTTCTTATTGCTCCCGTAGCATTGTTTCAGCGAGTGTGGGAGGTAAACACTTCAGGGATCGTTGAAGGCTGAAGTCTTGCTTAAGCGGACCTAAGTGAGACTGCCATGCAAAGGGTGTTGGTGATCAACTTTGGTGAAAGTTTGAGTCCCAAAGTGACCTTTGTATCACTTGCCATCTTACCTGCATCTGGATGCCACTTATCACAACCAGGTTCTTCTTCACGACATTGTCACTAGAAGCTACATCTTCTCCAATCATGTCCCACATCCATAATAACCACAAGCTTCCACCTAAACATTACCCATAACATCCCAACATCCATCTTTCTTCAACATCAGTTCAAGTCATAGGTTTCAAGGGTGTTATTTTATTTATTGGATTTTTAGAAATTATAGCGTAAACCAAGAACTATGAATGTCTTGTGCTTTAAGGTTCTGGAACTATTTTTTTTTCATATTTTAGGTTTGTAAAATAGCCATAAGAGGAATGCAATACACTTATTGCACTTCATTTGACAATTTTCATTCATGTTTTTCATATTTTTAGTTTTTTGGGTTTTTAGTCTAAACTTTGTAGATTTCAAGTTCATGATATGAGTTCAATAACAATCAAACAATTTAATCAAATCATAGAATTAAAATTAGCTCTAATACTATTGTTGGAAAATTAGGGGAATTCGATCTCGCACCTAGCGGAATAATTATGATTTTTTTTTAATTTTATTTCCCAAAAACTAAGATCACTTTAAAATTATAAAATTATTAATATAAATCATAATAAAATATGAATCTTAATTCGTACCTTATTTTGAAGCTTGATTATTTTCTCATCATATCTCTAGAACCGTTTCTGAAATCGATCCGTCTTAACCACACAAGTATCCAACCTCTAATAATATCTGCAAAATAAGTTGAGAGAACAATTGTGGAAGGATTACGCAAGGAGTACTAGTCCCCTTAAAGCTTAAGTCTATTTATAATAGATTTTGGACATTTTAGTAATTTAATTATATAAATAATTCAAATTAAATACCGATATATCCTAATAAGATCCAACATCTCATGTTGATCATTATTGATTAAATATATCATATTTAATCATAAAGTTTCTCAAACTTAACAATCAAGTTCAACTTCATTAAAATATATTTTATCTCTTCAACCTGTTCTTTATATGTGACCCATTAGGTTCACAAATATATTAGCAATGAATACAAATTATAATCCTCAATCATATTTAGGATTAGATAGGTTGAACTCTTTCTTCACTAATTTTAAATCTTCAATGATAAAAAGGTAGTTGTATGACATTAATTTTAATCAAGAAAAGCGCATAACACAGGAATTCCTAATGGTAACTTACTAGAGGTTCAAAATCTTTTGCTAGAAAAATATTTGAAGATTTGATATCCCTATGAGTTATGCTTCTTTTACAGAAGGTAATGAAAGCCCTCTAGCAGTTCCAATGGCAATCTTGCACCTGACTTTCCACTCCATTACTGGCAGTTTCTCATCTACGAACATCAATGTAAGAGCATATAATAATGTCACTAAAGAAAAGGCATAACACAGAAAGGAAGCTACTGCTCTTGGTGTAGTTAGTATAACCTATATATGTCTAGAGTCTACAGTGGAAAATTTTAAAATGAGGTCAAGGCCATTGTGAATGCAGAAGCCAACAAGCGGTAACACATTCGTATTAGACACAACGAATTCTCCCAAGCTTTGTCGTCAAGAACTCTCTCTTTCGTCTCACCACAAGAAGGTTTTGTGAGCCCCTTCACTGCCCATCTCCTCTTGGATTACTTGACACTCTCTTCTACACTTGTGCATATGTGTCTTACTTTTCCCAATTACTTGATTCAATGCTGTTGACAAAAGAGGAGGGATTGGAGTAGTTATCACCAATTTGTGGGATTTCTCACTTGAAAAAGGTTAAAGAAGTTGATTGAGAAATGGAGCTTGGAGGAGCTCCAATGGGGTTTGTTATGTAGGGCAGTGATGCTTGTTACTATTTGTGGCCCACATCTGTGTTAAGTTTTAATTTTTAAACTCAAAATTAATATAAAGTTTTTAATTTAATCCATGTTGATTCAATTTCTTTTAATCTAATTGTGATTTAGAAGTCGTTTTCTGGTACATCTTATGAATTGGAATTCTAATACTAATAAAGATGGTTTAAACTAGTTCATTACTGGCTTTAGACCTCCTATTTCACAATGTGGGCTATACTCTTCTTAAAAGGAAGGGCCTTAAAGTTGCGTCTCCCGTTGAGCCCATATCACTCCTGGAAAATTGCTGCTGCTCAGTCATTGCTACAATATTGCGGCTATCTACAAGAACCCTCCACTGCCGCCGATTATGGGAGACCGAGACAGACATCGGGACCGGGACCGAGACCGAGACCGTGAACGTGATAGGGAGAGAGACAGAGAAAGGCGCCGCGACAAAGAAGACCGCGAGCGCGACCGAGATCGTACGCGCAGCACGCGCTCTCCCGACCACACTCGCTCCCGACGCGCGGGATCGTCGGACCGACACCGATCTAGCACTCGCTCTCCCGACCACACTCGCCCCCGACGCGCGGGATCTTCGGACCGACACCGATCTCGCACGCGCTCACCGGAGTCCCGCTCTCATCGACGCAACCGACACCAGCGGACACCGTCACCTTCACCTCCAAGGAAACGGCACCGCCACGATGCTGAAGATGACAGGGAGAGAGATAGGCAGAGAGCCGCTGTGTCGGACTTCGTTGACGGAATAGCGAAGAAGCAATTGGAGAAGGTAGACGCTAAAATTGATACGAATGTTGGTGGACAGGTTGGAGCTGGAATGAATGAAGACGAGATGGAGATGATGAAGAAATTAGGGATTCCAGTAGGGTTTGATTCCACCAAGGGGAAGCCGGTTGTTGGAGCAGACGTGAGTGGAGTGAGGGCGGTCACGAAACGGCAGCCAAGGCAGTACATGAATCGCAGAGGAGGGTTCAATCGCCCTTTGCCTGCTGAGCGGAATAGGTAGATGATTGGGAGCTTTCGCAAGGTTAGTGTTTGGCTTTTTACTTGATTTGTTGAATTTGTTTTCTTGGCATTTTGGTTCAGATGTGGTTACGGAATTTGGTTCTTTTATCATTTCTATTTGCAGTTGGTTGTCTCTTGAGCGTTCTGGATGCATGTGTTATGGCTACTTTCTATTCTAGTAATTACAGTGCATGATACTTTGTGTCCTGATAAAATGTGACTCTACTAGGTCGTGATATAGATGCTGGGATTAGTATAATGGTTAATTTTTACCCGTTTAGTTTTGTTTTTAGAATTTTGTTGGTACATACCACTTGATTTTTTCAAATTTTTTAGTTGTTTTTTCAAAAAATAGAAATTTGTTGTTGGCCACATAACGCATTGAGGAATAGCTTATTAATGCTTGCAGGGAATGTTTGAGTAATTTGGCCAGCTGTTAGACATTTCAAAGAGTAATCCAGTATAAGGAGTTTGGCCTGATGGCCCATCTCCCAGGGTTTGAAACATGGTAAATGTAAG
This sequence comes from Erythroxylum acuminatum, assembly GCA_026284645.1. Taxonomy (NCBI): domain Eukaryota; kingdom Viridiplantae; phylum Streptophyta; class Magnoliopsida; order Malpighiales; family Erythroxylaceae; genus Erythroxylum; species Erythroxylum acuminatum. The sequence continues at coordinate 12,992,347 of JANKOD010000192.1, forward strand.
GGATTAGGGGTTGTTGGTATATTTTTTTCAATACCTATGTACCAAAAATAAAAATGCAAGCTGCCATCTTGGAGTTAATTGCTTCCCACAACACCCATACTAAATTCCAACCTTAGATCATTTAAGGTGCCTTGAACTTTCTAGATAGGAGGTTAGAATCATGAAACATAAGTAATCTATTCACGTGCAAGAATATGAAGTTGAGGTCAGAGTGGAAACAATAAACTGAGAAAGCTTTGGAACTTGAAATTGACTATTTGAAATTTAACGGATCCCTTGAAGTGATTAACCATTTTTTAGTTTATGTTGTCTGAGATGGCTTCTATTTGTTATAATACCCCATATTGACTAAACATGAAAATGTTAAGGGTTTATAAGTGGTAAGGGCCAATTATCCAACCAATTATCCAAATGACTAGTTCTAGTCATTGTGACAATGGTTGACCCAATCCCAATTCTTGTTAATAGGCTTGACACTCTACCCATGTTAAAAATTCTAATATGGTATCAGAGCAAGTTTAGTACAGATTATTAATTTCCCGGTTGCCTGTTTGGATGTTCAGTCCTAGCGTGGCCCGGTTCGGTTACCGTTGCGTTTATTTTAAGTGACAACTGGATGTTTAGTCTCAGTTGTACTTGAGGGGGAGTGTTAGAGTATACCATATTGACTAAACATGAAAATGTTAAAGAGTTTATAAGTGGTAAAGGCCAACTATCCAAATGACTAGTTCTAGTCATTTTGGCAGTGGTTGACTGAAGCCAAATTCTTGTTAATCACAAATGCACCTTGCTTTGCTTGCACTTTTGGTGCTTCTGCTAACTTTAGGTTTTTGGTATTCGTGAGAATTGTCAAACTTCTCCTGACCTCCATTTTATTTTTGACTTGGTATATGGCTGGAGTGGCTTTGAATGATGTCTTACTGTGGATTCTAGAGCTGAAGGTTAAGTTTGCTGGATCAATTGTGATTGACTTCTTGTCAGTTAAATTGTCTAGGTAAGTTTATGAACTGCAGCAGTTTGAGTGCGTATTTAGGGAGGTTTTCCATGAACGCAGCAAGGCTAACATGGATTTGATATCTTGAGTGATACTGCATTTGGGTTGTGATCATTTCTGATGTGTCTTGCAATGACTGATGCTGGTGGGTTTCAATTGGATAAAAGCTATGATTTAGTTCTTGTTATCGGCTACAGTGGTGCTATGAAGTTTTGATTTACTGATAATGAGGTGGGTTAAGGAGGCTTTCTGTGATAACAGTGGAGATAAAGATGGTTTCTCGTTTGGTTATGATTTGTCAGTTGTTATTTGTGATGCATGAGGCAGTTCCAGAACCTGCAGTCATTTCAACAGGTCAAAGTGGATTATGGCTTTTTAGTTGGTTGGTCAACTAGAAACACAGTATGTGTTAGATTAACTTCTTTTGTTCATCAAGATTTTCTTGTCTTAGTTCTAAACAGAGTATGTAGTCATTGCATCTTCTGCATAATTGGTTTAGTTCCTTTGTTCATCAAAATTTCATAACACTGAACATAAAGTGTAATCATTATATCTTCTGCATAATTGATTGAAAAGAAATTGTCTGAAGATGATAACATAGTGCATACTACTTCTGCTTTTATTCCCGGCCCTAATCAACAATTGTTATCCTTTTACAGAGAGGAAGTACTTCTTGTGTTGGGTTTCTCTGGCAAAATGAATGCACCAATGTATCAACTGGAGACAATTTGAAGACCTTGTAAGACTTAATCTATCTGAATTATTATTAGTTTCAGTTTCCTGTATGGTTTATCTGATTTTGTTGAATACCGGTCGGCTACTGATCAGAGCAGCGGCATATTGGGCATACATTTGAGAATGCATATGGTTTATGGCCCTTCTGATGTACTATGTTTTGCGAACTAAGATGATAGAAATTGAATTTGAAAACATATAGTTCTTGCTTTAAGTTCCATTGGTTCTGACAGTAGTAATGCCTCCAGGACATTGCTGTTGAGACAGCTAATCCTTTTATACATGTTGGGACGCATTCTTATGAGCAACTGCTGGTCAGCACTTTGATGAATGGAATAATAGTTCTGGATTCGATGTGGATATTTTTCTGATTGTATCACCGTGTGTTGTCATCTTTCTTTATTTGGATAGGTGATGGATAGTTCTTATTATGAGCTTCAAGTAACAGGTTGAATCGATGGCGAAAATCATATCATCCGATGCGAGTGTTTGGTTACTACACTGTAGTATTTATGTTGAGGATTTTAATTAAGATCTAGTACCATTATAGGTGGCTAAATCCAGATTTAATTGCACTTGAGAAATAATAAATAATTTTGCTACCAATGGAAAATTGCATTAGTTCACATAACGAGCAGTCAACATTCAACAATAAACTGACTTCTGTTTTGTAACTGGCATTGCTCTTTATTTAAGCATTCACATCTTTTTAATGATGTGCATAACTGCTTCAAATTAACCACGTCCATGATATTAGGATCTCCAGACTATAAACCAGCTGATTCAGGCCGCCTTGTTTATTCGAGTTCGTGCTTAACATGGTTTAGATGTTCTTTGAATAATAAAGGTCGTGCAATGAACCAGCTGGTCGAATGGCAGGTAACGAATATAAGCATTTGGGTGGGTCTTTTTAGCACCTCCCATCATAGTAACTTGGCATCTTGCTTTTACCCCCATGCACATTAAAGTGAACATTTTATGAGGATTTCTCCTAATGAGCAAAAAGTATCTTGGCATGTTGCATGAGATGCTTAACTAGCGTAATTAACAAAGAAACCCAATGTGACACCAAGAGTGCGAAGGAGTAATCGTCACCAACATCATTGATGTTCTGTTGTGTATATTGCAAATGATAAGCAGCATGTAGGACCCTGGGCTAAAAGCCCAAATTGAGGGTTAACTTCTTTTTTTTTTAATTTGATAAGTTAGGATTTAAACTTGTACATAGAAAGTCTAAAATTTTACGAGTCTACTTAATTTAAGATTTTTTGGACGAAAATTAAGGTATGTTTTACACACGTTATTACATGCAGGTCAGTCAGTCTAATTTCTTCCATGGATAAAGAATAACCTCTCTAAACACAAGATTTCTTCTCTATACTTATATTTAATCAAAGCTTCAATTAAAGCAAATCTTTTGATAATTTCCAATGCAAGTAATTCATCCTTTCTCTATGTTACTTGCTCTATTGTTGATCATCATTTTTCATATTTTTGTGCCAATAAATTTTTTTAGTGAAAAAAGAAGCACAAAGAACTTTTGTTATTTATTTAGTTTTTTGGTCATGATCTAAAAAATGAATGCATGGCTAGAAGAATCTAAGACCAAGATTCCCATGAAGTTAGTCTAGATAGTGCAATAGTTTAACATGCTTTCTGGTGTATATAAATTCCTACATGGTTCTATGCTATCCTACTACGTCCCATTATCTATGGTCGGATTAAGAATGGATTTTTGTTTGCTTGGCTTTCTTTCTTTGCTACCTAAGTTTTAAAAGACTAGCTAATGGCTCATCAAAGAGAAACCTACGATCTCAAAAAACCAATTTCTTGATGAATAACTTCTCCCCTCCTACTTCATTGCTCTTAAAACACTCCATTAAGTAAACATTTCAAGGAGATAACTGCTTTATGATAAGAGAAAACATGATCTACATAGACAATAGAGGTTATAACTGACACATGGACTAACAAATAGAAGAGAAAAGACTGTCCTAAATCTACTGCTAGAATTGTGGTTTAAAATGGATGGATGGATGAAAGGAAAAACAAATAGACTAGTCGATAAGGAAGGGAGTGCCCCTTCCTTATCAATAGAGTTTGATTCCTCTAAGTAGGTCAATTGGAGTAAAACCTTGAAAGTGCTAGGTTGCGGGATAGTGCACCCTCATCTGCAAAGCCATTTACATGAAAAAGAAAGAGAGAGATGAAATCTCTTCGTATAAATGATGAAAATCTAGCAGCTGATGCCCCTGCATAACCTAAAAGGTTTATATGCATGACCTAAGAATGGGGATTTTGGGAGCGTTCACTCACCATAATTAGCATTTTGAGGTGACTAACGCTGAGATGAGAAGTAGTGTAAAACTATTGGTGGCTTATTAAATTTGCATTCACATGTAGGTGTGCGTGCGTGCGTGCGTGCGTGCGTGTGTGCGTGTGCGTGTGCGTGTGCGTGTGCGTGTGTGCGTGCATGCGTGTGTGCGTGCGTGTGTGTGCGTGTGTGCGTGTGTGCGTGGCGCGTGTTCGGGTACGCGCGTGCACGTGTGCGTGCGTGCGTGGGTGCGTGTGCGGGTGTGCGTGTGCGTGTGCGCGCGCGTGTGTGTGTGTGTCATGAAAGGTTGTTTGCATTTATGTATACATTTTCATCTTTAGAATTGTGTTTTTAGGACTCATATTATGGTTGAAAATGAGAAGAGTTAAAGGTATTTACATTTTTCTATACTTCCTCGTAGATCTAACATGGTGTCAAATAAATGCTTACATATTTATTTCAAGTGCTTGGAAGATTCTCTTGGTGGTGCAATTATCAAGTCTAGTGGTGAGAAAAAATCACCCATCCTGTTCACCCGACATATAATTAGAAGAAATGAAATTGATAGTTTTTGTATAATTAAAAAAATAAGTTAGTTTTTTAAATGAAAAAACAAAGATTTAGTTCAGCTTTTGGTTTTAATCTAACTCAAACCAAACCAAACCAATATTCTTAAGTTTACTTTATTCTTTTTTTGGTATTATTAATTTATATTTTGTTTTATTTTTCTAAAGTAAGTTATTTTGCAGAAGTGTAATGGGTATTTTTTTTCAAAAGCATACCACCTGTCAAACATCTTATTTAATTTCTTTCTTTTTCTTCTATTATTAAACTTTCTTTCTTAGATGAAAATAATTTTTTTTAAGTATGACATTCTTATTTACTTAAATCTTTTTGGTAATGATGCTAAACCTACTCTTTTTAAAAGAATATTAAACCTTAAATTGTTTTTATTTAATATTACAATCTTATACATTTTAATGGTATTAGATAATTGTTTTGATTTTTAAAAACAAAATCAACTAAATAATTGCCCTTTATATAATATTAGTGCTCTCTTATTTTTATATATTCAACTTTTTGTTTTAACTTTTTTTACTATTAGAGATAAAATTTGTTGGCCTAAAGAGTGTTTTTTTTTCTTTTTTTGAATGATAAAGAATAAATTGATTGGAAGAAATTAAAACAAGGCTAGTTTAGGACAATAGAAGAAATTAGACTAACTGACTTGAACGTAATGGTGCATATAGAACAGGCCCTAATTTCTGTCCAAAATAGTCTTAAATTGAGCAGACTCATGAAATTTTAGACATTCTATGAGCAAGTTATAAGTTTAAATCTCAAACTTATCAAACTCAAAAAGGTTAAGCTCCAATTTGGGCTTTTAGCCCAGCACCCTTACCTCATAAAATTACTGGCAAGGAATCCATCCCTTTTTAAGCATGTAGTCAAATCTCTCTTGCAATTGATTCATCGAAAAAAAAACTTCTTGTTTTTGAGATTCTAATATGTCAACGGTTTGTTTTGGGAATTTGTCGACAGACAGGAGAGGAAGATGTTGGAGTTATATAAATATAGTGTCCTGGAAAGCAAGTGTATTTATATGTAACTTAAATTTCTTCCAGTTACAATTTTATAATGAAAATATTTATTATTAATGAAACAAAAGAGTTTGGTTTTGTTTGTGTGAGCATTATATATATCTAGTCAAAAGGTACGAAGATTTTTTTGTAAGTAATATACATATACATAGAGATGTATGGGAAACATGTATAATATAAGAATCTAAATAAATGGATTCACAGTTGAATAATCAATTTGGTCGCTTGATTATGGTTTAGGCTGTAGTGTTGCGATTTATCTCCATATAAGTAAAGGAGTTTACTTTAAGGAAATGATGAGTTTCATATCATGATAGTAGTTGACTATCGATAATGGCACTATTAAATGAATCTGGAATTAAGTATGTT
>JANKOD010000192.1:13052778-13064767 GCA_026284645.1 Erythroxylum acuminatum
ATAACTCTCTTTCCTCTACTTCTCTCCACCACTGTTTATCACATTTGGACTGAACGTAATGCCAGAACCTTCAGGAATGAAGTATTGGCTGAGGAGCGCGTGCTTACAGGAGTTATCTCCCACGTTAGGGAACTGCTCAGCCTACACACCGAGAGGAGGTAATTTGTTTATCCCTTTCTTTTACAGGTTTTGTCTTTTCCAGGTCACAGCTTTCGAGGTTCTATTCGGAGTGTCCCTGCTTGTCATGCCTACCCTTGGAGGTGTAGCGCAGTTCTTTCTTGGTGACAGTATTCAGCTTGGCCATTCAAGGGCCATGGCCATGCAGATCTTTTTTTTTTCAGTTTTGCCTATGCTTGCTAGCTCTGGGGTGGATTGTCTTAGTTTAGCGTCTACTTGCCTTTGTATGCTTGTGCTTTGGCTTAACTTCTTAGTGTTATTGTTCTTATTGTTGAGTGGGTTTTGGGTGCTTCTTCCCTTGCTGCAGCGTTCCCTTTATTATTATTGGTAGCCCTGAGGTCCTGCTAGACAAGCTTCTTACAGCTTCGTTTGTGAACTTTTTTGTACATATTTTGCTTTTTTAATTCAATTTACTGATTTGTCAAAAAAAATTATGAATTAAGCTTTCCAAAAATATTCCCTAAATTTGATTTTTAAAAGATCAAGAAGTTTTTAATTAAAATCAAAAGTTTCAATGCCTCTTGATGAATGTAAAGACTTATATAATGAAGTGAAATAAAATATAAGTGAATGGTGAGCCTTTTAGATCATATAATTAACAAAGTGAGATTAATATTACAAACTAAATAATAACCTTGATAAGATTTGATCTTCTTTTATTCTTGGTTTGATCTTCATTTTGTCGATTATAAACATCAACCTGTGTGTCAACTTCATAAGCTATCTTTTTGATTTTATGATTTAGTTTTGTTCTTATATTCCTTTAATTAAAATAATAAACTCATTATTAGTAATTATGTATTGTAATCATCAAAACACCAATTAGAATCTCCTTTGTTTTAATAATCTCCTCTTTTTAATGATGACAAAATATTTGTGATATTAGAAGACAATAATAAAATTAAGCACACAAATAAATATCAAGATAGTGATTAGCTCCTCCTTAATTCATGTATAAAATATAATTCAATATCAATAACAAAAGAGATAATCAAAATCAAAAAAAATATCCATATATAAAGATAACATAAATTTACTCAAGCATAATACAAAAAGTGCAAGAAATACAAAGATGATAAACCAGCCACTCTTCCTGAATTTTAAGAAATACAAAATCAAAGAAATAATTCATACATAAAGATAACATAAATTTACTCAAACATATCACATAAAGTGTAAGAAATACAAAAATGACAAAACAATCGTTCCTTGTGAATTTCATCATTGCCTTTGAGTGTTTTCACTTCCTTTAAATTTAATATCACCAATCTTTCTCCCCCTTTTTGAAATCATCAAGAAGAAAAATGAAAAATATAAAGTGTCATACTTTAAACTAACTTGATAGAAATAATTTAAACGTATTTGACTAAATATGATAAACTTTCTCACTAAAAAATGTTATTGAATATTTAAGGAGTCAAAACAAAAGGTCAATTTTGATAGAAACGTCCCTAATTGTGTTTAATTTGAAAATTTCCAATTTTGGTATTATGCTAAGCTAAATTTTCAATTAAGCCATCAAAGGCAAGTTTTGACAAAATTAGGGGCTGGAATTGTAATAAATAAAAACATAACTGCAATATCCAACAATCAATTTCATAAAAGAATGTGTAATTTATAAAGCCTAAGATTTCAAAATGGGAACATAAAAATTGCTAAAAATACAAAAATAAATAAAATTAAAGATGTATCAATATAATTAAAACATAAACAACCTTAAATCCTTTTACAATTTAACTATGAAGACATCAATTTGAAAAGGTAACTTTTAATCAAGAAAAGATTGAAAATCTCTAAATTTGAAACCTAAAAATAACGAAATTTCAATTTTATCTAATTTAATGAGATTTTTATGAAATAGGGAATGACACTTTTTAAGAAAAAGAGTGAATTGTTTAGGGCTTTGAAGATATAAACATAAATTATGAGAATAGAAGAAAAAAGGTGGATAAAATATTAAAAACATGAGGACTTGTTAGTGTTTTATAGAGAAGCAAAAGTGAGCAGTGGAGGCATGGTAAAAAAAAAGGTTGGTTTTAAAACTTGATCTATTGGTCAATCATTGAGGGTATTTGGTTGACCAATAAGTGCAACCAAACTCCTCTCAGAATCAGGAACATTGGTTGACTACTGAAAGATATTAGTCGACCAATGTGTCTATTTATGTGACTAGACATGTGACTAGAACATGAACAAACTCCTGAGAAAGGAAAAAAAAAAGGCATGATTTTTTGGTACATTGGTCGACCAAACTAGAATATTGGTTGACCAATGTGTTCTGAAACGTTAGAAAACAACAACAAAACGTGAACAAAAACTATTAAAACATATATCAACCTACTAAATATCAATAAAAATGAGTTAATTCACATAAGGGGCCTTATCAAATAAAATTCCTATCATAAGTAATTTTCTTCTAACTGTGCAAAATTTATTCTTATTTAATAGTTTAGAGAAATTATTATCCAACTGATATAAATTATAACTTAGTAACTTCATTTTGCTTATAACCTCTAAATATAAGTACTAAGGTCCATACTATTTAAAGAATTGTTAAAAAAAACTTATTTATAACCCAAACAATCAACATTAAGGATTTATACTTAAATTGAAAATTTTCTAGAGTAAGAGCTAAAAGTTACTTCTTATTAAACATTATCTATAAATTTATTTAGGTGATGATTATTCTTGAATTCTCAATCCATTAGTAGCATCTCATCCTTCTCATCTTTCTCACTTTTTTTAATGACCGACTCTTCTAAAAAACTCTTAGTAGTTAAACATTAGATTCATCAAGATTAAAAAAAACATAAATTATTCAAAACAACATCCAATTCAATGAATACCATCTCTACTTCTTACCATTTGCTCCCACAAAATAAGCAAATCATTGTATTTAGGAACCCAAATGAACTTGGTACTTTGATTGTTTGAATCTTTTCAAATCATACTTTTATGGGTTTGTTTTTTATTCTTTGTTTGAGAAAACAAAATATATAAACATTTCCAAACTTACCACAATAATGATATGCCATATTATATGAATGATGATGATATATAAATGCATTACTATATGTGTACGCATAATGAAATTCCTTTGGACATTAAAAGTGTTAAATAGTTTCCTAGAGTAGTGAAATGAGCTACCACAGTTATATGTATGATGTCTACTATGAATGGAATCTTGATGTATGGTTCTTTGAGTCCTAAAAGGGTATGAGTAGGTTTTCATATTATCATTGAAGTTAAGCACATTCTTCCCTTGATAGAGTTTAACTCTATGCCTAAGTTGTGAGTCATATATAAAAGCATAATGCTTGCATTTAGGATTATTCCTAGTGGATGTGGAATGTAAATACATATGTTTGGATGTGGATGCTCCATACTTATTTGTGATATTAGGCAATGATTTTTCACTATGCAAATATTTTCTCAAGAAAGAACTGATTTTAGAATTTCTTTTACTTTTATGGTTATATCATGTTCCATGCCTATCATTGAAATTATTTTGAGCTCCTAATATGTTCTCTGATTTTTCACTTCCTTTATTAAACTTGGACAACGAGTCCTGAAGGAAATCTACCTCCTTTTTCAATATTTCATTCTCATTCCTTAATATATCTAAATCATTATTATCATTAATGAACATATTTTTTGATGCTATAATGTTATACAGTTCACTTATCTTTTCATTCTCACTAATACATGCAACTAGGAATTTTTAGGCCTCTTTAAGTTTGGAAAATACTTTTTTTCTTTATCATGCTCATAATTTTAAGGCTTAACTAATTCATTATATATAAAATCAACATCACTGTCATTATCACAAGAATTAGGGTTGAATGTTACATCACTAGTGTTAATAGTGGTAAAACATATATGAGCTATCTCTTCTTTCGAATGCTCACTTTCATATTCACTTGTACCATCCCAAGTTGATGCTTTAAGTACTTTCTTCTTGTCCTTTTTCTCTTTCTTATAATTTCTCTTATAATCCTCATTATATATGAGTCAAGGATATTACGACTTTATAGGATCAAGTTTTCTATGTACAAAGCAAGTAATGTTACAAGATTTATGTTTTAAATCACGTTTACCTTTTTAAAATCATTTCTTTTAAGTAAAGTATTCTTCAAGAACTTTTTGAATTCTAATAAGTAAGCCAATTTCTTCTTCTTCTCTTTCACTAGTTGATATCTTTTCCTCTTTGCTTGATTCTTCTTTTGAGGCTTTAAATGTTAATTTTTTTCTTTGGAAGTGTTATTTCTTCTTTCGTCTCTTAGAGCCTCATTTTGTATGTAAGAATAGATCTAATAAGCCCCTCAAATGATAGTTTTGGTAGACCATTGGCTTCTTATATGACCATCTCTTTTAAGTAACCTGCTTAGCAATATATGAAGAAGCATACATCTAACGAAGGGAAAGACACATTTTATACAAACTATGTGGCAAAAAGGCAATAACAATATGTTTTAATTTGGAAAACAGTCGTACAACTGAACTATCAATAACAAAACAATAAATTTCTTTGTCGAAAATAGATACAAATATCAAATTTTGTCTAAAAGATGACATATAAAACGTGTCATACAATACAAGGATGAACCCTGTATCAAGATTTAAACAAATATTTCCAATAGAGATTATATTAACTTCTTCATTATTATACCATTAGTTTTTCCTCCTCTCTATTTGACTTTCTCTTATGTATGAACCCTTGCATTGTACAGGCAATATGATTAGAGACTTCAATATCTAACCACCAAGAACTTGATGTGACTATAGCAAGATTAGACTTTTGGATCATATAAGACAAGGAGTTACCTAATAGTTCTTGCTTTTCTTTCCAGATTTTATATTTATGGCAATCTAACTTCTTATGCCCCTTCTTCTTACACGAGAAACACCTTATATTCTTTACATCCACAGGACCTCTAGCAATACTAGATTGACCAACATTCATTTGTGGAGAGAATTTAGATTCTTATCTTTGAATATTTAGTGCTTTGCCTTGGCTTTCCCTTAGTTGCTACTAGGGTTATATGAGTCGTGTTCTTCAACGTCTCCTCTTTAGCAACATATCAGGTAATTACAGCATTTATGTCCTAAGCCTTATCCTGAGAGTTATATGTTATAACCATAATAACAAACTCTAAAGCAAGTGTATTCAGAGCTTAGTGAATAATTCAAGCACCAGGAATGTGGATATTCAACGCCTTCTACTTAGACTATAGGTGGACCATCCTAATGATGTACTCCCTTACTCCCCTTATCATGTATACCTCAAGCAATACAATTCCTTCAGTATGGTACCTATCTCAACATTAGAAGATATCTTATATCTCTATGAGATCTTGATGAGGAAGTTCCTTGCTATGGTTGTTTCTATAAATATACTGAGTAGATGGTCTATAATTGAACTCTTTATAGTCAAATAGCACATTCTGTTTAACTTTTCCTAGGCTGCATATACTGCCTTCTTATCCTCCAAGCTGAGAGATGTAGGTGCAGATGGCCTGTCCTTGACCATGGTCAGGTTAATATCTACTATCTCTAAAGCAAATTCTACATCTTGCTTCCATTTCTTGAAGTTGAAACTAGTTAAGGTTTCAAAGGTGACACTGTTTCTATTCATAGAAAAGGTGACTGAAATTTTAAAAATGTAATGATCAACACAAATGTAGGATAATAACGATACTCAAAGCCACAAAATAGTATCTACATCGAGAATCTTATCACACATATATCATGAAATACCTATAGGCTGAATACATAATATATGCAGATAAGATCTCCATATAAAAGCGATCAGAGTACATACACCATTAACTCTTATGACTCTACTACCTATAGGTGAATAGATCACGTAAGTGATAGCTTTCCTCCATCTTATGCCTTTATGCACATCTCAGAATCTCATATAAGGCCAACAATTGTGAGTAGAATAACCAAACACAAGACTAGAGACATCCTTAAACGTGCAAGCAGAACAATTCAAATACTAACTTGAAAGGTCACTGTGGTGACTACATTCTCATTAGTACCTAAATAGATCCACAAACACAAGGAATATACTTGTATGTTATCCTCACATTCCGTATGGGCATATAATATGTGACAATATACTATCAATAAATGCAATACCCTTATGTACATACTCATTATCATAAACTAGTGCTGAAAACATTATCAATTAACTATATTTGAAAATTCATCATAAGGAAGATTTCAATAAGAGGGATAATCATCCAATGACAGACAACAAACATACCATATGAAATACCAAAACCGTATTTATCTCTTTTATTTCAAGTTTAAAGTATGAAATTTCACTCAAAATTGGCTTTAATAACTTTAATCAATTTTTCTAAAGTTAAACCTTATTTATTACTAATATAATAAATCCAGATAATAAAAAAACTTTATAAATCCACAGGACCTTAAAACTGACCTAAAATAACTTAAGGAACCACTTTGTGAATTCCAAATTTTTTTGGTTTTGTTGGTCCTATAGCGTGCTAACATCAGCACTATGTGTAGTCGGAGGGCACGTGAGACACGCCTCTAGATGCTTTAGGCGCGTTTGTTGCATGTGCCACATGTGCACAGATGCACTTTAAAGCGCGTATGACACACAGGCCCTCCATGGAGACGTGTGTGTTACACGAGCCAGACACACGTCCGCATTTGTACATTAGCCAGAAGTCTACTGCCTCTCGCGCGCCCGACTTTCTCCCACCTTCTACTATTATTTTCTCTCTCTTGTCATTGAAAAAAGACAATTTTCAGCGAATTTCAAACATATTTTTTCTCTCGAAGCCTGTTTTTAAGTCATGTTTTCTTTACATTCAACATCAATTCAAACAACAAAATGCAACTTATATAAGCAAAGACGAAATGATTTTTCCAATTTCCTTATGGACAAATTTGAAAATCTCTGTTTAAATTCACACAATCATATAACTACTCTGATACTACGTGTAATGCATAACACAAGCCTTAGTTACACACCGAGGATCAAACGTGAATCTTAATAAATGAAGAAAAGCACGGAAAATACCTAATTTGCTTTCCATCACTTAGAACGAGCTTTTCTACACCAAAACGTTCAAAATTGCTTGATGATCTTTTCAAAAATTGTTTTACTGAAAATCATTAACGTCTTTCTGCATTCTTTTTAACCCGTGAACCTCTTAACGAGTCAAAGAATCTGAATGTTCACTAATTTTTTTAAGCAAACAACAAGAGACTTTAGCAACTATATATAGTAACCGTATTGAGCCCACTATTATAGGCCCACACTGATTAGGGTGACTTCAGCCCATTAAGTCAGATCCTTTACCGAGCTTCTTTGTTATTTTTAACCAGATCAAATCTGATTTATTTAATCATAAGATTGTTAAAATCGTAATTAATTATTGTCCAAATTCGGAAAATTACTTACAATAATCTAAATAAAAGCATCATAATCAAAATCAAATATTACGAGACTGAGTTGCAGAAGTTATACACAGCAAAAAAAGCAAAAAAGATTAGAAAATCTCGATTGCAAGTTGAAGTATATATATTCGTACATCTTGCATACACAGTTTGACATTTATGTAGTGATGAAGATTGAAGAACACAGTAATGAGGAAAAGGGTTACATGATTGCATCAGTTTCGCCTTCTGAGAGAAACAAGAACTGAAGTAACACTCCAAGGTCCACAACCATAAAGCCCTTGTCTAGTCTCCCTTGCAGGACTCTCCAATCTTGAAGACCGAATGGAATGACCATTGGAGTTGGAGAACGACAAGGACGACGAACTTGAAGAGATTGACTTACGCGGCGACGTCATAAAGTCACCATCGGAGCTGTAAAACTCTAACCTGTCGAACTTATCTGGACTGCTTGCCCCATCTGTGATGACATTACTCCGTCGAGACATACCCTTTGACTGCCTGCTTAAGTGCAGTTTCTTTATATGTTTCCAGATCTTTAACCTAAATCGCATTGAAGGCTTAGGTTCTTCAATGAGAATGCATGGTCTTGGCAGCCCTAAGCTAAGGACTGCCGGCGGTGGGCTAAGCGGCGGAATAACGTCTTCTTTCTGCGGATCTTTGGGTGTCCCCGGTTGCATTTCCCATTTAAACGGAACCCCTTCACTGCTTCGGTAGTAAAATACGCGCGAAGAGCAACCCACCGAGGAGTTCCTTGAAATAACTCGTTTCATGTAATCATCCTCTTGAATAACGGAAACGAGCTTTTGTGTGGTCATTCTTGCATGCTCAACGTCCATACTCGATCGGTACAGAGAAGTTTATGGGTTTGATGATTGTGTAGGATTGGTGTAAAATGGGAATGGGTTTGTGAATGTTGATAGATATATAAAGAGGTGTTAATTTATCCGGTTTCATGGGCGAATGATATGGAGTCTTGGGGGTGCAGAGACTGTTTGAATTGACGATTAACTAAACTAATTATCAGTTGATTCTGTGTTTACTCTTCCTGTTACTTAGTTTCTGGGTGACGGGGGTTCTTTTTGTCATAGGCACGCGACTGTTAGATTACAAGAGGATACATGGCATTCTTCTTTCTCAAGGTTACGTTACGCTAATGGTTATGTAGGCTTGCATGTGCAATTACCAAATTCTTTTATATATTGGGTCTTACCTTAGAATTGATTCATTTCAAATATTCATCCGCGTATACGTTGGTGAACCACATGTCTAGTTGACTTTGGATGCTTTTCTTCGACCAAACCCCTAAAAACTTATGAATTTTGAGACCAATTGCCTTTATCAGTTTTATTTATTGTATGTATGTAGGATGATAATTTAAATCAGACAGTGACTCAGGGTTCATGCACTATTCCACTGAAACGAATGGAAATAATATAGAAAAAAGATTAGAAATGAAATATATACACGTCAATCTTGGACGTGCTCGCATGAAGGTTTGACATTTGGAAGATTATATTAGACTGAAAGGTTTATAGTCTAACTGGTACCTTTAAATGTCACGTCTCTTCGCAACGTAGAGGTGATATAGTCGCTCCGAGTCCGAGTCCGAGCCCACCGGACAACTTACCTGCAAGCCCATCGTTTTACCAATTACAATCGTCGGAGGGAGGCTTCTGTTCCAACTCGGTAAAAATAAACATATCATTTATTTTGATTGACAAGGCTCAGATGTTTATATAAACTAGCACTTCAGTAGAACAGACGGATCATTCATTAATGATAGCTTATATCCACACCACTGATAGGAATTGAACCATAACCAGCAACCGAGCTGATCTCCATCACTTTATTTTGGTGGTGCAATATTTGTGATAGCTTTGCTAACATAAAAATCATTCTAAGGCATTAGTACTAATGTTATAAGTCCAATATCACCCAGCTTGTGGTTGCAGGCTAATTATTTGAGAACTTGAGAAGCCGAGCCTCAATCTCTAATTGAAATGGACCAGTACGTTCTTATTAAGCAAAGACACCGATTTTGAGTAGCACCATTTTAGGAGTAGGCTTGGATTAGGAATCGTAGTCCCTTACTTCTTCGAATCACTCGCTCACATATTTTTGGCTGTACAAAATGCTTTATATTTTTTGGAGATAATATTTTCTAAAGTGCCAAATCCCTTGAGATTTTTCTGGTTCAATGTCAAAACTGTTAAATTTTTAATTAGATGATCAACCTTAACAACTTAGTTTAAAATATTACTTCTGTTAATATTTTGCTGATGTGGTTAACAAAATCATTTTTGTCTATGGCATGTAAGCTCTCATGTAAAAGATTAATGACGAACTAAGCATCCACGTGGACTAATACACTCAATCCACAATCCATTTTATTTCAAAATAACCACATCACCTTCATTCTCTGAATCTCCTCTCCTTTTTGTCATCGTCTGGGAAGCTCCCCTCTCCTCTTTAGCATCTATAATTGGAAGCACCATTTTCTTAGTTCTTTCAAGGCTAAACATTGTGGGGTTTAACATTAGGATTTGAAAGTTTATAAGCTAGATATGTTTTTCTCTTTCTGTTTGCTGTTTATTTTTATATTAAAGGTGTCATTTGCCTTTGATTTTGTGCAATAGAAACCTCTATTCTAATTAAAGGATGTTCCTTTTTCTTTCTTCTTCTTCCTTTTTTATTTGTGATGGTTAATTATCTCGTATGGAGTCTCCTGAATGGATGCTTTTGAAACTTGGGGCTTTTTGATAGAGGTGACATAAACAGGTTCAATAGGGGTGCTTGGTGATCTTATTATTGGTGACAGAGAAGATGATTCAAAAATAAGAGTTTCAGACTCTTATTCATGGCGAAGAGTTTCACCATGGTTGGTCGTGGGAGTCAAGGCTTTCTTTTGTCCCTTGGACTTTGTTTGTGTCATTTCAAGTAAGTTAGTGAGATTTAGGAGATTTGAGCAGAAACAGAGAGTTAGGGTGCAGAGAGTAAAAGCGGTCTTTCTGAGAACGATGAAGATAAGTAGGAGGAAACCTTTTCAGGATATACTAAACAGTTCTTGAGTGTTGATTTCCTATGAAAATGAACAATCATACACATTATTAAAGGAGGTGTGATCGTTTGTGTATCTGTCAGTCATATATGGAAAGCTGTCAGAGTGACGCGTGCATGTTTTAAAAGCTAAAACGACACTATCTAATAACTGCCTTTTTAAGAAACATTTACTCTAGCCTATTAAACCAAGAGGAGCCTACTAAAGAGTGAATTAGAAGGAGCCTGCCAATATCTATAAAAGGAAGTAGCATAATATTTTGAAGCAGAATTAAATGTCAGATAATCTGCACATACCAATTTCTTTTCTTAATAAACAAAATCTATCTTTAGATAGTGGCTTAGTAAAGATATCAACTACTTGATTTTCAGTTTTAACATGCAAAAGATCAATGGTTCCTTTTAAAACATGATCTCTAAGAAAGTGATGTTTGATGTCTATATGTTTAATCCTAGAATGACGCACATGATTTTTAGAAAGATTGATTGCACTTGTATTACCACATAATATAGGAATGTGATCAAAGTTTAAAGAAAATCCTAGAGTTAATGTTTCATCTATAAGATTTGGGCATAACAATTGGCATCTACTATATATTCTGCTTCAATTGTCGAAAACGATGTGCAATTTTGTTTCTTACAAGACCAAGAAACTAGACATCCTCTAAGAAATTGACAGTGACCACCTGTACTTTTTCTGTCAAGTTTATCACCTGCATAATCTGCATCATAATAGCCAACTATATTAAAAGAACCAGTTTTCGGATACCATAATCAAAAATCCACAGTTTCGAGAAGATAATGAAATATCCTCTTAACTGCTTGTAGGTGGCTTTCTTTTGTATTTGATTGAAAGCGTGCGCAAAGACACATACTATGCATAATATCTGTTCTTGAGCTTGTAAAATATATAAGTGATCTAATCATTCCTCTGTATTTTGTTTTATCCGTAGTCTTACCTTCTTCGTCTCATGTTTAGTTCTAGTATACATAGGAGTACGCATCAGTTTGACACTCTCAAAATGATATTTCTTGATGAGTTCTTTTGGGTATTTGTCTTTACTGATGAAGATTCCTTTTTTCTGTTTACCTAATTTGCATCCCAAGAAAGAAAGATAGTTCTCCTTTCAGACTCATTTTAAACTCCTCCTACATTAAGGTTGAGAATTATTCATAGAATGATGGATTAGTGATCGCGGCTCTGTCGTTCGATCCGAAAATCGACCTTAGAAACCGGTCAAAATAATTAAATTCCAAGATTGCAGCAAGCTGAACCTCGGGTCGTCTCTCTTGTTGGAACCGATGAAAAATG
>JANKOD010000192.1:13084065-13095324 GCA_026284645.1 Erythroxylum acuminatum
TATTGAATTGATATATAAATTTGAGAATGGATAGGACATATGAATGTGAATGTGATTAAGATAGAAATGCGTTTGATCATTATATGGGTTCCGGACGGGAGGTCCGAGGATACTGAACTGTGATTGAGATTTATGAAGTGTTTTAGGTATAAGATTTGCGTTTGTGTATGATGGGATTCCGGACGGGAGGTCCGAGGAATTGTGTGTTTTGTTTTGGATTATTAGAAGTGTGTTTTAAAAACCCTTTGCAGGTTTGGGTTTGTTATGTAATGCAACCGTTATGCTGCCTGACTTTTGTTAAGTAATGATTGAGTAAAGAATAAGAATTTTTGGTTAATAGATGAAATTGAGTTAAGAAGAATTAGATGATTTGAGTTTTGGTTGAGAATGATTTTCCAAATGGGAAAAATTATATTGTTTTGATGTGCATAAGATGAAAGGAAAATAAGAGAAAGAAGAAAAAAAGTTTATAACGAATTGGATCGGTTTAGATCAGAATTGTCTTTAGGGTTTCCAACGCGACGCTATTTTGTTTTGTAAAGTTAATTTTGTTCGGATGTCGGAATCTTTGAAAAATCCGTTCTTTGTAATTCGTTCCGATTTGTGTTTTGCGAATTTGTTTCAGTTCGATTCGCTTTCGATTTGCTTCTGATCCGTTTCGCTTCGAAATCCGTTCCTTCGTTTTCCGCTTTGTCCTTCGCTTTTCAGTTCGATTTGAGTAAGAGTTGGATTCCGGAAACGGGATCCAACAATAATGTTGAAGAAACTCATGGTCTAATGCCAATTTTCATCTTAAGATGTGGAGATGATATTCATCATCGGTTAACTATAGGGGTAGGTTCTTTAAGAAATCAAAACTTATGCGTTGAAAGAACAAGCAGCAGAGGTTGGAAAAGCACTCGTCGAACAAGAAAACGAAAATCACATATGTCATAGACACAAGTATCCGGCAAGCCAACTTGGTGCTTTTAAGTAGCCTAATATATTAAAATCAACTAATCCTTTGTAGACGAGAGTCCTCAACTAGAAAGCAAAAACCTAGTTTGAGACGTAAAATACAACTGTAAGCTAAAAATACATTTGAACCGCGTAATTATAAACTGCTTGCACTACGGCCATAAGCACATATAAGCATCATCGTGGCATATCTGTGAAACTAATTTAAGATATCTATAGGACAAGTGAAATCCTGAGAGAGAGAAACCCCAAATGTTACTAATGGTGAAGTTCAGCAAGAGAGCAGAAGAGTTGCAGCACTCTTTTCAATTCAAATGTCTTTCCAGGTTGCACTAGTAGTGGTGAACTACTCTAATAAGGAGCAAAAGCATAGCACAATGGCAAACTTAGCGACAGCTGTCCAAGGATAAGAGTGAATCTCCAAATAGTTTAATACTTCTAATTACATTTTCCTTGTACAAACACGCCATATTGCTGTGAACCAAAAACTTGGAATTCTACGTAGACTAACACAACAAATCCATAGCAAAGATCTGAGTACAGCATACTGACTTTTTGAAAAACCCCACCTTAATTAACAAAACTGTTAGTACCTCAACATTTTTTTAAGAAAGTTAAGTGCTCAAAAACCATTAAACTACATGACAGATGTTCTAGCTAAGATAAAACCTGTCTTGGGTTGTAGCTAAGCAAAACATGGGGACAAATCTTAACTATTCATGATGAATTGAACACTCATATAGGGGTAGACCTATCCTTATCACCTTAAAGAAAAGAGAAATAACACCTGAACATACCTCATTAAGCAGGCCACAAGAAAAAAGGATAACAAAAACAAAATCTAACCCCCTTCCCTAACCCCAGAAATCTACCACACTACCTCGAAAAGAAGTATTACAGCACCATCATCACCAATGGACTGATTATGAAACAATTATTTATTTAGCAGTATGAAATGTATGGGATGTATCTGTCATTATTGTTTCCCGATAGTATATTAAGATTGCTTTTAATCTACCCTTACAATAGACACACATCTTACAATTTCAAACAGATAGGGGTGGAGGATGTCTGCTGGAATCCTAGTAGATACAGTAGAAATTTCCCCAAAAACTAAAGCCACTAAAATGAGGGCACAGAGCCCGTTGACCCGGGTTCCTCCTCTATCTGCTGTATGGCACAATTGTCATGAATTTTTCCACTCATAATCAATTCAAAGAATCTTTTTTTGTGTTTTCATCAAACATCAAAAAACAAGGATACAACTGTCTCTGTATCCATTCGCAGTTCAATATCAACACGTATAATGGCAAGTGAAGACATTGTGAGATTCTCTATCTTCACTATGAAAAATAACAGAAAACTCTGATCACTGGCCAAAAGTCCTTGATAAAATTGATACTAAACTGTCATTAATGAAAATAAACCATGAACAAACAATTCAAATGAAAAGAGGTTCAGAAAATTCAAAGGATTGCTAGCCATCTTGCACATGTATATTGCAAATCTAATGCTACAATGTCCATGACTGTCTAGGAAGCTTAAGACTAGTGACCATGATACAAAATGAAAACAGAAGGTACCATTAACCTATCAAATCATTTTGCAAAAATAAAAAGCTGCACAACACTCCAATATCTCTTATCTAAAGTTACAAGACCAATGTCAAAGAATGATACAAGCAAGCTGACTCATAAACCCCATTGATCAAAAAGAATTGGAAAAGAAGCATAACAGTCGCTAGAAAAAGCCATCTTGTCATTAGATCAATTGCACATATAAGTCCCACTCTCATATCTGTGACTAACCGCAAAGAAGTCTGTGCTTCCCTCGGTAGCAGGCCGCAGACAAATCCCAGATAATGTATTAGTTCCTTCCATTGAAAATTTAACATAACCTACAACCTCAAGCTCTTCATCATCCTGTCCCTCAATAGAATCCACGGGCATCCTTGCCCTCAACTTACCAGGGGAACCCCTTAGTGGAATTTCAGGTACATGCCATTTCAGTTGTCTCTCAGATCTATTCAACATAGCTTTGGGTGAAACCTTCAACAAACTTGGATCAACTGGTAATTTCAAAGTAAATGTAACATCATGCAGTGGCACCAACAAATCTGGGTTTGAAGCATACTGGATCATTATAGAAAGTAAAGTCCCACTATGACGTTGTATAAGACGAACCCTCAATGGCACAGGGGTTAACCTAGGTAATAAACTATACTTCAATATTGGTATAGGTTCATCAGAGGCTGCAGTCCTAACATGGAACAGCCCATCACCAAGGCTACTAATCTTTGAACTCTGCATCACAAATCTCTTAACTGGACCCGTATTATCAACCCTGAATGAAAACTCAGTTTCTTTTTCACCAGCAGTTTTAGGAGGCAATGTTCTCAAATAAACCACACCCATTAATCCAACTCTAGCAAGCAAGCATTCTCTAAATTCTGCATTCATTTCTTCAACAATGTACATTTCAGGTCCTTTCATCTCACTTTTCTGAACCAAAACATTCTCAAGAGACTCACCTGCAGCCCCACTCGCAGTTTTTGTTGCGGCAGCAGCTGTTGCAGCCTCACCACCAACCCCAGTTTGCAGCAATTCAAGTCCACCAAGACCCTGCTGTTTCTGAATCTTCTTTGGTCCAACAAATTCCGATGCATCCAGTCCACCACCCCAAGCATCATTAAAACCTTCAAACGTCTCCCCCAAAGAAGCCTGCTCATTACTAAACTCAATCCCACCATAATCCCCTTCAAATCCCTCGACATTTATATGAGTGGCCTGGGTCGCCTCTGCTGGAGGCAATGTGGGCACTTCAAGTCCAGCCAACGCAAGACTCAAATCACTAGACTGACTCTTATCCTTCTTAAACCCACCCACCAATTCCTCCTTCTTGTTCACTGCCTCACTCGCTGCGAAAGGATCTTTTGGCCCTTCCACCTCCTCCTCCTGCTCCTGTTGCTCACTCACTACCGGAGCAATACTCACCGCCACCTCATCGCCGGCGACAATCGTCTCCGGTGGAAGTTCGAATCTTTCTTTAGAAAACACCTCAATACTCGCTTGATGCTCAGTGGCATGCAATTCCACCGCGTTCCAACTCTCAGCTCCGCGAATTTTGTTCTCTGTGTCCAAAGCCGAATGCACCATTTTCGCTATTCCCTCTCCGTGCATCGAAGCTAACATCGCCGCAAGCCTAATATTGCTAACCCCACGAAGCACAATGTCCAAAGCCATATAGATCTCGGCGTATTTTCGATTCAACTTCTCCGGGGTCACATCCACGCCGCGACAGGCGGTGACTAGGACACTAACGGCCTGATTCACGATGTTGATGCACTCGAACACGTTGACGGAGTTGTCGTGGTCGGCGATCGTGACGCCGAGGACGTAGATCCCGTTGACTAACCGGTACACGACGCGATAGCGGCTCTCGACGCCGACAATGAGCTGACCACTGGAGGCGGCCAGAGGGTCATCGCCAAGAGAGGCGATGGAATCGGCAGTGGCAGCGGAGGAGAGAAGAGAGTCATCGCTAGTGCTGTTGGCCTGGTGGTGCTTTGCGGTGGCGAAGGCGAGTCTAGTATGGCGGAAGGCGGAGGTGGCGATGAGAGCGCTGGCCGGCGGGAACCATTCTCGGGTTTGGAGCAAGATGTCGGATCCGTTAGCGGGCTGTAGAGCAAGAGCCAAACAAGACATTTTCTGGGTGATGTATAATTAATTAGATCACAGCAACAATAACTTGACTACCTATCTCCCAGTGATCTTTTCTACAAACTGATTTGGATTTTTTTCTTTTTATTAAATTTTTTTCCTGAAAATCGAGAGCGACAGGATCTTGGTTGAGGAGAGCGATTGAAAATAGGGAGTGACATATGAAGCCCAATTAGCGGCCCAGTAAACAGATGTTTGTTATATTATGTGCAGGAGCCCACAGTTATCTTTGTTCTACATAATGTAATTGTACCAGTTGGTTGGTTTTTTTTCTTTTATCCTAGTGGAACCTCCAAAAATTAAAACAAATCTTAAGAACCATAAATTTTGTACCATCTCATGTTTGAAATATTGGTCAGATATTGTTTAGTATCGTAAATTTTAAAAAATTCAAGAACTGAAATGTAAAAAAAATAAAACCTTAATAAATTTTTTCTTATATCCATTCGGCCATTACCACCCCCTCCCCTACGTCGTAGCTTGCCTGCTCCTCTCCTCTGTCAGTCGCTAGTCCCGGACCCATCGTAGCTAGTCGCCGTTAGTCATTGTTGTCTACAGTTGTCACCAGTCACCAGTCGCAAGTCGCGTGTCATTTGCCAATTTCAGTGTCGCACCAACCAACAACCACTCGCCAGTAGCATCAGTCAATCGCACCATCATCATTGGTCATCGTCGGTCACACCAATCAATAACACCATCATCACCAATCTTCGTCAATCATCACCCTCTCATGTTATGTTGTGTTTTAAAAATTGCAGTGTTGTCACTTGTCACCTGTCACCTGTGAGCATAAGCCAAGGTTGCACTTTGCTTTTGTGTGTGTGTGTGTCTGTGTCTGTGTGGATTGTGGAAATGTGTGTGTATGTAAATGCTTGTGTTGTAGGCTTATGGACTTGTGAAAGTGGTGTATCATCTATCATAGACGACTTGTGAATTGTCAGTTGTGATTTTGTAATTTTGGAATAACGTGAAATAGAAGTTTAAATTTATGTCATTCTCATTCATAAAAATTATCACAATGTTCAATTGGAAATTAGAATTAGTCGTGAATGAATTTCTATGATGATTGGAAACTAGAATTTTGAATTAGGTTATGAATTTAAGTTTGAGATTATCCATTTGTTGTATGAAATTTAGAATTAGATTATGAATTTGAGGTTGTTCTTGTCTAAAATTTGAGATTGAGATATATTGAAATTTGAATGAAAGGGTAGTCTTTATTATAAATTAGGTTTTTTTATTCTAAATTGAATTTTGTAATCATCAAAATGAATTAGTTAATTTATGGTTGAATTATATGATTAGTAATTATACAAATTAAATTATGGTTATGAGTTTATGTATATGATTGGATTATTTAATCAATTAATCAATAATTATACAAAATAAGTTTTTTGAAAAATTAAAAAATTCATTGAGATTAATAAGAGTGAAGAATACAACGTTTGGAGGGTAGAAATCACTCTTCTACATCAAATGTAAACCAAAAACAACAACATTTTGAAGAACCCTCTTTTACTAAAATAAAACAAGAAACAATAGTGTTGTAAGTATAAGAAGAACTACCAGTTAGGATTAGGAGATCAGAAATCTTCAAAGGAGATTGTCTTCTCTACGCAGATTCATGTTATCAAAGGTATAGAATCTTCAATATGGATGTATGCATCTTCTTCTTATTATTTCCTTTTATTGTTATTTTATGCTTGTTAGGCATGGATTTTAGCTTGAAGAACTCGCGAGAGTTATGAAGGGTTGGCCTTAGTCCAGGTAAGAGCTAAACTCAAGGATTCTTTTTTGTTAAATACGCTCTATTTCTTAGCATATTTTTGTTCCCTTACACTCTCAAAGATTGTTTACACCATTAAATTTTTGGAACGTTCCTTGTTTATGGATTATTCTATACAAGCTCAGTGTCCTCTTGCTAGTTCTTGAATTCTAGCATGGTAACTAAAGATCGTGGGATCTGGTTATGGTGAGACCATTCATTTGCTGCTTCTCTGAACCCCAACCTTCATTTTCTTTTTTAGGTGAGTCCTCTTCCTTTGTAATTTTGTGCTTAATCACCTCGATGATTTGGTTATTATTGCCCTAATATTGATCTGTAAATCTCCATCTTCTTAAGATGCTTTGATTACAACTTGCATGTACCATATAAGCATTAATATGCTCCCTAGTCTTGTTGATTATCAAATTGGTTAGGGTTAGCAATCTTGTTCTTTGTTTGTGATAATTCTCCAATTTCTTCCAAGTTCTTTCACCCTATATTCCCATGACAGTAGTTCCCTCCATGTCTGATGAGGGGCTCGACTACATAGTTGGCCTCATTTGATCAAAATTGTTGTATTTGAATAGTAGATGCTCACTTATTTTTGCTTCCCTTTATACAACATGCGCACTGTTGAAATTCTCACAAATTTATGTAGACAAACCAGTACGCTCATCTTAACATTCACTGTCTACTTCATCAACATATTATCATAGGATTAATTTCTCTAAGAAACCACCAACCTCCTGCTACAACTCATTGCCATCTGATTAATATTAAGTTGCTTTCTTTTAAATGCAAGTGTAAGCTCAATAAAAGAATTTAAGCATATGGATATCCCTGCAAATCTTATGTTATTTCTCTCTTTCCATATTTGTTGGAGATATGTAGCAATTGCCACCATATAGACTTCCTTTTCTTGCTTAGAACTAGGCATTTGCGGCATCTTTTGTAAGATATCAATTAGTATGCTTTGGATGCAACTATATATGCATAAAGATGAAATTCTCTGTTACACAACTTTAGAGAATCTGCATTTGAAAAACAAGTGATCTCTATCCTCTCCGTCCAAGTTATATAGTACACCATGTTTTGAAGAGGATAAAAACATCAATCTATCCATAATGTTGAGTTTATTTAGCATAACTAACCAAAGCAAAAAGTTAGCATTTGACTTAAGAATTTTGCTTCAAAACAGCTTGCACCACCTTATTCTTATGCCTATCCCAAACATTAGTTCTTTTTTTTTCTATTGGTTATTCCTAAGACAGCTAGTCCATTTTCTAGAAAAGTATTTTCATTTTCATTGTACCTGTATTGTGGAATTGTCAGAATCCTCATCTCATCTAAAGATAGAGACCCACTTTCAATTATCTCCTGCACCTTGGATTTCTTTGAGAACCTAACCAAGGAATTCATTGCCATCTAGTTATTTATTAGAGCCCTTTGACTAGTCCAATTGTCATACCATAATGAAATCCTATCCCCTACCTCTATTCTACATATATCTTATTGTTGCACTCTTCCCTCAACTTGAGTATTTGACTGAAGAACCAAGAGTAATTGTCTTTAGGATTAATTGCCCACAAACTACCACCTTTAAATATTTGTGTATCCATTTGATCCACAAAGACTCTTTTTCACTTAAAATTCTCCAGATTCTTTTCAGCATTAGACATTTATTGCTCCTGTTGGTTGTCTCCAACCCCAACCTTAAAACTTCTTTTGGTTGACATATGTGCTTGCATCTCTCTATAACTATTCCTTTCTCTCATTTCCCTTTACCCTATAGGAACCACTTCATCAGTTTTTCCATAATTTTAATTAGTCCTTTTGATAAGAATATGTAAGAGTGCCAATAATTTAGCATTGACACAATAACAGACTTTAGGAATTGAAGCTTACCTCTATAAGAAAGGGTTTTATTTGTTTAAGACCCCAATCTTTTTTTATATCTTTGCAGTCATAGGTATACATTATAGCACCCCACTCTTGCAAGACACGTACCCGACATCTTTAGTGATGTCAGAGTATGTACCCTACAAGAGTGGCATACTAGAACAGTCAACAATCAAACTCATTACAATTTTTTTTAAAAAAAGCACACGCATATGCGAAAAATCAATAATCAATTTCGACCCGTTTTGTTCATAAATATTTTCGATCACAAAAGTTATAGTCATTATACAACTCATCATAATTTCACTAGTCAATTGGGCCCATTTCAGATACAAAACATTTTATTCATAATGTTATTACATTTCAAAATCATTCATGTACACTTTATACAGTATTTGTGAATATACATTTTGATACAAAACAATGAAATACATATGCAGGCGTGAACTGATCCCGACCTCTATCTCTTACATGAATGCAATGGCTAGGCTCCCGTTTGTCTAACGAGGTAACTCCTTTGAGCCTGAAAAAATAAGGTTGCAATTTTGGTGAGTTTTGCGAACTCAGTGAGGTAACCATCCTCAATGGTTCACTTAATTCATACAAAACATTAACATATATATCCATATAATTCACATCATTTCATTTATTATATAGCATCACATGTCACATTCAGAGCAGTCAAACTGATCATTTCAACCATTTATAATACACATATCAGTTATGAGTGCAATGCACAGTAGACTCACTTTATTTATTAATCTGTTGTGACTGAGTGCCTTTCACTAGCCCATATCCCTTGTGGATACCGAGCTTATATAGATAATGTTCCATATCTCTTAGTAGATACTGGGTACATTTACAACTGAGTCAGAGGCTCTTATCACATTCTGAGCTTTAAGCTCTTTATACTAGCGACTCCGGTCACAATCGTCTTTATCTTTCATGCGCTAATGTAATGAAATACATCACATTCTCATATTCTTAATAAATCACATGATTTCATATTCACATTTAAAACACATTTATCATCGGCCCTTGGTCCAGCATTCAACAAAATTGTTGAGTACACTTATTTCGGCCA
Organism: Erythroxylum acuminatum; assembly: GCA_026284645.1. Taxonomy (NCBI): domain Eukaryota; kingdom Viridiplantae; phylum Streptophyta; class Magnoliopsida; order Malpighiales; family Erythroxylaceae; genus Erythroxylum; species Erythroxylum acuminatum. The sequence continues at coordinate 13,093,490 of JANKOD010000192.1, forward strand.
GATTCACATATAAGGAGCACTTCTAATATCACATCCATGCATCAAATGCCTTAGACTTTCAAGTCCGAAATCAACACAATCATATTCATAATATAATTTAAAACAAACAAGTAATCAAATGAGACCATCTAGGTTACTTACAGGTTGCTCCAGAAAGTTATTGCCTCGAAGTCTCAACAATGTCTGGATGTTGACGCTCTAAATGCTCCTCTATATCATGTAACATACATTTACACATATTACAAATTTGCACACTTATGTAAGTACTCATTTATGCACATATGTATACATATGGATTATGTACAATGCATACTCAATGACAATCCTGGGTATATATCCATTATTCTCATAACATGATCCCTCATATATCAAAACTCACATATGTAATTTGAACTTAGGTTTACACCTCAATAAAACAAATTTATTCTAAGTTCATCATTCAATTAATCATTTTAGCTTTTTCTCACAACAAACTTTTAGGTCACCTTTGCATGATCATTAATACAAGGAAAATGGAGTATTTAGGCAACACTTTCTTTAATACAATTCCTCCCCCATTCTTAAGTTTCTAATGACAGCAAGATTATACAATTTGATTCAGTATACTGAAAGTTGTACTCAAAACACTTCGGACTATTCTTAAACTGTAACAGTACTCTGTACTCCAAGATTTTGGAATTCTTAGAGACAGAAATAAATTTTAATTTCTTTAAGAAATCTGTATCTATATGTCTTTAGTTTAATCTAAATCAAAAATAATCTCATTTGGATATCTAAAGATCAAGATATGGCCAAAATACCAATGTCTGCTCAATGAAAACACTCCATTTAACAGTATTCCAGCACTTTTCATCATTTTCACCCAAACTTCATCAATCAATATTTTCCTATTGAATTCAAATAGCCATAAATTTTTGTGGAGAGAAAGAAAAATATGTGAGGAGCTTGGTGGTTCAAATTTCATGTCATTTAGAGGTCGAGAGAAGAAGTTATAACCAAAAGAATGAAGGATGTTTGAAACTGTCAACTATCAGTATGCCTTCATTGTCATGATTGTGCATGCGCACTATCGTGTACTTCCAATTGATCCTCCTATGTCATGATTGTGCTTGTGCATGATCTTCAAACCCCTTAATAACCCCTTTTTTCACGATCATTATAGTACCCCACTCCCGCAAGACCCGAACCCGACATCGATAGTGATATCCGAGTCTGTGCCCCACGAGGATGGCGTGCTAAAGCACTCTGTTGGCCCCCGCTTCTGGAACCCAACCCTCTTGCGAAAACATGCAACCTTGAGCGTGGATATTACCTCAAAAGGTTCTTTCATTGAACCCTTAATAGACATTATCAACTCATATTCATTACTATTTTTTTATAACATCCCATAAATTTGCTCACAATTTGCTCAATGATGTGCTCATACAAAACTGTCACTATGCTTGAACTCAATTCTCCTGTTTGCGAACAGAATTTGGAAACCTTTGAATCAAAATTTCAATTTAATTTCTTCATATAAATCTTAGATCTAAGTCTCTTGTTTAATTTGAAGCAAGAATCACCTCAAACGGAGTTATATAACTCAAGATATGCTTAAAAATGCTAAAAGGGCTCATACCCCAAACATGCTCTCCTAACCGACCTCTTACTTACTTTAATGCAAACTTTCCCAAAACAACTCAAAACGATACAAATTTTCATGAAAGGGTAGACACATTCCTTAGAAAGCCATAGCTTCAAGAATCACTTCATTTCGAGGTCGGATGAGGGAGTTATGATCAAAAGAATGGACCATGTTTAAACCCTAAATCGATTTGAACCTATCTTGGCGCGAA
>JANKOD010000192.1:13153374-13166734 GCA_026284645.1 Erythroxylum acuminatum
AACTTTGATGACCTCAAGTCAAAGGATCACTTATACAATTATCACAATGAGAATTCCATAGACATACAAGTAATGTTTTAAATGGATTTCTCATATCGGGTCTGTTCAGTGAACTTGTTCTCTAGTAAGCACCTACACGTTTGTTTCAGTATTTCTATATTTTAGCCTATGAGATTAACTACTTCTTCATAAGGAAAAACAAAACGTGTGTTAGTCTTTTTACGTTCTATTATGTTAGTTTTTTTACGTTCTATTAATGTCCAATCTTAATAAAACAATGATTAGAAATATTTAGGAATAATACATAAATGCAATATGAATCTCATAATTATAATTTCATTTGCAATGTACAATTATTTAATGGACTTTATCATATACTTCTAAACATGTATAAGATAAATAATGCCTTTAAATAATTTGTCACTAAACTACAACCAAAGCGACTGATTTTAGGACATAAATCAACAAATTGATAGGGAGAGGAAGAGCAATAAGGAGAGAGAATAGCCGATAGGCAAGATCGACCTCTGTCACTACTCTCTGTAAATTGCCTCTGCCTTTGCATCTTTTTCTTTTCTTTTCTTTAGATCACTATAACGTTCTTAGTTGAAGAAATGTGATCTTCTTCTCTTACGGGTTGCAATGACCACAAATTAAACACGAATATTACGTAACAGTTGAATTATGGATATTTTGGGCGAACAATTCAGTTCTCCTCAACGTATTACTTCAAACAATGCTTTATCCTAGTATTGCGTATCGCCCACCAAATATAAATTTTAACCTTTTAACACATTGCATCATTTAATAAGTACTTCAAGGAATTTTACTTTTTCTTCTTTCAAATTAAAAGGGTTAATTGAATCAAAACAATGAAACATGTAAATTTCATAGAATAGTTTCACAAGTAGGCAATAGCAACCATAAGACATGGAGAGTCCTAATGTTTCAGTTTGAATGACACAATGTATCACCTCCATAAAGCTTGCCCCCAAGTTGGAGTCTTAAACAGTATAAAAGATGCACATAATACTTCCATATAAAATATGGACCATTATCTCAATTTTTCGTATGACATTGATTCATGGAATATTGATTGCTGTCATTCATTTATGTTACCCAAATAAAGGGAAGCCAGTGTTTTTCATGGGGAGTTCTAAAATTTTGTATTATCTCTAATTTGTACTGAGGAAAATCATTATACCATTTTAATATAGTAGACATTTTATTGAAGTTATGATCTCGTCATTTTCTGATCATTTTGAGAACTTTTTTATGTAAAAAAAATTGGTATCTATCTTCAATTCCCTTAGTTTTATATTATTTTTAGTGCCAATCTTAATCACACAGACGAGTGAGCTGTTTGTCTTGTCGACAAGTGAAAATATTCACCGGGTATGCCGCTGAGTAGACTGACAAGTAGGAGGCAGTTTTCCTTAATCCAATTGGCCTAAGCCTTATTGCTAGAGAAAGAAATAATTGGTTGAGACAAAAATGAAAAAACCAATCTCTAAGGGGCTGATTCAACTGTATATATCTTAAGCATGTTTGTTTATAGATATTCTGATAAATAAAATTGAAATAATAAAAAAGACTCCTCTTAGAGGAGAAAAGCAAATCCTGAAAAAAAAAAGAAAAGAAAAAGGTGTTGGAGCCCATTATTTGAACAATTTGCCAGTGCTAAAAAAAAGCAGTTGATCAGTCACACAATGTAGACAGCTGGAATATCTTTCGTTTATAGTAAAACAAGTGCAAAATGCCAAAATCATTGACGACCTTCGAGATTGCTTTGGATTGGTTATTTGTTGGGGTTAACCAAATGATTATGACATGAAAACTACGGTCAAATTATGTAGCCGAAAACCTACAAACATGGCTGTGACATTAATTATTGATAAGCTCTTAAAACATTATCGCTTGCTTGCTGACAAAAGCCAAGTACACGACTTCTGTCTAGTGATTTTCCGCATTAAGAATTCATCTAAATACCTCATTGCTCTTTTCATACGAGATGTTGAATGTGCTTTCTAAACCTACCCAGCGTATGTTCAAGCCCACAATCGTAAACAAATAATGCAACTCAAGAATAATTCTGGGCTATCTCTTTGATCTTTTTCGTATATTCCTTTTAATTTGTCAATAGGGTCTGTGCTAGTTGCAGTCACCTCGCTTCGATCCTCGGAGAAGGAATGGAATGAGTTTCATTATTTAAATCGCTGTCATCATCTTAAGCCGGTAGCCAGAGAACGAGCCACATTAGTTTGCCAGCATATTGTGTTCCTGATTTTCATCTTGACATTCTAAATTTTCTGATCTAGTTGATTAGTTGGATTCCCTTTTGCTAGCTAATAAGTGGAGAAAAATGGGGAACGGCTCCAAACCCCATCAGGAATGCCACAGACGGTATTGTATCAAGTTGCCACTTCGTCGCTCGTTTAGACAATTACTACTTGCAAGTTTCTTACGGAGTCCTACTGTATGCTTGACGGCTGTGCTGTCATGACAAAACACGAGGTTTAAGATATTACCTTTCAGCTTTACAAACCATACTTCATCCAAGGTAAGGTAACATGGAGTGTGACTCGTTCCGAAACTGGATATTTGCTTATCCAAGCTGATATAAAGATGACCAAGACATGTTAAGAAATTGATGTCATAAAATGTTAACAAGACCAATCCATTGCCTATGCGTAAATATTCAGTTAGTTCATATCCGAGCTTCAATCCCAACTCCCCCCCTTTCAGAAAGGCCATGAAGAAATACAGAGGCATAATAAAGTTTCGTACTCTTATAACATTGGCAGATTGTGTTTCAAACATATTGTCCCAAAAATGGTCAAAAGAAAAAGAAAACAGTAACATGAAAAGGAAAAGAATAACGAATCCTAACCATCGAAAAAATTCTTATATACTGCATGTCAGTTTCAATTACTTATCCCAACTCCATAATGATGTTAGGATGTGCTAATTAATGGCAATGATGAGAAAACCAACAGATACATACATCAGAAAAACAGGGTAGAGTGCAAGGGCCTTTCTTCTGGGATTGATTGCTGAGCTCATGAAAGGGTAAGCAGCCCAGGAGCTCCAAGCCAATGTTAAACACACTACTACCACTTTCAGAACCACGTTATCCTGCAATAAGCAGATAAGGGCACCGATGTCTAGGGGAAAGAGACAATACCCAAGCAGGCTCAGACTCTGGAAAAAGATAATATGTCCACCCTGAAGTAACATAAGAAGGGTAACGACTTAGTCATATCTTCACTATGCTCCAAGTACCATAGGAGTAAAATCTAATCTTGTTGGATTAATTATTTCCATTCTGAACAGCAAGTGGGACTAAAGATGTTCAGACTATCAAATCCTTCATAATGATACTAACCTATACCTAAAGATTAACTTAGCCTGGTTCACACACGCACAGGGAAGATAGAGAGTATTACCAATAGAAGAACATTCAATGTCAAGATTACAGCACCAGCAGCAAGAAGTCCAAATGCTACAGCAAACACCTCAGACTGAAAAAGCGGAGAAGAAAATTGATAAACTGAATACAGTTAACTAAATTTCTTTAAACGCAAACAATCAATTCAAACTTCAAATGGATAAGCTTGACAAAGGTAGCAAAATAGTAAATATGAACAGAGTGTGTAGAAGAATCAATCAAATTCTTAAGTGGAATATGTCCACGCTCATATAGATCTGGAACGAATGAACGTGCTCAACAGGGTAGCATATTCGACCTTATAAGAATTTAGAGGAACGAATGCTGAAACAAATATTATAAAAGAAAGATGCAAACGAATGAGTCGTGAAAGTTTGAGAAATTATCCAATTTTAACATTGAATATAGTTATGGTATTATTACACCAGCTTGAAGAAGCGTTGCTTAAACGCTGTAAATAAAATCTGAATGAGGAACAGCTCCCCATAAAAATTTTCACATTTCAGTTCACACGATCTAGGGATTTGTTCTCAAGCAAATTCAGTAATTAAACTAAGCATGTTGTTTCCTTTGTTCATATTTCTAAAATAGTGTCCAGATTTCATTCATTCAAACAGGTATAAATATTGCCTTCACAACATACACCATGATCAGACACAAAATCGAACATTTTAAGCCGAAGATTGCTTGCACTCTGTAGAAGCTTTACCTTTATAGTATGTAAGCATGTTAAACTACCAACTTTAGAGCCGAAAAGACACCGTAGTGCACAAAACAAAGCAAAAGGCTAACCTTTTTGACGGAAGCAGACCAGGAGAGAGTAAGGCCTAGAAACAGAAGGAAGAAGAACGGACCCCACAGATCCCAATCTCTCAAAGCCTTTCCCGGATCCTCTCGGTACGGGTTGGGGAATACCACAAGCTTCAAATTGCTCACGATCCTAGACAGATCTCTCTTCACCGTGTCCCAAACAGGCTCCGTCAGCGTATTCGGTGGAGATCCGAACCCGCTTGATCCAATGGAACCGTTTGAAGTACCCGGAGGTGGAGGCGGAGGCGGAACCGGTGGAAGCTTCTGACTTGTCGGAGGAAGCGGAGGGAGATTAGAGGGAATGAACGGTGACGTAGATACCGGGATTCGCGGCGGGCTCGGAGGGCGCGCGGGCTGAACGGTGGCGGGGCCCGACTGGACGCTGTCGTTGATGAGGTTCTCGATCTCGTCTATGTCTGACTGAGACGACGTGTGGAGAGGGATTGTGTCGCTTTGCGACATTTTGATTTTATCGGGAACGAAGGTTTTCTTTTACTTTCGTTTCGGGCTTTCCCGGAAAAGTGGTGGAAATTTTATTTGAAGAGACCAGAGAGAGAGAGAGAGACGCTATGTTACGGTGACTATGTTTTGTGCAAGTATTGGCTTCGGTTCGGGAGCACCTATTCTCTGTTCCCATTCAAATCTAACGTCGTCGTTTCACTGAAAACCCAACGTCGCACCTATTTTCAGTTGGATATTTTTCTTGAATTCTTGTGTACATTTTTCTGACTTTAAGGATCATCATCAGAACAAGTTTTGTATAACAATTATCAGGAAGGAAAGAGGAATAGGAAATTTTTAGTCAGATATTATTAGGTATACAAAAGGAAAAAAAGGGCTATTTCACACAGCACATACTTAAAGCTGAAGTGTCTGTGCAGATCATGTGGTCAAAAACATCTGGAAAACAGCAAACAAAAAATTCAAATGCTGTGAATGTGATCAATTCCAAAACCGGGTCCAATTCCCCAACTCATATTCTAGTTTTTGTAAATTCTTGGGTAAAGGTTTAACACCCTCCCAACGTTATGAAAAAATTATACCAAGATCAATGTGTTCAATTCAAGTCGCCCCACATGATCAAGGAGATTTCACAGGTCAAGGCTTGAGTGCAAGTGCAAGACCCAACTTGGGAGCCATAGCATTGATGGTCTTGGAGTCGTACTCTGCTGAAACAGTTATTAAAGACTTCGGCCTCCATTCATGTTGGCAAAGCATGGAAACCCTACCGTTGTCAGTAAACCGCGTCTTCACCACTGTCAACAGGTCCAATGCATGAGAGCTTCCAATGGTGAAACTATTTTCATAGGTAGAAAACCTATGAGTTAGTTCAGCAGCAACTGAATGGACAGGATTCACAAAATGAACGTACGATGCCTTCAGGGCCTGCCCTTTGTCCGTCCTAACACCAAAGACATTACCAATTGAGTGTTGACAAATCTTCAGATACAGTACAAAATAGAGCTATAAACGAAATTCAGATAAACAAATTATGAATTGGTCGGTTTAAGCATTTCCATGTCAACAATAACCAGTACTTAAAACTGCCTGTCTTACCAAGTTCTAACTCAATCAAATGGTAATGTCCTCATGTTTCACAAACAACGTGAAGAGAAAATGCCCCTACTCTCCCATTATTAACCTCTCAAGTGATATGGGGTGCTTGACTGAAGTATCCAAGTAAATTGTAATTGGGAGATTCGCGATTAGCTGAATATCCCTTATTTTCTTATTTCAGGAGTTTCTACAGCTTAGTTTGACTCTGAATCAAACACAATCTCACTTCAGTAAGCACAAGCCCTCATACTGTATAATACTTGCAAGTTTCCTAATTGTCATATGGATGCTGGAACTGCACATACCATGATATAATTGACCACTGGTGGGATATATACATTACACTAAAAGCCGAAAGAAATAGATCAAAGAAACTGTGAAAAAAACTGCTCATAATCTGTGAAATTTTCATTTATTTATGTGGAATGCAAATTGCTTCCAAGTGATTGAACAGAATAATTTGAATGGTCACAGCACACTGCAGAGATTTGATAACAATGGCCATGAAATGCCAAAACAGACATTGCTTAATGACAAAGCAACTCAGTCTGTGATTACAACATATCAATAGAGATAGTGACACAAGTAACAGTTATTGTGTGGAATGTAATCATGCAATAATCCTGTATATATCATAGGGCTTCCAAATCAAATAAGAATTTGGGAAAAGCCAAAAATATTTTCAAATCCTTCTTAAGATACGTGTGTACACAACACAAGTTAACAGGGTTATTTATGAAAGAACATTTCATAAGACAGTTTTAATGCACACTTACAGTAAAAGAGCAGCAGAGAAATCTGGTTTGTTCAAACCAATTCCAGCATTGTACTTTGTGAATGATGCAGACGTTGTATCAAATCCAACTTCACCACCCAAAGAGAGCTCTTTGCTACCAATTGCTGCTGAAAGTTCCAGGAGAGGTGCTGGATTCAGGCCAATGCTAGAATCAATGGCCGCATGATGATGAAGGTACTGCAGATCCAGCTGAGACAATTAAAAGAAAAGTCAGATAATTTCACATGGCTGGCATACAGTTATTTCCGAATTACCACCATTTTGCAAGTATTTCTGGCATTTGAAATAGTAGCAATTTTTCCTGACAACTTGTGCATAACCTTTCTACCATGACCACAAACTTATAGTCTATGCAGCATGATCATTACACATTGCCCACATTCTAAATGCACTGACCTTGCCAGACTTGTGATCAGGCACTTTGAAGCTTATTGCCGCTTTTGTGGAAGGAAAAATATTATTCACAGTGACTTTGGTAGACACCTGCACAGAGGTATATTTGTAAATAAGCCGGCATAAAATGTGTATGCATGCCAAGTGCAAATAATGCAAACATGAATCTGCAAATCCAGAAAGTCATACTATATGTTTGCACTAAACAGCAATTAAAAAAACTATATACATGCGGGTTTGGCTAAAATCTGCTTCTTACATTAGAATAGGTATCAACTTTCACATCCACAATAGTATTTCCACTCTGGTACAGGGTATTAATGTCACCAAAAAAAAATTCATCCTTCTTCAATCCTGTAGCTGTAAGTCCCTGAAATGCAAAATTTAACTCGGATATCATTACTTGATTGTCAAAAACCTAAATGCTGTTCATAAATATGGACACAAACATGAAAGCAACATTTAAGCAATAAATAAACTTTGACATCAATCCTAGAGTAGTTTGTTACAACTACTCAAAAATTAAGAAAAACATATAATTCAATTGATCATAGCTATAGCACATGTGTGTTTAATAACTTAAAAAAATTATATCCTCTTGGAGCCAATTCTGAAGTAAACCACAAAGTTAAAGGACATAAATACTATCTTAGAATAAGGGGCAAAAATTTGCAACCAAATCACAAAAAAGGAATCGAACACTACCAATCCAGTGGGCCTGGACATTGACAAGGTGAACTTGTGGTCAAAGTTGTAATCTTTTGTCAAGAGATCTGCATGAGGTAAACAAATTTGTCACTAAGTTGGCTTTATAATTACAACCTAACACATAAGAGAAGGGAAAACAACTAATTTAGGCTTTTAACAATCCTCTTTCGAAAAATAAGAATGCACTGGAAAAGTCCTTAAAAGCATCTAAAAAGCAAGACAATATTTGGCTTGAAGCTCTGTTCCCAGACAATTCAATACGTATTATTTTGAACAATAAAATCCCACATCACCTACAGAATTCTGCTCAAGTATGTCTCATGAATGATCAATTCCTTGAACTGTAATATTTCTACCTCATCATAAAATTGCAATCATATGTATGATGAATCTCTAATTGCAGACATGTAGAAAGTTCCAAAACAACCAAGTCATTTCCACACGTGGCATTACCAGTTTGATGCAAGGGAAATGATCCATCACCAGCTTAATCATATAACAAACACATGCTTGTGATAGTTACACCACTATCACCAAATCCAAGAAAACTACTACACTCAATTGCACACTTCATCTGACCAAATTTCTGATATCACTAACAGAAAGCACTTGTATATTATTAAGTGATTGCATATATTAAAATATCAACATGTTATGAAACTGGCACACAAAAAGGTGCTGCAATCATGGGAAATAAATTGCGAGAAAATTACTCTCCATTAAACTACTTTGCTTAAACATACCTTTGGCTCTTTTGCCAATATCTGAAAATGGTGCCGGACTGCTGCCCATCTCTAAGAACAAAAGGTTTGTGGACTACACAAAGTGAGCAAAGATGACAAACTTTAGTATACCTTAACAAGACCCCTTCACTAAAGAACATGCAATTTGATAGATGCAAGATTCTTATAATAAGCAGTGATCCTGCAGATCCTTTAATCTAGATACCCAGACCAAAGAACCAAATATGGAGATATTGGTAAAACCAACAGAAATGGCTGCGCACATCAGCACATCTCCCCATGTCCTTTTGGTTTCTATTTGAAGCCCTTATATAGCTGACTCATATACCCTTACTTCATATTACAACAAATAACCCCATTTAATCATCCATTAATAGCACAAATGAACAGCAAAGGTATAAAAGAAAACACTAAAACGACTCAACAAAATGGCAATCAGGTTCAATCACAACCGATCCAACTGTACCACCAAGGCCCACAAGCATTAGATCACATAAACAGCTAAAAAGCAAAAAAGAATCAATGCAAGAAAGTCTCAAATTTTCGTTGATAGAAGAACAAAATGAGTACTGAGTAACTCAAAAACCCTAAAACCGACAATAACGTTTCAATATAGGTACATGCCACAGAAAGAGCAAAAGAAAGAGAAGGATTCGCACGTGAACGAAGTGATCCGTCAGAGATTCACAACGTCGATGAATAGCCGCCTACGACGACCTCAGTGGCGACTTGTGCGACGGCGTCAGACGAGCAGCCCTCTGTATTAGATAAACTTTGGGAATAATCGTCAAAGAGGAGACGCGACCGTGTGCTCACTGAGGTGTGTTAGGGTTACAGTAAGTCGAAGCGCACAGATACAGCGATGTCTTTGATTGGGTATCAAAGTCGAGGACGAGGCCTTTGATTTGATTGTGAGAGAGCTAAATTGACCTACAAGTGACGCTTTGGATTCAAAATATAAATATCGCGCAAATATGACATCGAGATTATTTGGTTTGTCACCATACCAATGTCCTTCTCTGCAAACGGTGTCGTGTGGCGAGAAAAAAAATAATTAAGTTTTAAATCCCCATTTTCATCAAAATAAAGTTTTACTATTTTTACATTGGATTGGCATATAAATTCATAAGCTACCTTATTTGCTCACTATAATTTGATGTAACAATTATGAATAAGATCTATATAATTTAAGAAAGGCTCCAGTAATCCTTTTAATTTACGTTTTTTAACCTCTTTTTATAAGTAAATAAATGACTGTATCATTTTTCTTTAATTGCCAAACAGTAAAGACTCAACTGAATTTACCATAATTAAATAACTTTATTGGCCTTTAACCCTTCACTTAATTTAGATCAATTCAAAAAAATGAGGTAGACAAAGCTAGATGAATTTTCCAATTATTGACTTCTATATTCTTATGATGTACGGGGAAATAAAAGTATAATAAATCAAAGTATAAAATAAAATACTTTATTGAAATAAAAATGCACTAATAATACCTATTAATATATAATAAATCTAATAATTTAAACTAATTTTGAATCTAATACAAAATTTAAAAAATATTAATAATAATAACTGTATTTCTTTATTACCATTTATTTAAAAATTCATGCCAATAAAAGGAATTCTAACATTATTTTAACTTCTTTTTTTTGTTTAAAAAAAACTTCTTTTTTAACGTCTTTTAAACATTTTTTTATAGTTTAAATATTTTTAACACATTATTAAATTATCTTAAACAAGATTACTTTTATATATTAATTAATAATTCAATGTATTAATCAAATTTATGATAAAAATAATAATTAGTTTTTAATAATAATAATTTAAAAATTTAAATTAAAGTATAAAGAGATAAATAGAGAACCTAAAATTTGACAAATATAATTTATTAGTGAGATTAAATAAATTTAGTATTTTTTAAGGATAAAAATAGTAATTCATTTTTGACAAAAATAATTTAAAACAAAAATTTTAATTAAAATAAAAATATAATTTTAAAAAATATATTTTAATAATAAGATTACGTTATAGAATAAAAATAAAAACTTTCAATAAAAATTTCAAAGGTTTTTCAAAAACACCCGTTAACATTTCAAATTTTTTATAATAAGATTTCTGCATTAATAATAAGTTAACACATGTAAAAAACAAAGAGTGTCAAGGACAATCTATTGGGCCTCATGTATTTAAATAACGGACACATTCTCTTGTTTCAAGGATTGGGCCCCACATATTAGATGGTTATAACCTAATTTTTGGAAAAAAAATTGATCGATTTTTATAAGAAACTGACCGATCTTTTAATTAATTGGTCGGTTTTCTCTCATAGAGGTTATAAATATGAACTGAACCGAAACACAGACCGATTCATATTTATTCTGATCGGACCAGCTAGTTTGATCCAGTTTTTTAATCATTGGTATTTTAATGGATGAATCCAGTTCTCTTAATGCTTCAACAAGTGAATAGCAATCGTGTCCGACTAGAGCTCATGTATGCTTCTTTTGGTTGCAGGAGGCTTAAGAGAATTATACATAAAGCCACCTGGCATTATTCCCATTCTTTGTTCTATGCCCTTCTTTAAGCCAATCTCCAAAAACTTTAATGGAATTTTCAAGTCTCCTGTTCATTCCACGAGACTACATCGTCTATTTCAAGAACCCTATTCCAACCTTATTCTGTGCCCAATACGACATCATTTTATAGGTTTCGCGCATAATATGATGTAGTTTCACGTATAATACGATGTAGTTTTAACTACAAAACGACGTCGTATTGGACGCGGAACAGGGTTAGATTAGAATAATGGGAACAAATGATTTGAATCCTCACTCCACAATGTCCCATGAAACCATGTATCCCCTGCCAGACATGTAATGCCCAAAATAACCAATCTAATTGGAAATAAATAGCATCCTCGTCTTTCATTAAGTAATGATAATGAGGGTATGAAGTATCCGTGTCATTATAATCTTTGGCAAGCTTAAGAGGAAAGTGTAGCTCTTACCCTTGTTCATGTTCTCATTGCAATTCAAGATTATGATATTGTTATGATGCATAATCTTTAGAGCAACTAGTGTTAAGAAATCGGGATAAGATCCAATCTCAACGATAGCGGAATAATTACAAAACTTTTTCGTATTTTGATTTCCCAAAAACCATTATCACTTTAATTCTATAAAATGATTAATGCATAAATCATAATAAAGCATGAATCTTAATTTGTTCCTTATTTTAAAGTTTGAGCTTTTTCTTGTCATATCACACAAACCGTTTCTGAAACTGGTCCATCTCAACCACCATAGCCACACAAGTGTCCGGCCTGATATCCACAAAAAAGTTTGAGAGAACTCTATGACTTTTATAGAGAGGATTAAGCAAGAAGTGCTAGCTCTATTAGAACTTAAGCCTATTTATAATAAAATTTGGACATTTTAGTAATTTAATTGAAATGAAATTCTAATTTCAATTAAACTTCAATTAGAATTACAAATAATTACAATTAAATACCAGTTATGCCCAAATAAGATCAAATATCTCTGACTTATTCTTATTTATTAAATATCTTATATTTAAGCATAAAGTTTCTCAAACTTTACAATCAAGTCCAACTTGATTAAAATATATTTGATCTCTTCAACTCATTCTTTATATGACACTTATTAGGTTCTTAAATATGTTGGCAATGATTATAAATTCTAATTCTAATTCATAATAAGAATTAGATAAATTAAAACTCCTTTTAATTATCATTAATTCTCCAATTAAACAATTTATAATCATAGATTAAGATTGACGTCTAGTGATACATCACGACCACCAAATATTTAGGAATGTCAAATTGATTTTGACTAACCTTTCTATGGATGATTTCTCTATATAATTCAATCATTTCATCATATAATGTTTCGATTAGACATAGAGCATAAAATTAATGTCTACCTATTTTGAGTCCAATAATATTAATTCTCTGTCATTAACTATCAAATTAATTAATGACATTAGTAAAGTATTTACAAAACGTCATTCTACATTGGCCAAGGATTTCCTGAATCAATACTAATTGAGAATAAAAGAACATTCCCCCTGATACTTTAGGGTTATGGATCCTATCTTGATCATTCAACTACTTCCATATAATTCATTCTGCATCCAGTGAATACCGATTGGATGACTTATGATAAAATAGGTCATAAGTAGTATCAAAATATAGCAATTCTTATACAAGATAACTTTAGATACCTCAAGTCAAAGGATCACCTATACAATTATTACAATGAGAATTTTCATAGACATACAATTAATGTTCCATATGAATTTCTTATATCGAGTCAGTTCAGTGAACTTTTTCTCTAATAAGCACTCACATTTTTTTTAAATCTCTCTATACTTTAGCCTATGAGATCGAATACTTCCTTTATAAGGAAAAACATAACGTGTGCTAGTCATATAATTATCTTCGGTGCATCAATTTAGGTGCGAATTAACTTTCGACCTAGGGTTTCAATCTTTCTTTTTGTTCTTATTTTGGCTAGGGCTTTCAATTATTCTTCTTGTCTTTTTGTTGAGACTTTTGGCCTATATTAAAAAAAATCTGAAAAATTATGAAAAAAAAGTTCCAAAAAAATCAAAAATTGAAAAAAAAGTCTGAAAAATCCAAAAAACGTTTGAAAAAAGTTCAGAAAAAAATTTTAAATTTTTTTTTCTTTTTTTTGTTTTGTTATACTTGTACTTGCTAGTTGATTCGAAATTTTCACACCCTTTTGATTCTTTTGATCAGTTGAGAATTGGTTCTGAGTGGTGATTTGAATTTCAGAGGTGATTGAGTGGTAAAAGGCAAGAGTGTGTGAGCTTATTTGAGGGAGTCATTGCCGTGACTTAAACACGAGGGGAGTGACA
>JANKOD010000192.1:13230383-13241552 GCA_026284645.1 Erythroxylum acuminatum
GAACATCTTAAACTTGTCTTATGCCTGACTCGGGTATGTTTTGTTTTGTTCTTCAGCTTCCTTGCGTGATGTGGCTTGCCATCCATAAACCAAGGAAATTCAGCTTGTCCTGGTGGACTAACTGGGCATGTTGTTCTAAATTCTAAACACCATTTCCTTTTTCTTTTCTCTTTTATGCTTGCTTTCGATTTGATTTATCTGAAACCTTACGTCTGTGGTTTTAACCAACTGCAGATTTGCATCATTTTTGGCGTTCTCTTGATGGTGGTTTCACCAATAGGAGGTCTCAGGCAAATCATTCTTCAAGCCAAGACCTACAAGTTCTATTCATAGGCACCATTCCCATACCAATATGTAACATAAAAAAGAGTATCCTCAATCTTCATCTGCAGAGGCTGAGACAGAAGATTATATATAATATTGCAAACAACAAGAATTTATCATGTTTAATTGCCCTGATGTACAAAAAAACCATTCGAATGTGATTGAGATTTGGAAAGACGGATGTTTGTGCCAGATTATGTTGTCTGTTAGGAAAATAAATAAATCAATTTTGAATAAGCTATGCGAGGAAAGGAGACATCAACATGCATCTTTATTAATTGTATTTGAAATCATGACTAAGCAAGTGGAGAGAAAGGCTCAACTTTCTTCTTCCTTAAGCATTCCTTTTTATTTGACCAAATTTTTGATCCAATAGTAAGTTTGCTTGTGTGATTAAGACTCTAGTATTTTATTTTTTTTGTTTCCTATAAAAGGAGTGTAATCAAAGCCTAATTCTCCTCTCCTCTTCTCTCCCTCTCTCGTGTGTGTGTGTGTGAGTGTGTAATCTAGCTTTAGTTTTTAAAGCGATTTATGAGAAAAAAGTGTGTGTGTGTGTTCTTATACTTGTGAGAGAGTGGGTTATTTAAAAGTAAAAGATGTCAAACAATTATAATATTGTGTGATCAGGTTCCAAGTTAGATGGTAAAATTGATTATATTTATTGGGAAATTTTAATGTCTACCCACCTCAAGGCCCACAATATTTGAAGTTTTGTTGATCCAGGCTTACGAGAAGGAGCCAATATAAATGCCCAAAGGAAGGACTAGTTGGCGTTATCTCAAATTCATCATGGAGTAGATTATTCAGTTTTTGACAAAATTACTAATGCTAAAACTGCCAAAGAAGTGTGGAGTATCTTTAAGCTAGCTTGTAAAGGTATAGATAAGGCTCAAAAATCCAAATTGCAATCCCTGTGTAGAGAATATAAGAGGTATGAAATGTCTTATTCAGAAATTGTTGAATAATATTTTTTCGTGTTACTGATTTTGTCAACAAGACGAGGTTGTGTGGAGAAGATATTTTAGATAATAAGGTGGTGGAAAAAATTCTACGCACCATGCCTATTAAATTTGACCATATTGTAACTACAACACTAGAGTCACATGATATGGAGACTATGGCTGTAGCAGAGTTGTAGGGAAGCATAGGAAGTCATGTTAGCAGAATATTGGAGAAAACAAAAAAGACAAGAGAAGAAGCCTTAAAAGGCCCAATGAATTGCAATAATGTTGCAGAATCTAATCAAAATGTAGATGGTGGAGGTGGTGGTTTTAATAATGGTGGAAGAGAAGATTTCAAAAGTAGAGGTATAGACAATTTTAGAGGAAGAGGTCGTGGCAATATTTTTAACTAGGGGAGAGACAACAATTCCAAAACATTCAATCAAGAAAGAGAAGGAAATAATTTTGAGCCTACCAGTCGAGGATGAGGATGAGGATGAGATAATCAATATTAATAATTTTAATTTCTTTAATTATGGAAGGTATAGACACAAAGCTACTGATTGTAGATCCAGATCTTAGAACAACTATCAGGCTAATTGTAATAGCCCAGACCACCCACTTGCAGATATTGTCCAATTTGGGCCTTTTTAAGTAGCTCGTGGTCTACACCTTTTGGGCCTTTTTAAGTGGCTCGTGGTTCACACCCTCACGGTTTTACTTTTCCAGCGTGTAAGCCGCTTTAGGACACTACTTCTGCAGGACTTCCCAGGAGGTTACCCATCCTGGTACTACTTTTGCCCAAGCATGTTTAACTTTTGAGTTCTGATGGGATCCGGTGCGTTAGGGTATATAAAACTCGTCTGCAAAGGGAAGGTATCCACACCTTTATAAAGAGTGCTTCGTTCTCTTTCCTAACTGATGTGGGATTTCTCCCTTTCCTCGTGAAGGCCCAGCGTCCTCTCTAGCCCATCGGCCCGGGTATTGACTCTCATACCAATTGTAACAGCCCAGACCCCCGCTTGCAGATATTGTTCGCTTTGGGCCCTTTTTAAGTGGCTCGTGATCCACACCCTTACGGTTTTGCTTTTGTAGCGTGTAGGCCGCTTTAGGACACTACTCCTGCAGGACTTCCCAGGAGGCCACCCATCCTGGTATTATTCTTGCCCAAGCACGTTTAACTTCGAAGTTTTGATCGGATCCAGTGCGTTAGGGCATGGAAAACACGTTTGCAAGGGGATGGTATCCATACCCTTATAAAGAGTGCTTCGTTCTCCTTCCCAACCGATGTGAGATTTCTCAACATCCCGTTCTCATACTAAAGGGGTAGAACCCTAGATTTGTATTATTGAGAAATAGCAATGAAAGATCAGAAAATGCATTTCATGCTCATGCATAAGGTTAGCATACACGCACGTGAATTTTAATTTTTGCATATGAAAATAATTGTACATGCATCCATTGACATATTTAGGGTATAATTGATTATAAATATGATTATGTGAGAATTGTGAATTAATTGAATTGAAAATCAATGTGGAGAATATGTTTATTGATTTAGAAATTTTAGAGAATTTTAGAATTTGTTGAATATTACTGGATTAGGAAAAATGCCAATTGGCAAGTAAATTGATGAATGGAATTAGAAATGAGAGTCAAATGATAGGGGAAAATTGTATGGGTGACTTTGGGATTTTTGACAAATGATATTGAGAATTTAAAGACAATTGGAATAAAAGGATGGGGCTTATGAGACTAGTTCAATAAGAACTAGTTAGTTAGGAAACTAGCTAAGGACTATAGAAATTGGACAAGTGGCCAAATCTAAAGTCACGTTTTTCTTAGCTTTGAAAGATCAAGTACAATACTCTTGTCTTTATCTTCTTTATAGCTTTGTTTTCTTCACGTTTCTTCATTTACATAGAGTTTTTCATCAAATCTCCATCAGAGTTAAATTTTGTTATCTTCTACTTTTTTCTACTCCCAACCTCGGTTTTCTTTCTTTTGCCCCAAGAAAAACCGAAACTTGTTAACCTCTACAAAGGTGTATGTGGCTGCATGAGAGTTAGGGTTTCTGGAAATTTTAAAGATGTTAGAGCTTTAAACAAGTAAGCTTATTATGGCTCTTTATTTCTATATAAGATGAAGCATGCATCATGTTAGCTTGTTGTTAAATGGTTAGGAAATAGTGATATACATATTTGCTGAAAAGTGAGTGAGGAAATTTTAGGAATGTCGTATGTGTTGTGTTTGCATATTCGATAATTAATATGTTAAAAGATAAACTTGTGATATAGAGATGAGTTAAGATGAAATGGAAGAGTTGATGGAACTGAATGAGTGTAGTGGAAAATATGTATAACTAGGTGCAAAAACATTTTGAAGAAAACAGAAATGAAGGCTCTGTTTCTCTTCACTGAGAATGTATACATATACGTAAATATGTGAAGGTTTTCAGAAATGACCAAAAGAATGAATTTAAAGTTAGAAAATAGTTGTAGATCTTTCTTTTAGCTTTTTATTAATAAAAAGTTTAAAATTTCTGGAGTTCTGGATTGAAAGTTATGGAAATTTGGAGAGACGGGGTGCGATTGGGAAAGCCGCTATCGTCCAGACGATCGCAAGTGTAGACGATCGTGAGACCAAATGATCATAGACGATCACTACTCTGAAGGTTGGATTTGACAAACATCCTTCAGTATTTTGGCTATATCTCCTTCGTCCGACCTCCAAATGACATGAGACTTGAACCAGTGGACTCGTAACACATTGCTCTACCTCTCCACCAAAAATCATAGCAATATAAAATCAATTCAGAGAGATCAAGTGTAAAATGTGGGACAGTCTGACTGAGTGTATTTACAAATAGTCTAGCATTTTTGTCCATATCTGTCACACCCGAAAGCCTTTTGCAAACTAAACAGTCTTGCTTGTTTCGACCATAACTTCTTCTCTAGACCTCCAAATGACTTGATTCTTAAACCAATAGTTTCCTAACACATTATTCTACCCCTCCATAAAAAATTGGTAGCATTTTGAATTGATTTGGAAAATATTGATTAAATGAAGGTGAGGGAACCTGTTGGAATAGTATGAACTGGTAATATTTCACTGAACATGCTTGGGTATTTCGGTTATATCTTTATATGTAGATTTCTAAATGACATGATTCTTGCATTGGAGTCAACTAGAAATATGGGGTTACAAATTGTATGAAGAGATGGAATCTTAATTTTATCTCTAAGAATTTCAATTTTCTCAATAGAATCCAAGTACATAATACTATTTTGGTTTAAGAATAGTATGAATTATTTGGAGTATAACTTTTGGAGTACTAAACCAAATGAATGATCTTAGTGTTATTAGAAACTTAAGACAATGGGGAACACTTTCCCAAAAGAAATTGTTACCAAATTACTTCATTTTCCTAATCATAATGTTCATGCAAAATAGACTCGAAGGTCTGAAATTTTGGGAGATGTTATAAAAAAGAATGAGAGTTTGGATATTGTATGATCATATAATGTTAAAATAACATTAATGAATGAGGGGTTGGTATTAAAGTACCAAAGGGAAATGGATAGGTTCATATGATTGTAGTTGTGATTCAAAGGAAATGAGTAATGGGAATTAAATAAAAGTGAATGAGATTTGGATACTGTGAGAGCTAATAATGCAAAAAAATGAAATGACGAGTAATTGAATTATGAAATTTGATTCTAATAGTTTTATTGAGGTGTAAACCTAAGTACAACTTATACTTAGGTGAATTTTAAAATATGATTGATAATGTGACAAGAATGATAGAAAGATACCCGGGATTGTCATTGAGCATACATTGTACATATTCTATATTTGTGTATAAACGAATACTTATAATTGTTCAATTATTAATGTGTGTGCAACGTGTGTATTACATAATTTTGGTTGTACAGGATAAATGTCTGCATTCAAACGTTTCCAGAATAGGAAGCAAATGCTAATTTAGAGCGTAATGTGAGTAGACCTAGATGGTCTTACTTTATTGTTTGTTTGTTTATATCACGAATTTTGCGATTATGAATGGGATGTGAATGTGATTGTTCTGATTCCAGACAATGAATGTCCGAGGAGTTTGCTCAACATGAAGATATCGAAGTGTTACTTGTATGTGAATTTGATGAAATAAGTTATACATGATTTGATTGTTAAACTTCCGCATATAAAAGAAAAGTGATTCTCAACTTAAATGTTGAATGCTGGACTAAGGTCCGATGACAAGTGAAAGTGAATATTTGATCATATGTGATTGATGCATTTTATTACATAAATGTATAAAAGAAAAAGTCAGTTATAATCGAAGTAGCCACCGAAAAAGAGCTTAAGCTCAGACTGTGAAAAAGAGACTAGAGCTCAAAAAGTGATTAAGACCTAAAGGCTCACCATGTAAAATGAGCCCGGTATCTACAACAGATACGGGACAGTTATTAATGAGCCCGGTATCCACAATGATTACGGGACAGTTGCAAGCACTCGATCACAACAATAACAAATTAAAAGTGAGTCTTATAAGCATTGCATATGCTTGCGATATGTAAGATTTAAATAGTTTGAATGATTTCTGAGTGTGAAATATGTCTGAAATGAAAGTGATTTTATGAATTATATGTGTTATGTGATTGAATGAGCCATCGATGATGGTCACTCACTGAGTTGGCAAAACTCACCCAAAATTTGCAATTATTTTTAGGCTTTAAAGAGTACCCTGTTAGGCTAACGGGAGTACAGACACTGCATTCAAGTAAGAGATAGAGGATGAGATCAGTTCGCGTTTGCATAATTATTTTCATTAATTTTTATATGAAAGAATGTATTCTGAAAATTTTATATCATGTGTATTGATCAATTCTATTTTGTAATAACTTTCCAAAATGGAAAGGTTTGTAAATGAAATTGATCTTGAGTGCAATTATTTTAAATATGATTGAAAAAGTTTATGAATAAAACGAGCCCGATTTGATTACTGATTTTTCGCAAAAGTGTGCATTGTTTTATAATCTTAAGAAAAAAATTTGTAATGAGATTTACTGACTGAGTGTGCTAGCATGCCACCCTCGCGAGGCACAGACCCAGATATCACTCAGGATATCGGGTACGTGTCTTGCGAGAATGGGGTGCTACATTAGTTGGTATCAGAGCCCAGAATTAGTATCTTACATAGCATTTTTTGAAAAAATGGGTCAAGTTACATGCATTTTAGATATTTCTTAGCACGCAATAGCAACTGATCCCTAGTCTGAGTCACATTTACATGAGGCACACGCATGAGCATGTGTTAAGAGTTTGAGTTGATAGCATTAGTGAGAAGAGTGATGCTCTTTCAGAATGAGAGAAAATGAAAGTTGTGGATAATTAGAAATGGGAAATAGTACTTGGTTGGGTATGATAAATAATGATTCAATGCAATTGTATTGGAGGATGTATTGTTGAATATGACAACAATATTGTACTATGGTAATATATCCCTAAATATGATAAAGATGTGGATGTTTTGTCATTGATTGTTTGAGGAAAATAAGGATATAAGTAGAAATGATGAGGTTAAATTGTACAAATATAATGTAATGATTAGAGAATATAAGTAGAAAATAAGGATATAAGTAGAAATCCAACTCAGATTCAACTTTCAAGTCTTGGTATTTTCTACTTGATTTGTGTGTTTCTCTAATTCTTTCTGCTTAGTTGAAGTCTTTGAAGTGCTTAACTCGGTTGCATTGTCCAAAATCCACCATTGCATTGTGGAATAACTAATTCAAGTGTATTCAAGTTTGTCGATATTTCGTGTGTAAAAGCAACAGTGGATTGGAACCATTTCCTAATGATGCATCGTCTGATTATGAATGGTTGATATCTTGCATGCAGATTCTACTTCTAGGATACACCATCATTCTTTAGAAACAACACAGAAGTTTGGGCTTTAGTTAGGCCTTGAGTTGAGTAAGCAGTCTTAAATGTTGTAAAACATGCATTTAGATCCTAATACATATTACCCTGACTACATTTGTTATACGCCTGTATGCATAATCTGATGCATAAAAAGCTAGCTTTAATTTGTCTTAACTTATCCCTGGCATACTCGAGTTAACTTACATATGGAATATCCACTGTTGATTATCCAGTGTATCTAGTGCATTTCAAATCCATATTCAAATGCATCATAATAACATTGTAGATATTCCAATGTTATTACAAGCGATAATACGATATCCATTTCAGAATTAGTACATCCCAATCCCATTACACTCCTTACCTTCTTTTTTTAAAATTTTTTAAATTAGCCCGTGGATATTATTTTTGTTAGCTTTAACAAAAATTATCCAAGATTGTAATGTTTACAATCCTTGATCCTGAATTATGTAAATAGGCCCAAAGATCGAATTTTGTATTACAATGCATTTGGAATACTTTCTTACAATGCATTTGAATTAGTTATGTTAAATAAAAATCAAAACATTTTGATTTGTCTTTAATTTATCCCTGGCATATTCGAGTTAACTACAATGCATTTATTCACTGAGTTACATTTTTTATTATAAAAAACCCCTGTTGTAAAAAAAAAATTGTAATGCATTTATGTCTTTTTATGTGCAATAGTGGATATTGTAATGCATTTAGGCACTTAAAAATCTCCCCTACTATACAAGTAGGAGTTGTGTTAATCTTATTCATAATCTGACAATACATCATCAGGCAATGGTTGATATCTGGCACTGAATACTTTCTTATGATGAATATAACACATTCCCCTTCTTTTCGCTTTTTTATCCACCATTCAAGTCAACAAAAGATAAAAGAAGTAATACCCTTTAACGCTACAATTTATCAGGGGGAAATAAAGAACTAAAGTTATGACATTCATACTAAAAAAAACTAAAAATAAAGAACTGAAATCATTTTTTCAAATAACAAACATTTCATCAAACACCTTACATGTATAAGAAATTCATCTCAACATCATAACCAAAATAACGCCTTGTCCTTACTATCACTAACATTTATACCTTAAAATTGTTTTGCAATCACAGAATACACAAATAAATGAAAGTAATCAAATACTCAAATTAACTTTCATCAAATATACAAAAAAAAAAACAAATAACAGTGGCTGCAAAAATACCTCTATCGAAGGACACGATGATAGCGGCCAGAGAAGACAAACACCGACAAGCAGAAGAGGAGTCCATGATAGAGACACCGGAGAGAAGAAAATCTCATGAGAGGAGAGACGAAGCAAACGAAGAAGAAGATGCAGGTCGGGGTAGGGGGAGAGGAGGACCTTTCGAGAGAGTTTATTGTAAAAGAAAACGACCAAACGACGTTGTTTGATGTTTGTTTACTTTAAAACGCTAAAGTCAAAGCAGACAATGACGTTTACCTTGAAAATTTACCTACGGAATTTATCGACGGACAAATTTTCATCAGTAAACTCAAAACTTTTTTATTCCGCCAACAATTCCCGCCTTCTTTACCGATAGGCATTTTATACCGTCGCTAAAGTCTGTTGTAAATTTTGCCTAGATGATTTCCCTCCATATTTACCGACATATATTACTACTACCACTAAACAAAAATTTTCCTGTCAATGTTACCAATGAAAATTGATTTTCTGTCGATAATTTGCAAAGATTTTGTTTCCGTCGGTAATTTTCCATCACTAGTTCCTACTTTTCCTATAATATAACCCTTAACATCAATCTTCTCCTTAAATTTGGATGTCATGTTTCTTCAGCATGATCCAAATGAAATCAACCTAATATTCATTGTTTAATTTAAACCTATAACTTAATTATAAACATATGGTGTTTCATATATTTTCACTTACAGATTGTTGATAATTGTGATGTAAGTTCTTCCATAAGCTCCCTCAGCTCCAGGCTGGAGGTTATCTCCTTCATCCACATCATTTACCCCTGATATCTCTGTCAGCATATGGGTGGTGTATGGTGTAGTAGCAGGTACGGAAGGTGATGCCTCATCTGCAAGTGTAGTAGTAGCTGGCGGTACAACATCTGATTCGGTTGTAGCTACAGAATGTGATGCTTCACCTGGACAGTAACTGGCTCCAAATCAAGATCTGAACCTTGGTCTCATTATATCCTGTTTTCTTTCTGGTGGCATATTTCAACCTAAAATTCATATCCCATCCTTTGAATTAATATTTCCCATTTTCATCATTACCATTATCCTCGCTTCTTGGTTGAAATTAATATCCTCAATAACTATTAGAAAATTATTTCCTATATCTAGTTACATATCCCTTAAATCATCTTCCAACCTAACACTTCCAAGTTAATTCATATCATATTTCAAGTAATTGACCTTAGCTTCTTACAATTAAACTTGACATACAATAGATAATCCTTTTTCCAAACCTTACCTACTCTTCTGTTGAAATCTTTCTTTAATAATAATATGTCTACATCATTCATTATAGTGTCAAATTTAGACAAATTGTCGATCTCAATACTAGTCTAATTGCTCAGTAGCTTCTCTTGGTGAAGAGTTATAAGACCTCTTCTTCTTATTTCAAAGTAGCTCCATGAGTGCATAGTATGTGAATCAAGTCCTTCTTAAAGACAATGTCTCTATCCTTCTCTTCAAAACTCGAAGTATCTATCCCATCA
This sequence comes from Erythroxylum acuminatum, assembly GCA_026284645.1. Taxonomy (NCBI): domain Eukaryota; kingdom Viridiplantae; phylum Streptophyta; class Magnoliopsida; order Malpighiales; family Erythroxylaceae; genus Erythroxylum; species Erythroxylum acuminatum. The sequence goes on from JANKOD010000192.1 coordinate 13,240,312, forward strand.
TTAGTATAACATCTTTGTTTTCCACCACTTTGATCATCATTTTCATTAAGAAGCCCCCAAGTAACCTTAATCCCATCAAAATTATCAACATTCTCCTTTTGGTGAATAATGAAATTAATCAAATCCTCTTGTTTTCTAAATTTTCTATTTCTTATTCTTATTTTTAGGTCAAATTTTGCTAGATAAACATATGGTTACAAATTCAATAAGTTGGTTGTGATCGAAATAGTCACACATGTCATCAATAAATAGCTTAGCTTATTATTGACTTCCTTTTTAACATCTCATAAGTGCTTCGTAGCAACATCATTATTCATCAATGCAGAGAAAGAGGCATAGTAGGAATCCAAAGAGGGCCAGGATGGAAGCATCCCTGCATATAATAGGATAATGGCTATCATGATTGGTACGTAGTTCTTAGAGTCTTGAAAATAGGAATAAACAATAATTACTCTTTTGGTCTCCTTTGTTCGGAGAACTCAATATCAAATTTTCCTATGGTATAACTACTACTAAAACCTCCTTGCCATATGAGACTTATTTATATGAAGCGATTCTTGGGAGGCAGACAAACTATAACAAGAAATTGATATATCAAGACCAATTAAGTAGATGATACATCTAACCATATGATATTGATATATTAAGATGAACTATCAAACAAAAATTTTCTTTTGGAATTATCATTATAGTGGTCTTTATAGTTATTATGGCTTATATAAACTAAACTATTTATACATACTAACAAATAATTTATAATATATATGAATAATGTAGTTAATAAGAATTACCATATCTATATACCAATTTCAAGTGCTATTGTTGGGCACTGCTTGATTCCGAAACCCAACTCTTGCTTTCATGCCACATATGTTAGACCCCGCTTGTTTCCAGAGTCCAACGCTTGCTCTGATACCAAAACTGTTAGGTCCCGCTTGATTCCGAATATTTGGGCTGTTGGATTCCAGATTCAAGTGAGATCCAACATATTTGGTATCAGAACCCAACTATTCAGAATCATAGAGCATAAGTGGGTTTCCTTGTAAGGTTATTTCAATGAGCGCAATGCTTGATCTGATGCCATGAAACGTGAGCGTTTTCCCATGAAATCTCTTTAACCAACATCGATTTCTCATCATTCTCATAACATCTCAAGCCACAAAGGCAAGCCCACATAACAAAATCACAATTGACTTCTTCAAAATTGTAGCTCTTAGTCTCTAGTTTATTTTGGAGCAAGA
>JANKOD010000192.1:13263945-13282555 GCA_026284645.1 Erythroxylum acuminatum
ATTATAAGCAATGGTCCACCTTTGGGTGACCTCCTAGCGTTATAATTAATAATCTCAATTGTTCAGTTCAACCTTTACGTCATTTTAGCATCATATCATATTGAACAATTGAAGAAATCACAATTAAATGCTTAATATTTTTCAAGCTAGGCCACTTTGGTAACTAACATGTTTTTCATGCAATAAACATTTAATTGGACAATTATCATACATGAAAATTTTTAATTTAATTAGTTTGGTCACTTTGGTGACTAACAAACTATTCTAAACATCCATAATGTCATGTATTACACTCAGCATATAATAGGATAATTTAATTCAAAATATTACATAATATGAAATATTCAATGTACCAACGAAATATATAATATGGCATTGATTTTATAAATTATATTATGTATAGAAAATAAATCAATTTTGAATTAAATAATCCATTATATCCCTTAGGGTTAAAGTACATAATTATTTACTAACCCAATATATCCCTTAATGGCCCAAAGACCCAAAAATTCAGTCCATAAGCTGAGTTTTGGGCTTGGATGCTCGTCTGGCGCGCCAGCGTCTGTCACAGAGGCAGTGTCTGGCGCGTGCACTGCATGCCCCAGCGTCTGCATGTGGACAAAGCAGCGTCAATGCACCAGACGCTGCACCATCGTCTTCCTTCGACTCTGGTTCTTTTTTATAAAAAATCTATTCTAATGTTTCTTTCTTGCATGGATTCTTCTCCTTTCTTGACTTGAGCCAAACAATAATGTCATCCACCATTATCTTCTTCGGTGGTCAATACATGACAAACTCATGGAGTTTCTCACTCTAACCCATAATAGTGGAGTTTCATTTCGTTTCTTTATAGCGTTGCTCTTTATACCGTAAAACATTCCACCGCACCCAGAGCATCTCTGGTCAACATGATAATTATAGAGGATAAGAAAACCATTTGAAGCATTATCAAGAGCATATATTGTTTTCGGTTTCTCATTCATATTGAAAACATTACAAGTTTATATTTTTATTCTTTCTTCTGTGTATTACACTTAATCTACATCATCAATCCAAAATTATTATGTTCCGGTTAAATATTCAGACTGCTATTAACATAAAAAAAATCATTAAAACGAAAATCATCAAAAGTTACGGTTTCTTTTACTATGTCTATGTGTTTTTTGTATTTCTTTCATGGCAGTGCAACGAAAAACTAATGTGATTACAAATACAGAAAATACAAAAAATGAACAGACAACAGAATCATGCAACATTATCATCACAAATAGAACAAACAACCATGGTGTACGACAGAAAACAATAATGCAACACCCATGGCTCTGATACCAATTGTTAGACATTTATGGATCGTCATTATTTATGAAATACCTGTATCCATGATCGTTTTGTAAGATTTTGATGTTTTTGATACAAGTTTATTTCCTCTCTTCTTCTTTCTTTAGTGTGTTTCTTCAATGGTTCAGAATTATTTAGATAACCTTTCAATAAGTTTCTAAAATTTATATATAGCATCTCCAACCGACATGTCGTTTGGTAATTGGAAGAGAGAGGAAAAGGGTCAATAACCCATTTGAGATCCATTATTTTGTACCTAATAATCGTTATCTTGAGAGCTTTTCATGGAACTCAAATCTATAAATCACATGGATCATTAAATATTCTAACATATCATTCTTGGAGAATCCTAAATACCCTTTGTTCTTACACCGATGTATAGTATGTTTTGAGGAATGCAATTCCCAAACGACTATCAGCATTTAATTTTAATTACTTCAAATGGAATCATGGGTCAAAAAAATTCATGACTGCGACTTCTAGTAGAAAATGTGAGAATATAATGTCATTTTACACTTCAGGTGTGCTAATGAAATGTCAAACTCAAAGTGACATGGTTAATAACTAAACATGTGAAACATAAACGTTTCGTACGTGATGCATGCTTGGGTATCCTTATCCTCTTGAAATTAGTGGATTAAACAGTATTATGCTTTGAGAAAGATACGCAAGTGGAGAAGTGTTAGAATTTCAAACGATAATGTTGGGTCCAATTTAGCAATATCTCTTAAATTTTCCTTCTTCGAAATTATATGCACATATAAAATTACTTTTATTCTTTCAAAAATATAATATTTAACGCGTAAAAATTCGTGGAAATTTATATTATATAAAACTGTGACATTATCGGAGATGATTCTGTTTTATAACAAACATCGCGTTTTCATATGGATAGAATTTGTTGCTTGTATCTGCTTCATGTTTTGTTCGACTCGAGCATTTTATTGTACCGTACTTGAAATCGAACCTTTAGTGTGGTTAGCCAATATACCTATGGGTATTTGGTAAAACTAAAAAACACTGAAGAGTTTCGATCCCACTGTGTGCATGCATTATCCCCACATGACTAGAGAAGCTAAGTGGTGACACATCATGTTCCAATAGTCTATGCGTCAATCTTTGGGTCAACTTGGTGTTGATCTGTTGTCTGCCACCAATCATGAAAATTGCCATACTTTTCCAGTCTTACCCATGGCTTGAGTTCTCTTTCGTGCTTTTCATTCACACCTAGGAAATTTTAAGTCATTCTTAACATATTCATTAACAATCCTCTGACCATTTACCCCTTTTGCCTGTACACATCAGCACAGCTCGTTTCATGCAATTCCTTTGATTTTTGTTAAATTTTTATATGATTGGACCTAAATAAATTGAACACATATATAAGCCTAAATGAGGTTCCATCCTAAAATCAATTGGCATTAGGAGGAGTAACTTATTAGGCTTATATGCATGCTCAAGGTCATATATTTTTTCGATGTGAGAACATGCCCCCCTCACGTGTGGGCTAATTTACGGCCCAACACGTGCCACAATTTATCGTGACGAGGTGGTGACGAGTAACTCAAGAGCAACCTGCTCTGATACCATGTTAAATTTTTATATGATTGTACCTAAATAAACTGAGCACATATAAGCCTAAGTGAGGTTCCATCCCAAAACCAATTGATATTAGGAAGAGTAACTTATTAGGCTTATATGCATGTGCAAGGCCATATATTTTTTCGATGTGGGACAAAGTCTCACTTATATTTCAACAATTTTGTCCAATCTATAAGTGGTCTTCATTGTATCTATCGGCAGGATTACCCATCTCTTTCATGCATCCCACTGTTGAGCCATGAAACTATTGAGATGGTTTGTTCTGAAGCCAAAACTTCGATGCTTTCAAACTAGGTCTAAAGCCTAATATGCTTGTAGGTCTTAGAGGATATCTAACTTTTTTCCTTTGGAGGGTAACTTATTATCTTAATTTACTTTGAGGTTGTTTCATATAATTTGAGTTATTTTCGCTACTAGTTATTCTTTACAATTCGCGTTACCATTTCGTTTTTTTATTTCTTCTTGATGGGTGGAGGAGCATGCGGCTGAGAATCAGCAATTATGTGAGTTATCCCTGCATGCGCCATGCATACTAGACAAGCTGAGGAATGAGGACCATGTACAGTTATGCCAATTTTCAGGAACCCGATGTGAGAATCTTTTTACCCTCTGGAAGCCAAAGTAATAATATGAGAAGTGGCTACAAAAGCGAAAAAATAAATGCAAAGAAAAAAAAAGGTGAGTTTTCGCTAGAGTCCAGATCTTCTGTCCAATATTACTTTGTCTTATTCTGTCTCATAGAATCTCAGTCATTTATTTTGCGAGACCCACGCGAGACCCACATAAATAAATGGCTAAGATTTATTGGACACAATAAGACACCATAATATTGGACTAAAAAACTGGACTCTTTTCGCTAATGGACCCTCTTCTGTTCCAAAGTTAGCTGGTTGGACCCAGCATGAGCTAGAGAGCACCGGGCATGCAGCGGAAGAGCACTAAAAAGAAAATTCCAAATATAGCTCAGTTTAACATTAAAACCTCTATCAGATCCACTGCGAGAGAAGAGACATGAGGTATGTAGGAGAGTTGATTGACATATATCTCATCAAAGTCATATGATTTTACTACAACCACAGAATAGTAATCTGTCAAAACCAAATTAACAAAATCAGAGCAAAGAGACGAGCAGGGGAGGTGGACATTGATGAGCAAAGCCCAATGAAATAACCACGTGTAGGCAGAAAAAGAAGCATAAAGTCCTCCATAACCCATTTAATGTTCACAAAACCGACACACACCAAACATGTCTGATTTCATTTTCCCATATAATTTGTCTTCTTAGGATACATCATCCTAATGATCAAGAGGCATGGCAGAGCTTCACTGATCACTAGCTCACCTACCTACACCTCTCACTTTTGCCCATGTGACTCTCTGTCTCTCTTCCTCTGTTGTGTTCTTGGTTGCTCTTTTAATTTACTTCAATATTATAGCGGTATGGTCCAGTATGATTACATATAGAGAAAGCGACATAGAATATGCACCGATAGTTTCGGTGCATGAAGGAAATGTCTGATTGCATATACGAGCCAAAAGTTCGTGTCCATTTTCTCCTCTATTGTTTTGAAGGTTGTTGTTAATGTACGAACGGGCACAACATCCATGGACTGATGAATTGGTATGAAATGGTTGTTTCCAAAGATTAAATGTTCCTCGGTTTGAATCCAAGTGACATGAGCGATTGACTACAAACACACCGCAATTTCTCGGTTAGTGCATTTTGACTGTCATTAACAAACAAGATTCAGTTCAATCATAGCCCAAGATAGAGTTATTACATTAATTAATGGGCCAATGCGGCTTATCCACAATTAATGGAGTTTAATATAATGGATTTTATTTGTCTGTTCCTTTTGCAGTTTTTAAATGCCATCGCCCATGTGATTGTCTCAGTTTGCTTATGTCAATGGTTAGATTCCTATAAATGCAGGATGTGATGTTAGGTAAACACAAACATTGCGAGTATAGAAGAATATGGGTCCCGGGAGGGCATTCTGGACAATGAAATTTATGCCTGTTGTAAAGTATCGTCAGTTATTAAATATATAAAATTAATTAAGGTGGCTTTACATAGCAGTTTAAGTTATTGCGGTGAAACGGTCACTTAATATGATATCAGAACCTTTGTAATTAAGTGATCGTGAGTTCAAATCCTACCATCTACCAATACTTAAATTATGACCGTAAAACGGTCACTTAAAATCACCAAGCTTCAAAAACGTTTTTCTTTCATTGTTTGCTGGTCTATCTATGGCTAATCGTAAGGAGTAAAATGGCAGAGTCATAGCAAGTACCAACGTACCAATTTAAGTATAGTTTTCCTGTTGACGGGCTACGATAGCCCACAAAGAACAACTATGGTGTCTTGTCTAATGTTCTTGTCCATCTATCTCAGTCTTTCCAATAAATTTTATCTTGTGGGGTGCCTGTCTGTCCATTAAAAGTCTTTTTAAACGATCTGCAATGAAACTATATAAACGTTTAAGGATGTGAGAGAGTTTCAATTCAATGCCTGAGATTTAACTAAGGCGCTCTATTATATTAAAAACACTTTCAAATCATTGATCAAAGATGTTGGGCACAGTATTTATATCACAGCATATATATATATACACACAATTAATTATTTAAGGAGGAGTTAAGACATAGGGAAAAGTTTGCATTCAATTACACTTTTAAATAACTTCAATTAGCAGTGTGAAACTAGCAATTTGAACAAGATCATTACTCAAATGTTTTCTATTTTTAATTCAAATTAAACCATATGAAAATTTAGAATGCACCGTCTACACCAAATCAATCCATATCAATTGGATTTAGATAGGCAATTTTGACTTGTTAGATGTAATCTTTAAAAAGTTCAACTCTATAGAAATTAAGATAAAAGAAATTTTAAGTAGATATTATATATTACAAAATAACTAACTCGTAAAGAATTAGAATTTAAAATATTTCATGCAACATGTCAAATAAAAAAGACGTCTTATTTTTATCTAATCGCAAATTATTATATTTCAATTTTAAAGGTATCAGATACCACAACATCTAATAAAAACATTTTCATAGAAGTTTTGATTAAATAATTATTAAAGAAATAATCAACTTTGTTTCGTAATATACATTAAAACATTTAAAAATTCTAAAACTTCTCAATTTTTTTAAAAAATTATTTTATAGTTTCTCAATTGTATACATTGTATAAAATTATTGTTCATTTTCTTACTAAAATATTCAGAACACATTGATTTTTAGATTTTGTATAGTTAGCACATTTAGAACATGTTGGGTTCTATTTTTATATACATAGCATAGCGGTTAAATTTGAATTAACAGTTTGAATAAAGAAAAAAGTAAACTAATCTAACAATTTGTATTTTGTTGATTATAAACCAATGGACTAATGGTTGAACAGTTAAAATAATTTGGTTTGAGCACTTCGAATGATTTAGTGGTTTTTTCCTCAACCCCAGCTTTGATAAGTCTCTGTTGAGAGTTATTATTTTGTTATATAGATATTTGTGCATAGTTAGTTTGTAATTAGTTAGCACCATATAATTAGCATACAGATTAGTTACATAGACTTTGTATATATATCTCCTCTGATTCAAGTGTACAGAGACAATCAAGAATGAATTCCACTCTTTATTAAAAAATTTCTTCTTTGCTCTTCTTCTATTTTAACATGGTATTAGAGCTTGAATCGGAGTTTTTTTTCCGATTTCATCCAATCCTTCTTTTTCATCATTTAATTGATTTCTTCTCAATTTCTTTCATTCATTTCACTTCATTTTTCAGATTCCTAATCTTCTTCAATCGTTTTTCCCCTTTTCTATTTCAAATCCCTAACTCTTCATCCATGGATTTCCAATCCTCCGATTCTTCTTCTTCCATCACTATCGGCTTTCATCATCCTCTCTACCTTCATCCATCTGATATGCCAAGCCTGATGCTGGTTTCTCATCAGCTTTCCAACACCGACAATTATTGTGTTTGGAGCCGCTCGATGCGAATCGCTCTTCTTGCTAAAAACAAGATTGGGTTCATTGATGGTACTTGTTCCAAAGATAGTCTTGATCCTGAACTTCATGCTCAATGGGATCGTTGCAACGCTCTTATTCTTTCCTGGATTCTCAACACTGTTTCCAAGGAACTCTCTGCTGGTATTGTTTTTGCTTCCGGTGCAGCTCTTGTTTGGCAGGATCTCCAAGAACGATATGATAAGGTTGATGGCTCACGGATCTATTATCTTCATCGTGCAATTTCATCTCACACTCAAGGTACCTCCTCTGTAGCCTCGTATTACACCAAACTCCGTTTGCTCTGGGATGAATATGATGTTCTTGTTCCTACTTCTACTTGTGCTTGTGATCTTCCTCAAAAAAATGCTCAGCATCTGCAGCAACGCCTCTTTCAATTTCTCATGGGTCTCAATGAAACATATGCCAATGTTCGTAGTCAGGTGCTTTTGATGCAGCCTTTACCATCTGCTAATCAGGCCTATTCCATGGTGATTCGTGATGAGACTCAACGTGAGATCGCTTCTCCTATCATTCCTGAACCCACTGCTTTACTCACTCAAAAATCTTCAACCTCTAAGAAGCGTTTCTCTGGCACATGTGATCATTGCAATGTCAAGGGCCATAAGCGAGAAAATTGTTACAGGCTTATTGGTTTCCCTTCTGACTTCAAATTCACAAAGAAGACGCCTCCATCTGCCAACCATGTGGTCACTGCTGATGAGCCCTCCGAGTCTGATGAAGCTCCCTCTCTGCAGGCTCCTATGTTTACACCTGAGCAATACCAACAGATCTTGAATCTTCTCACCAAAGAGCCACCGGTTACAGCTGTTGCTCACATGGCAGGTACCTCCCTTGTTTCAGGTCCAAGACATTGGATTCTTGATACTGGGGCTTCTAACCATATGACTTTTGCTTTTGATTGTCTGAATTCACCTGTTGCATGTGGTGCCAATTCTTATGTTAAATTGCCTACTGGTAAAACTGCCACTGTTACACATATTGGTACTCATTTTTTATCCCCTGAGCATAAATTAACTGATGTCATGTATATACCCTCATTCAATTTCAACCTCATTTCAATTTCTAAACTCACCAAAGACCTTAATTGCTTTGTTTCCTTTTATCCTACATTCTGTGTTCTGCAGGACCTTTGCAGTGGAAGGATGATGGGGATTGGTAAAGAACAGGATGGCCTCTATTTGCTTCTTCCACAGCTAGTTCAAAAACCACTTAAATCCTTTGTAAACCTTTCCAATGTTTCTCAATCATCAATTACCTCTTTTTTTATTTCTAAGCATGTTAATTACAGTTTGTGGCATGCTAGACTTGGTCATACCTCTATATCAAAGATGAATAAAATACCTTTTCTACATTCTGTCTCTAGTAATACTCATGATCTTTCTATCTGTACTGTTTGTCCATTGGCAAAGCAATCTAGACTACCATTTCCAATCAGTGAAACTAGAGAAGATATTCCTTTTTCATTACTACACATTGATCTTTGGGGACCTTATAGAATTTCCACTCACAGTGGACATAGATATTTCTTAACCATTGTGGATGATAAAACTAGAATGACCTGGATTTACCTACTCCGATTAAAGAGTGATGCATTTCTTGTCTTAAAACAGTTTATCACTGTTGTTAAAACTCAATTTTCTGCTGTTGTTAAGATCGTTCGAAGTGATAATGGGAGTGAATTTTTTACAAAAGAGGGAGCTCCTTTTTTCTTGTCTCTTGGCATCATTCATCAATCTTTATGTGTTCACACCCCTCAACAAAATGGTGTGGCAGAACGCAAGCATAGGCATCTTCTAGATATTGCTCGAGCCTTGAAATTTCATTCTCACTTACCCGTTAAATTCTGGGGAGAGTGTGTACTCACTGCATTTTATCTAATTAACATATTACCTTCCTCAGTTTTGGGGTGGAAAACACCTTATGAATTACTTTACAATAAACCACCATCTTTGTCTCATCTCAAAGTTTTTGGATGCCTTTGCTTTGCTACTGTTACTAATTATCATGATAAATTCTCACAAAAAGCCATACCATCTATCTTTATGGGGTACTCTCAGGTTCAAAAAGGGTACATTCTCTTTAATCCTATTTCACGGAAATTTTTTGTCAGTAGAGATGTTACTTTCCATGAAACTGTTTTTCCTTTCAAAACACCTCCACAAGACCAGCCTATGTTTCCTCTAAATGTAACTGCATTTGGTCCTCTTGATGATTCAAATTTTCTCAACCTTCCTCTATCACCTTCCACATCTTCACCTAATTTCAGTTCTCAAACATCACCCTCATCCTCACCTGGTGCCTCTATATCTTCTCATCATCTATCACTTGGTGCCTCACCTTCCCAACACTCACTATCACCACAACCATTAAGAAGAAGCACCAGAATCCACAAACCATCAGCCTGGATGACAGACTACATTTGCAGCAATCAATCCTCTCCATCTTCTTCCCCTGCAACTCAAGGTCAGTATTCTCTTTCAAACTTCATTTCATATACACATTTACCTCAACATACTCAATGTTTTGCTGCATCCCTTTCCCATATACCTGAACCTCAAACTTATCAAGAGGCAATTAAACATGATTGTTGGAAAGCTGCAATGCAACAGGAAATTCAGGCTTTGGAGGCAAATGGCACATGGCAAATTGTCTCCTTGCCCCAAGGAAAGACTCCCATTGGCTGCAAATGGGTATTTCGAGTGAAATATCACTCAGATGGCACAGTTGAACGCTACAAAGCACGATTGGTTGCCAAAGGTTATAGCCAGAAGGAAGGCATTGACTTTCAAGATACGTTTTCACCAGTTGCTAAACAAGTCACTATCAGAGTAGTTATTGCTCTTGCTGCCCTCCATAACTAGCCTCTCATTCAACTAGATGTCTATAATGCTTTCCTTCAGGGTGATCTTCATGAACAAGTCTATATGACTCTCCCTCAGGGATTTGACATTCAAGGGGGGAATCAAGTATGTAAACTGCTCAAATCCCTTTATGGCTTAAAACAAGCCTCTCGGCAGTGGAACCTGAAACTCAATGAGGCTCTCATCAACTCTGGTTACTTACAAAGCAAGCACGATTACTCAATGTTCACTAAAATTGTAGGTGACAAAATGGTGATTATGCTTATATATGTTGATGATCTCTTGATCACTGGGAATGACAGAGGCCTTATTGAAGATCTTCGACTCATTCTTCACCAGAATTTCAAGATGAAAGATCTGGGCACTCTCAAATATTTTCTTGGTATTGAAATTGCAAGATCCTCACAAGGTATTGTAATGACTCAAAGGAAATATGCTTTACAACTAATAGAAGATGTTGGGCTGGAAAATTCAAAGCCAGCAAATACTCCTCTTGAGCAGAATTTGAAGATGACTACTGCAGATTATGATGAAGCTCTGCAGTTGAAGCATAATGACAGTGAACTGAAGGATGCAACTGTGTTCCAAAGATTGATGGGTAGGCTCTTGTATTTAACAAATACTAGACCTGATATAGCTTTTGCAGTGCAGCACCTTAGTCAATTTATGCAAAAGCCAAAGAAATCACATTTTGAGGCAGCTTTGAGGATAGTGAGATACATTAAGAAGAATCCAGGGCAAGGGATTCTCTTAGCTGCAGAAGGAAAACCAGAAATAACTACCTTGTGTGACTCAGACTGGGCTTCATGCCCAATGACAAGAAAATCTGTCACAGGATATTGTATTAAGCTGGGAAATTCATTGATTTCCTGGAAATCAAAAAAGCAGAACACTGTATCCAGATCATCAGCAGAAGCAGAATATAGGAGCATGGCCATTACCGTTGCTGAACTTATGTGGTTAAAGGGTTTATTAGCAGAATTGGGAGAAAAGATATCAAAACCTATGATTCTGCACTGTGATAGTAAGGCAACAATTCAAATTGCTTCCAATCCGGTATATCATGAGAGAACAAAGCACATAGAGATAGATTGTCATTTCATCAGAGAAAAGATTCAAAAGGGGCACATTCAGACCAAACACATTTCAACAAATGAACAAATGGCAGATCTGCTCACAAAAGGTTTAAGCATTCCTTAGCACAAATATCTGGTTTCCAAGTTAGGTGTGAAAGATATCTTTCACCCTCCAACTTGAGGGGGCATGTTGAGAGGTGTTATTTTGTTATATAGATATTTGTGCATAGTTAGTTTGTAATTAGTTAGCACCATATAATTAGCATACAAATTAGTTACATAGACTTTGTATATATATCTCCTCTTATTCAAGTGTACAGAGACAATCGAGAATGAATTCCACTCTTTATTAAAAATTTCTTCTCTGCTCTTCTTCTATTTTAACAGTCTCAAGTAAGCCAAAAGATTTTCAACATGATAGGGATCAATGAAAAACAAATTTTATAGACAATACTCCCTATACTTCATTCATCAATTCCAGGCAACCGCATTAAAATATCTCAAAACTTATATATGCATGCTTAACCTTGGAAAAACCTTGTGTCAGATAATTCTGTTGGAAAATCAGTATACTTGGGCAATCTTCTTTCCCTGAAATATCTTGGATCTAATGGTTGTGGCCAACCTGAACCTCGTGGTTTGTTAGGGTTGTCCACTGTAGAGGGACAATTTCTAATTAAGTAGTAATTAGGGTAGAACGCTCAATGAAACAGAGATGAGATAGATTTACTGAAAATAGTATATAGTAGTTGTCTGGTTTCATATTGCAACTTTACGAGTTTAGTCAAGTCAAGCTGCTTATGTTGTGAATTATAGAGAGCTTACACGAGTTACTTAAGCGCATGACGAAATCCCCCTGATAGGATGGGATGGGAGAAGGTTGAGCTTGGACTGATGCATATATAGACAGCTAAATTACATAGATTCACAAGACTTCCAAGGCAAAACAACCTTAATTCAAGTGGAAATCGAAGCTATTTTTATTCAAAAGTTGTATTTGGGAGTACTGCACATAGAGAGGAATAGTACATGGAATTTTTTGTTGGACCGACAAGGGATTACATTGCTGCCGTTAATAAAGGCGACAGCCCTTCGATTCCCCACTGATTTTTGCAGCTCTCTCTCTCTTTCATACCCACACACCCATACACAAAAAACAAGAACATTTCCATCTTCTTTCACTAACAATGTGGCTGCAGAGACACTGTATCACTGCGCCTACTAATAAAGACAAATTTTCTTCTTATATCTACTATCTTCTCTTCTCCAGTGTTTTCAATAACCTACTTTAGTTCTGCCTACAAGCATCTCTCTCTCTATATATATCAAGCTTTTTAAGCCATCTCCTCGCGAAACGCCTGGTCATATCGGTTTCTGGGCGACTAAGCCATTTCTTGTACTGTCTGTTTCTGGGTCATGGATTTTCAACCCAGTACATCTCTACATCTCAGCTTACCAAACAATCAACTAAACCTTGAGCTTCTTCTTGAGCCATCATCTTCATCTTCATCATCACCTCATAGTCCAGTAGAGCCTCGGACTTTGTCATGTAACTATTGTCAAAGAAAGTTTTACAGCTCCCAAGCTCTAGGTGGCCACCAAAATGCTCATAAACTTGAGAGAACCTTGGCCAAGAAGAGCCGTGAGATAAATTCGACAGTGCGGGGACATGGGGGATCGAGCCCTCGATCAGGATCATCGAGTACGGGAAGCACAAGTCATGGTCGTAGTACTCAACATCGGTCAGCCCTAGCTGGGTTAGAACCTAACGAACATGTCAGTAGGTTTGTTGGTGACATGAACTATGGTAGAAAAGAGATGAATTACAGTTCTAGAGGAGATAGAGCGGGTTCTTGGTCCATGGGATATCGGCCTGAAAGTGTTCAAGAAGAATTGAGCCAACTTGACTTGTCTCTAAGGCTTTGAAATGCACTTATATCTTTCAATCTAACATTCCTCTCTAATATTGTTTCAAAAGTAAGCTATTTTGATTTTTGTTGTTCGGTTTACCTTTGAGAAAAGAATGAGTGTGATATTGAACTAGAAACATTTTCAAATGAGGATTCATTCCGGAGTTATTAGTATATGACATACTTTATCCTTGCTGAAACTAATGGCATATGTCTTAGAACTCATGAGGTGCGTTTAATTATCACCTATAGAATTTTGATACATTCGGTTATGACCTAATATTTTAAGTGAAAAACTATTTTAAATATGAATAAAATTAGAATCCTGTTATTAATGAGGTGGTTATGATTCTTTAAATTACTACAATTCAGATGTAATTTTTCTCCAAGTTAACCTTGATTATTCTACTCCTGCCTTATGATTGCGGGATATGGCCTTCCATTCCAATATGTCGCATTTCATGACAGTAAATGAAGTAGGGATGGCAATTGTACCCGAATCCGATGGGTACCCGATAAAATTACCCGAACGGGGGCAGGTATGGGGAGCAAATTTTTACCCGTGGGGCGGGTATGGGGGGTTAACAAAAATACCCGTCGGGTATGGGGCGGGTATGGGGATACCACCCCCCATACCCGTTTACCCGTTACATAGTAATTACAATTTTTCCATTATATATATATACATACAAACCAAGCACTTCGGTTTATTTTTGCTTCTCACTCAGGGAAATCACTAAGGGGATTTAAGGAAGAGACCACTTCTCTGGCCTCCGCTTGGACGGTCTCATGTCTTCGTCCGCCGCCACTTCTCCCGCCACTCCCCCTTCCCTTGTTTCTGACTCTGCTTGGACTCCTAAGCAGCCTTTTGTCATCGGTCTTTGACTCTTTTCTTCTTCTCCTTCTTCACTCAGTGTGTGCTGTTTTTGTTTCTTAATTCTGACGCTTTTTATTTGTTAACATGGCTTCTGGATCTTCTTGAGTTCAACCTTCTGGATTTTTTTGTTGGTTTTTTTCTTCCAACGTTGTAGATCTGGATCTGTGTAGATCTATGTTAGGTATCATGCGGTAGATCTAGATCTGGATCGTCTGAGGTAGATCTGGATCTGGGTTGAAAAAAGGCACCCATCACTATGGTCTGTTTTTCCATGGCTATTTCAACTCTGGGTTTTGCTTCTCTGTCTGGTCAGTTTTACGATCTGGGTCTCCCAGATTTGACTCTACTCTTCCTCCTACTCAAGCAGGTATCATAATTTATTTTACTCATTATTTGTTGACGGGATAACTTTGTTAGTTTGTTTGGTTACATGAAGGTATTTGGACAGATGGCACTTGGGTGTTTTCTACAGGTCTTGACCAGCGTGTTAGATGCTGGTTTCTTAAGGAACACTACAAACTTACTGAGAAATGTAGTTTGATTGTCTGCGTCCCAGAACCTGAGGCACTGCATGCAAGAGCCTGTGGCAGGTGATCATAGATGCAAAAATTTACACTCGTCAGTTGATGAGTCCTATTTAATCTTTGAAGGCAAAAAAACATTTCATTTTTATACTACTGTTTTGTTGATTAATCAGGAACATGTACCAAATTGTGGTGGCTGGAAGGGGGATGCAAATATTGAATTTTCTGCCCAAGAGTCAAGAGGCGGGTAAACGGGTACCCGATGGGGGTCAAACCCCCAACGGGTGCGGGGGATGGCATACCCGCTCCATACCCGCCCCGTTGTCATCCCTAAAATGAAGAGCTGGAAAGCTGAGTATAGTACAGAAGTAAATCAATTTCCTAGACAGGTTGTTGGTTAGTATGAAGATTTACATTTCTATTCATGGGGACGAAACATTAATGAGGAAGAATCATTATATATGTCCAACTAATTAATGGGACGACATTATTGCTCTTGCTAAATTTTAGTTTCAAGAATGCATAGTGTTATATACTAATTCTACTACTTTTACTGGTAGTCACCAAATCAATTGAAAGGAGTTTTATATTGGTTGCTAAGATATATTTTGAAGTTTATATGAGTTTGTAGTCCTCTTCTTACTACCTAACTTTTGAGGTAGTATTAGACCAAAGTTCATACTAATTAGTATTTGTCTAAAAGGGATCAGCTATGATATAAATTCTACGTCGATTAATGAGAGAGATCCTTAAAGGTTTATATGGATTTGAGTAATGTTCTCCTTTTAACTAAAATAACTTTTAAGTGAAATTAGGCTTGAATTACATATCATCTGCGCATAAAATGAAAGTTGAGAAGTACCTTATAAAAACCAAATTACAGACAAATATATTACTATTAACTTGAAGCAAAAATCTATCACAATTCTCGTCTCTGATACTATGGCAAACATCCGTGAACTTGTTATGTTGGCAGCTGCAACTTGGAAACTCAATTTCTGTACTTAATTTCCCATGTTCTCTAAATCTATACCTTGAGTAGAGAAACATTTTAAAGTTTTTGTGTGTAGAAGTGTAGCTCTTTGTGTACTCTTTTGTTTTGTACTCTTATTCTTTACTAATGAATTTTTTCTCTAAAAAACAATTGAACTTTTTGCATTACTAATTGACAGCGGCAATCTATTGCTTTATAGTCAAGACACACAAGAGTTACGTATAGTAGGATTACAATAGATTGGGTCAATTACTTACAATTGGTAAGAAGGATTAGTAGGAGTAAAGCATTCTATAGGGAATATGCTATGGAATCTGCTTAATATCCTTATTACTCCCCCTCAAGTTGAGAGTGGGAGCCATTATCAACTTGTCCCTCAAAAGAAGAAAATGACCTTTTGTCATTGGTGTGGTCAACACATCGATGATTTGATCCTTGGTAGAAATATAACGTACAAGGAGGTGACCTTTAGCAACCAAATCGCGGACGAAGTGGAACTCAATCTCAAGATGTTTAGATTGTGAGTGAAAGATATGATTTGCATCAAATATGTTGCTCCCAAATTATCACACCATAATGTAGGAGGCTGAGAAAGAGAAAACCAAATTTTGCGTAACAGTGAAAAGAGCCACTGGAGCTCACTCGTGGCAGTAGCAAGTGCACAATACTTAGCCTTTAGACGAACAAAAAACTGCCCATTGTTTGTAAGAGGACCAAGAGATTAAGTTAGGTCCAGCAAAAATGACAATCCTGTTATTGACTTATGGTCTTCAGGAGAACTGCCCCAATCTGCATTAGAATAGGCATGAAGAGCCAGAGAAGAGGAAGGTTGAATAAGCAAGTCATGTTGGGAAGTGCCAAGAAGATAACGCAGGATGAGTTTAACTTGCTTCCAATGGGGAAGAGTGGGTTGATGACTGTACTGCGCAACTCTATTGATCGCAAATACAATATCCGAGCGAGTGATGCCAAGATATTAGAGACTGCCGACAACTCGTCGATAGAGGGAAGCTTCAGTGAAAGGTTCCAAGGAATCTGTACCACAGAGAGAAGAAAGATCGGAAGAAGAGCTAACAGGCTTGGTGTCTACCATTTTAGTAATAGTGAGAATGTCCCGAATGCACTTGTGTTGAGTGAGTAAAAATGAGGAGTGGGAGTTGCTTCAACACCAAGGAAATAATGGAGAGAACTAAGGTCTTTGATGGCAAATTGAGCCTGCAAAAAGGAGAGAACATCTAAAACTAGGCGAGAAATACTGCCAATGAGGATGATATCATCAACATACACAAGACAAGAGAGATTAAAACTACCATGAGAAAAATAAAAAAGAGAGGGATCAGTGTGGGAGGAGAAAAAACTGTAGGTTGCTAAGGCATGTTTGAGACAGTTGACCAACTGCGAGGAGCTTGTTTGAGTCCGTAAAGAGACTTGCAAAGAAGGCAAACATGATGAGGTTCGTGCTTGTCAACAAAACCAGGAAGTTGCTCCATATAAACCTGTTCATCGAGAGAACCATGAAGGAAAGAATTAGAGACATCAAGTTGTTTAAGAGTCCAACCTTTACTAATAGCAATGGTAAGAATTAAGCGAATGGTGGCAGGACGTATAACAGGACTGAAAGTTTTCGTATAATCAACATCGGGAAGCTGATGGAACCCTTTGGCGACTAGTCGAGCTTTTTATCGAGCTACAGAGCCATCCAAATTTTGCTTAGTACAAAAGACCCATTTGCAACCAACCAGGTTGGTGGCTTGTGTGACAGGGACAAGATCCCAAGTCTTGTTGGTGAGAAGAGCATTGTCCTCCTCAAGTATAACTTGTCGCTAGTACGGGCTGCGAGTTGCTTGTCGGTACGTGGTTGGTGTGGGCTTGAGTGTGTGAATGAGGAAGGGATAGAAACAACTGCTTCAAGAACACGTGCTAGAGGGAGAGAATTCATTTTGGACCGTGTAACGATCGGATGAGTAGATGTGGGTTGGTGCTATAAGGAAGAAGATGTAAGATCAACTTCTAAATTAATCAAAGGAAAAGTATCATGAACAGAGATATCATGCGAATGTAAATTAGAAGAGGAAGGGGATTATGCTGGCTAGAGGACGAGGTACTTATCCGTCAGTGGAGTGATATGGGACGGTGGAGAGTATGTAGAAGACGAGGGAGGCGGAGCATTGACTGCCATGGAAGACAGGAGAGGAGCGACTTGGGGCGACGGAGAAGGTGCAGTTGCTAGTGTAGGAGTAGGAGCATACGGTAGACAAGAGGGAGAGGTGGAAGTGTGGCAAGATTCAGTTGAAAGCAAGGATGACAGTTCAGATAGTCGTGTAGAGTGGGATGTTGCAAAGGAAAAACAATTTTTATCAAAAATAATGTGATGAGAAATATAGACCTCATTATTTGAATAATCAAAACAACAATATCTCTTATGAAGTTTATTATAGCCCATGAAAACACACTTGACTGAATGCGGTTGTAATTTATTTGGTACATGGTGTCGTAGCCACCTATAATAGAGACACCCAAAGGTTTTAAGAAAAGTGTAATTAGGCTTAGAATTAAACAAAATTTCAAAAGGAGATTTATGATAAAGGAGTGAGAAGCCTGTTGATGATATAGTTGGCACAATCGACAGCAAACGAAACAATGTTTAAGAGGCACAAATATCGCACTAAGTAGGGAATGAGTCGTCTCAATGATGTAGCGATGCTTTTGTTCAGCACAACCATTTTGTTTGGGCGTGTAGGGGTAGGACACACGATGAGAAATCTTGTTGTCTTCAAGGTACTATCGCAAGGCTTGATATCCACCACCACAATCTGATTAAAAACATTTGATTTTGCAATTAAGAAAATGTTCAACAAAGTGATGAAACTTAATAAAAATACTTGTTAGTTTAGATTTGAAGTAAACGAAATAAATCCAACTGTATTTGCTAAAATGATCATAAAAGAGAATATAATATTTGCTTCCATCAACTGATTCACAGGGAGATGGCCCCCAAAGATCACTATAGATTAATTCCAATGGAGCATTAACTTTATGGGGAGATAAAGTTAATGGTAGCTTATGAATTTTGGTAAGAGAACAATCATGACATAAATGTTTGCTCGACTTAACAAAAGGTAGTTGACTATTCCTAACGTAGTGTTTGGTTGCTGTCTCTGTTAGTGGGGACAGAAGACAAAACATAAAAATCCCGTCCCTCCCCTATGTTTGGTTACTGTCTCCAAATTTTTGTCTTCTGTCTTCAGATGACAGGGACAAAATACATAAGCAACTTTTAGAAATACCCCTCCTCTCACATAAGCAAATGTTTTATTCTTAATTATATTATTATTATTATTATTATTATTATAAATTTTATATTTATATTTATTATTATAAATTT
>JANKOD010000192.1:13282655-13293562 GCA_026284645.1 Erythroxylum acuminatum
TTATTATTATTATCATTATCATTATCATTATCATTATCATTATCATTGTCATTATTAATTTATTATTATTATTATTATAAATTTTGTATTTGTTATTATTATTATTATTTATTATAAATTTTTTACTTCTTATTTTTATTTTTATTTTTATTATACGAAATTAATTATTATTATATTATTATTATTATTGTTATTACCACTACTATTATTATTACAATTATTAATTTTTTAATTTTTTATTATTATAAATTTTGCTTTGATTATTATTATTATTTATTATTTTTATAAATTTTGAACTTATTATTATTATTATAAATTTTGTATTTATTATTATTATTATTTATTATAAATTTTTTACTTATTATTATTATAATTATAAGAAATTAATTATCATATTATTATTGTTATTATTATAAATTTTGAACTTATTATTATTATTATTATTTATTTTTATTTTTATTGTTTTTTGTCTTCATTTTATTATTAATGTTATTATTATTATTATAAATTTTGTATTTTTTATTATTATTATTATTCGATATTAATTTTTAATTGTTATTATTATTATTTGTTAACTTTTTTATTAATACAAATCTATCGTAATAAAATTATCAATGAATTACATATTTCCAATCATATTAAGGTCCAGGGGTAATTTCGTCATTGGCACAATTTTTATGTTCTGTCCACTACAACCAAACACATTTCTGTCCACGAGACGGAGACTGTTTGTTATGTTCTGTCCATCACAACTAAACACCTCATTGTCTCCAATTTTTGTTCCATTTCGTCTTCAAATTTCTGTTCCGCTCCTTCTCTGCATACAGGAGACAACAACTATACGCAGCGTAAGAACTTGATGAACCGTCTTATTATTAGTATGACCCAAATGTTGATGCAAAGTTGAAAAGGGAACAGAAGCACGAGCTTGCGAGAATTGTGGCGTGATTGAGAGAGGAAGTGAGTAAACACCATCCTTATTTGTGCCTTTGCGGAGAGCCTCTCCTGCAGTCAAATCCTTCACAACAAAATAATCGTTAAAGAACTCAACGGAAAGGGGATTGTGTTTTGTGAGCACATTGACAAAGAGTAAGTTTTGATTAATAGTAGGTACATATAACATATCTTTTAAAGCAAAAGAGGCATTTTGTCACTGTGCAAGTGAACGACCAATATGAGAGATAAGAAGAGATTTATCATCACCAATCGTTATTTCTTCGGTGCCATCATATTCTGTGTGAAGTGAAAGGTTGCCTAGATCCGAGGTGGGGTGATGAGTGGCCCCCGAATCCACCATCCACTACGTTGAGGAATGTGAGAGAGGAAACGTGGCAACATTTGAAGTTGGGCGTTGCTACAGAAGGGTTGCATCCATTGGACGGTTGCGAAAAAAAAGTCCAATTCCTCCACAATTGTGACAAACAATTGTACACATATTAGTCTTAGGCTGAGACTAATTTGGCGGTCTACCTAGGATGAATTGGCCACTGTTGTCCTGCGAGCCACCTTGGAGTGGCTAGCCACGACCACCATGACCTGCACTGAAATGACCACCCCTGCCACGAAAGTTGTTGCAGCCACGGCCTCTATAGGCACCAACGTTGGCCGAAGCATTAAGGGTATTATCGAGACTGTTGTCTCGTTCAATCTGCATCTCTTCACTCAATAATAATCCATATAAATCATCAAAACTAATAGAGGTCAATCATGCTTCTTAAACATGCACGAAGGGACGATAGATCGGTGCAAGACCTTCTATGACATGACTAACTAAGTCATCTAGAGAGACATGGCTTCCTAGAGCAGCCAATTGATCGGCCAAACCTTTGGCTCGATGAACATAAGCAGTGATTGAGTCGTTACCTCATTGTAAACTCGTTAACTTCTGCTTCAGCTAATTGATCTGTGCCTTTGAGTCAGATGCGTAGGTGGCAGCGAGACGATTCCAGGCCTCTTGGGCAGAGGTTGCTTCGACTACTTTCTGAATCAAAGGATCACTGATTGTGCTTATGATCCAACTGAGTACGAGTTTATCATTGCAAATGCAATTGGTGTAGAGAGGATTTGGTTAACCATCAACCACAACAATGGGGGCTAGGTTGGATTCGATTTGATTGTTCAAATTATAGATGCTTAGAAGAAGAATCTTCCAAGAGAGATAATTGGTATAAGTCAATTTTTGGGAGATTTGATGATTAGGAGGAGGGGCGAGAGGAAGAGCTAGGGTTCCGGTTGTGACGGTGAGTTAATTTTCAGTTGACATAGTGAAGGGATTGGGATCAGAGAATAAGTGGGGTTAAAGGAAAGAGAGACAGAGGTGAATCTTCTGGAAGAAGAGAGGTTTGCTTGGTGAGGAGGCTTGGTGGCTTTGATACCATAAATACACTACCAATTGGCAGCGTCAGTCTATTACTTTATAGTCAAGACATACAATAGTTACGTATAGTAAAGTTACAACAAATTGGGTCAACTACTTACAATTGGTAAGGAGGATTAGTAGGAGTAAATCACTTTGTACAGAATATACGAGGGAATTTGCTTAATATCCTTATTATTCTCCTTTATTTCTTAAAAAAACATATGGAACTGTTTCGAATTAGAGTGATGGCATCATTTAATCATGAAAGTTATATTGTTTCGAGAGGGGATATCTTATTCATGTCACTTTAATTGATTATTTGAGATTTTTTTTGAGCATTATAAATTCTTATTAATGCTTAGAACTTTTTTGATTCTGTGACATGAGCTTGAAGAAAGTGTCATCAAAGGTAAGCTAAACCTGAATGTCATTAACACCACCATGATTAGAAGCAGTGACGGAGCCAGGAATTTAAGATAGGGGGGCCCAAAAAATAATTTTTTTAAATTTTAGGGGACCCAGTACACCACTGACCCTTAAATAACTTTATCTTTATATATATTTATATATTAAAAATAATTTTTTTAAAAAACTTGGGGGGTCCATGGCCCCCCCAAGTCTCTACATGCCTCCGTCACTGATTAGAAGTATGCATCAAAAGTAATTAAACTATTATCAGTACATGGGAAACAATGGACGAATCATTAATCTGTCATTTTAACAAAATAATAAAGTGAATGTAAGCAGTTTCAGTTAGAAGGATATCAACGTGGGATTCAGGTAAATGGAGCTGATAAATACAGCTAGAACATTGTGCAGTTATACACTAAGAGATGATATCTTCCCATGTTTAATTAGGTTTCTGCTTTTTGATGCACCAATTGGTGCAGTGCACTTCAAGTACTAGTTTAACCCATATGCCTGTCACCTGTGACTCATGATGCTTCTTCTAGATATAGACATAAGGTTTGTGATACAAACTAGTAATTATAAGGAGTTTATTTTGCTTGTACGTCCCTTGAATTTGTTTGAATGATGAACAATATGAAATATTAAACGCAAACAACTCGTAGACTTGACACGAGTGCATCCTAATGCTTATCCTGTTTACTAGAGTTAAGCAGATAGCTACAGTGAAACAAGGTTGAATTTGTGATTCTTAAGTTGTAACGCGCTTTAGAGAAAGATTATTGGGAACAAAAAAAGAATAAAGAAACAAGATGAGGTACCTAAAAACAAATTCGGTTAATCGAAAGTGGGAATTCATTAAAAATGGAGGTGAAATAATTGGACCATGAAGAATTGCAAGTCTTCTACATACACATTGCAGGTGGACATGGATTGAATTTGGTCCCAAACTCTGAGGCACTTTAAGAAACTTATTAGGATCGACCAAATACTAATTAATAGTACGATATAAGTTATTAAAAATTGGTTCTGACTTTAGTTATATATTTTGCTTCATGATATATGACGACACGAAAACATAAATAAGCGATAATTTTTTTACTAAACTATCAATTCATATCGGCACTTCGTCAATTGGCTTTGAAAAGGAAAAAATCTACATCCTTTTTTTTTAATAGAAAAGACATGTTATTGTACAGTCTTGTGTTTGTTGTTGAACATCCGTTTGTTGATCTAGTTGAGTTAAATCTAAGGTTTGTGGTCCCCATCTAGAACTTCTAATCGTGTTTAGCGTCTAGGGATCAGCATTTGTGGTACATATATAAAGGCATTTAGTTAATCCGCTATCCAATGTTATGAATATCATGGTATCAGATTAACTTCTGGTATGGTATTATAGTGATACTAATTAATACCGAATATCGTTTCGAATAATTTTTAATTTTTTTTAAAATTATAAAATAGTCTATTAGTATATTATACTGTATATTTTATAATTTATATCAACCATGTCTTTAAAAATCATAATAATAAGAATTTAAAATAACAACAATTTATTTATTTTTATTAACATTAATTTTCACATATAAATAATAACTATAATTAATATACAAAAAAGATCATTTAGTCATCATTCAAGTATAAAATGAAGAACAATACAAGTTATTTGAAATATTACAATTTCATCATATAATAAATAATAATTATATCAAAACATCAAATAAAAGAATAATAAAGATCTTATTATAATTTACAACAAGAGTTCGTGATGAGGAAATGACCAGCTAGAAGTGAACCCTGAAACAAAACATATATTATTTAATTTACTATCAATTAAATATATATTATTAATAAGAATTTAAACAATTTAATTTAATAATTAATAATTAATTATTAGTAAGATATAAATAACTTAATTTAATTTATAAATTATTAATAAATATAATTAAATTTAAAATTATATAAATTTCCAATAAAATTTGATTTAATAATTAAAATATATCTAAAATAAATATTAGTTTATAAATAATAATTTAAGTTATTTATTTTAAAAAATAAAATAGTTTTATTAATAATTTATTAATAAATATTATATAAAAGATTAAAATAAATTTAATAAAAATAATTTTTTAAGTTTTATTTAATTTATAATAATTAATAATAATAAAATATTTTTAATAAAATTTAACTAAATAAATAAATAGCTAATTAAAAAATTTTGAAAAAAGGGGGTGGGAGATGTAGGAGGTGGAAAATTTTTTGAAAAAATTTAAAAATTTTGCTAAATAGGTCGCCTATTTTTTAAAATTTTTGATACTGTCCAGTAATTTAAATATTAACTAATATCATGCGAAATCACCGATACTGACCGATTTCACACCGTTTCTGACTGGTACAATACGAAACTCGTAATATTGCCGCTGTCTCTTGTTCCGGTAACATCAAAACTTAATCAAGGTAGATATTAATTAATACCAGGAGGTTTTGCTCCTCTTTTACACGCACTTTGAAAACTACTATTCCAATGTTGCTAAATTCAAAGAGCGTGAGATTGAATTGAGGGCGGGCACCAAAGTATCTTTTTTCCTTATTTGAATGAAGTATGCAAAACTACTCTAATGACAAAAGCAGACAATTTCGCCGTCTATTTTGCGCAAGTCGTTAGGATGAGTCCCAAGAGATAATGTTGGGCTCGAGTAAACCCTAAGTTGCACCTGATTTGACATTGTGAATTAAAATTGATAGGATTTAAACTTAATTCAGTGAGACTAAATTTTATCACGTAAATGGGTTGTCAAGGCCCCAATTAACGTCATCTCAAAATAGTAACTGAATAAGGCAATAATTCTGAGTTTTTTTTATAAAAAAAAAGCCTATGTCAAAATTGTAAGTAAAGGAAAACACAACTTTCTAAAAGTAATCTATAGATCAACAATAAAACACTCTTCAAGTTTAATCAATAAATATTAGTATGAGAATAAAAACTTAATAAAAAAGCAAACATGAGATTTACATAGAAAAAAATATAGCTGCCTACTAAAAAAAGAGTAACTGATTGAACTCTTAAAATCAAATAACTCAGTATAGATAAAAATTAGTCAAATGATTAAAATATACATATAATACCAAAATGCATAAGAAT
Organism: Erythroxylum acuminatum; assembly: GCA_026284645.1. Classification (NCBI taxonomy): domain Eukaryota; kingdom Viridiplantae; phylum Streptophyta; class Magnoliopsida; order Malpighiales; family Erythroxylaceae; genus Erythroxylum; species Erythroxylum acuminatum. The sequence continues at coordinate 13,288,565 of JANKOD010000192.1, forward strand.
ACTTAGCATATCCAAACACTCAACAAATATCCAAAATTTTGTCATTAGTAATGATTAATACTAATATTATTTTATTATTTTCATTTATGTTTTATCTCATTATTAACTGAATTATTAAGGCCCTATTTAACCTAGTATACTTACATTCAATGGTCTGTCAACTCATCTCTACTCATTATAATCATTTACTAAGCAGAAACGTAATTAGATGTATAAATATCGACACATAATACTTCAATTCTTTAATTTTATTTGGTACATCGATAGCACTACAGTACCTAGTCATCGACACATGATATCCTCAAGACTCAAGATGCCCTATTTCTAGCTCCATGGACAAGTACCTAACCATCACTCACTTATATTTAAACAATCTATTAATTTATGACCATCAAATATAGCTTATCCTAGCCAAGCCACATATTCATAATTTGCACAATTTATTCTCAACTTATTATAAATAAGTCTCTATTTAATTTTATGAACATGATTTAATAAAAAATTTTAATTATCAAAATTTTCATCGAATTATCAAGCAATGCCCCTCTTAATAAGTATCAAAATATAAATTGAAACATTTTATGCTTTTTAATATTTATGTAATAAATAAACATAATTATTATATTTTAGAAATCCACATATATAATTATTCATTAATTTAATTAATGACAAATTCAAAATATGATTCACTATAAAATAATTTATTAATAACAAAATTCAAAGTTTTATGAATTGTATACTATTCTAAGAGTACAGTATAAGATTATCTTTACTTGATTTTTGGATTCAACTAAATGATAAATCCATTCTACTCCTTTAGACCTAGGAATTACAAAGTTCTATTAAACTTATTTAAGAAAAATTTTCAACCCAATTACACTTACTAATTCAAAATTATTTCCTTTTTACTTTATTATTAATTATTAAAATATCCTTACTTTATCTAACCACCATAATTACTAAAATACCCTTAACTATTAAAAGTCCTATTTTATCCTTATTTTTATAAAAATACATTTTATTAATTAAATTCCAATTTTGGCCTTAAATTTTTATATTTCCTATTTTTCTCTTTAATATAGCTTAAAATATCATAAACTTTTAATATAGCTTAAAATATCATAAACTGTCTTCTTCTTCACCCTCTCCTCTTCTCCTACTTCCTCTTTTTCTCATTTTATAGCCACCTTTTCTCCATTTTTTTTCATGATTTTTCTCAAAATTATCCTCCTAAACAATCACAATATACTTTATAACTATAAATTAGTTTAGGATGATTTAAAATCATAAATAAAGGCATAAAATTGTTGCTAGAAAAGTTTTACCTATGTGAAGTTCTACGCCTTTCTAAGGAATTTTTGTGTTGTTAATCTTTATAATTTCCTTACTAATTTATTGCAAAACAAATAAAATGAGGGAATGCATGATAAAAGCTTCACATACATGAGAAAGATAGTGTGTTTTATTATACACTTACTAGTTGGAAAAAAAATAGAGAACAAGAAGAAGAAAAGTTTTCATTAGGTTTCTTATTACCCATTTGTTGTCTTCTTAATTTATACTCTCCTCTATTTTAATCTTTTTTTAGGCTGGGTTAGTTTTGTTAAAGTTAGGCTCTCTTTTTCTTTTTGTGGGCTTTATAAAACTTACGTCTTTTCCTCGTTTATATCCTGAAATACATTTTTTTTCATTATACATGGTCATATATACGACCATGTAAGTGACTATGTATATTCCAGGGTCACTAAAGTCGCAGATGTATATGGATACAGAGACCTACATGATCGTCGTACATAGCTGTGTATGTCATGCACACAGGTGTGTACACGATTGTGTATGTCTTCGCCCTTCACGTCTTTCTTCATATAGTTCCAGAGACTTATACGGTTGATTCACATAGCCATGTAAGTTAAGGACATGAGCATGTAGCACCCTGCACAGTCGTGTCTCCTCTAGAAGAGCTTCATCTAAATATCATTAATCTTATGTTCACTTGTTTGTTATTCCTACGAACCATAAAGCATCAACGATTACTGAAAGTATTAAAATGGGGTTGGACACTTAGCAATCTTCTCCCCAATCCATTCATGAGGAAGATATATTATGCTTCAACAGCTACCTGAGAGACATCCCAACAAGCTTATTATAAAGCTCATGTTTGTTTCTGGGAACTGTTTTAGCCAACATATCAGCACCATTCAAGTTTGTATGAATCTTCTTCAATATTAATTGTTGTTCTTCAATCACAAACCTTAACCAATGATACCTAAAATCTATATACTTTTTACAAGAATGATGCATAGTATTTTTGTACAAGTCAATAGTACTTTAACTATCACAAAATACTACATATCTTCTTGCTTCACATCTAACTCTTGAAGGAATCTTTTCAACCAAAGCATCTTCTTACTAGCTTTCATTGTAGCTGTATACACTTCTTCAGTCGTAGGTAAAGCTATATACTTTTATAGCTTGGGTTGCCATGAAACAACTTCCTTTGTAAACTTGAACTAAAAAGTTGAAGTGAATTTTCTTCCATTAAGATCTCTAGCCATATTTGCATCTGTATAAGCTTCTAGAATTGGCTCACCATCACCAAAACACAAATTCCACTTTAAAGGACCTCTTAAGTTTCTCAAAATTCATTTCACTGCTTCCCAGTAAACCTTTCCAAGATTAAACAAGAATCTGCTCTCTAACCTAACAACTTATGCAATATCTGGCTGTATACACACCATAACATACATTATAGACCCTATTGTAAATGAGTATGGAACAGAACATATATCATCTTTCACCTTTTCTATTGAGGGACATGCATGTCTTCTTCGCTTGAAATGAGGTGCCAGTGGCATGCTAACTAGCTTAACATGCTTCATATTGAACCTTTCTAGCACCTATTTAATATACCTTTCTAGTGAAAACCACAAGCATCGACATAAGTTTGCTTGTAACTATAATTCGTTATAAAAAGAATCAAACTTCCAATACCATTGCCTTGGAGTTTATTTCAACACATATAAGCTTTACTTTAACTTGCATAATAGATTTTCCTTGTCTTTAGCTTTGAAACCTTTTGACTGCTCCATGTATATCTCCTCTTTCGAATCTCCAAAAAAGAAGGTTGTTTTAACATCCAAATTCTCAAACTCAAGATCTAAACAGGCAATCAAATCCAAAGCTATTTGACTTGAGGTCATCTTGACCACTGTTTGAGAAGATTTCATCAAAATCTATACCTTTATTCTGAATGAACCCTTTCACCATTAACCTTGCCTTTTGCTTCACCAACTCATCATCATATTTCTTTATCTTAAACATCCATTTATTATTCAGTTCCTTTTTGTACTTTGGAAGCTTTACAAGCTTATATGTATCATTATTCTTTAGAGAGTTCATCTCTTCCTTCATAGCTGTGAGCCAGAGATTTTTGTCATTACAAGATGTAACCTCCTCTTTCACATTTTTAGGCTTCCTCTTAGTAGTAACTAATAAATATTCCAAACTCAGATATCTTATAGAAGAACTTTTGTTCCTTGTTGACCTTCAAAGCTGTATATTATTAGTTGTTAGATTCGGTTGCTCCCCCTACTCATAATCTTCAATGATTTTATCTTCAGCAATGTTTGGATGTGATTTATGTAACTCATCATTACCAGGTTATACATGATTACTGTCAATGTGTGTTTGGTCACACACTTAATCTCCTTCATCTGTAGGCTGCACAGTCGTATTAGAATTTGGATAATAATTAACTACATCGTAAGATCAGCTACTTTATGCAACCTTTTCTCCTCTTATAATATCAGCACCTCTCTCTTGCTCTTGAAATACATCTTCCCTATAGCATTCCACTCTCACAAGACATGTACTCGATATCCTGAGTGATGTCCGATTGTGAATCTCGCAAGGGTGACATGCTAGAATGGTCAAACACTCGAAATTCAGTACCAATTTTTCAAAAAATCTCACCCGTGTATGCAGAAAACAATAATCAAATCGGGCCTATACTTTTATTACATAAACCTCGAAAACACAATTATTATTATTACACTTTGATCAATCTCATTTGCCAACATTTCCAATTCCAAAAGCTATTACATACTGAAATATTCAGATTCGCATTGTACAGAAATTTCAAAATATACATATTGATATAAAAATAAGAAAGTACAAATGCAGACGTGAACTGATCCCGACCTCCATCTCTTACTTGAATGCAGTGTCTGTACTCCCATTGGCCTAATGGGATAACTCTTTTAAGTCTGAAAATATTACAAATTTTGGGTGAGTTTTGCAAGCTCAGTGAGTGACCATCCTTGATGGCTCACTCAGTCACATAACACACAATTCACATCATTCGTTTGATAATCATATTAAATCATATACACTTGACCAATCGCTTCACATTTTACATTAAGCACATTATAATCATTCATATCATGTATATGCAGTAGTGCACATGAGACTCACTTTGTATTTGTTAATTTGTTGTGACCGAGTGCCTAAACTATCCCATATCTATTGTTGATACCTGGCTCATTGATAATTGTCCCGTATTCGTTGGAGATACCAGGCTCATTTTACATAGTGAGCCCTTGGCTCTTAATCACTTTCTGAGCTCTAGGCTCTTTTTCACAGTATGAGCTTTAAGCTCTTTTTCGGTGACTACTCCGGTCACAGCTGCCTTTATCTTTCATGCATTCATGTAATGAATTGAATCAATCGCATATGATCAATTATTTACTTTCACTTGTCATCGGACCTTAGTCTAACATTCAACATTAAAGTTGAGAATCACATTTCTTTCATATGCAGACGTTTAACAATCAAATCATATATCACTTATTTCATCAAATTCACATACAAGTAGCACTTTGATTATTTCACATTTAGCAAACCCCTTGGTGGTCGTAAACAAAAGTGCACGTTTCTATCGTCAAGTAGTAAAAATATCGATCCCACGGAGACCAAATTAGTTAAAAAGTAATACTCGTA
>JANKOD010000192.1:13293662-13309384 GCA_026284645.1 Erythroxylum acuminatum
GAACAAATTGCAATAATCAAACCTTTAAGTAAAAACGGGCATAAGAAATTAAACGGAGAAAATACCAATTAACCGAGATTACATCAAGGGTTCCATTAAAATCCTAGAATGAAAGGATTAGTTACTCATAATAATAGTAGCAACAATAAAAATAATAAAAGCAAGCATTATAAATATGAAATGAGTAGAAGGAATGGAAGAACAAATGATGATTGCTTGGTCTTGGAGTCCTCCTCAATGCTTGAACTTGACAGCTCCTTTCCTTTTGATGTGCGTGAATAGCTTGAGTAAAAATGGAGTGAGTGCTGGAGCCTTAAATGTGTCACGTTAATGCTTGGCTATTGAGAGAGTCGTGAGTTAATCTTGGTGTAATAGCCAAATTGAAAAACCAGTGTGAGTGGACAAATGAGTGGAGAGAAATTCCCATTAATTAATTAATGAGTGAGTGGAGTCTTCTTTAATGAAGAGTGGTCCCCCTTCAAATGAGTGGAGTGTGTGGTTGATCTTGGAGCCCCCACCTTGTGCGTGCGTGAATGTTGAATTTGGAGTAAGTTTTTGGTAAATGCGTGGTCCCTTCCTTGTTTCACGTTGATAGCTGAAATTGTGGGTCACTTTGGGTTGTAATCTTGCATGCGTGGTGGGTCATTTGGAGGAGTTTTCTTGTGATTTTCTTTAATTTGCTGTCCCTATTGGCTGATTCTCCTTGTGCAAACGCCGCCCCATACTCCATTTCACGCCCAGCTGTTCATTTGTGCCCCATGGTCACGCCTCCCTTCTGTAGCTGATTCATGCGCCTCCACTTCATTTATTTTTGTACTTTTAAACCACCAATCTTTTCTCCAGCCACCCTCTTGCGTTACACACGTTATAGCCCCACTGTAGAGATTGATAAGACAATTAAAACTCCTCCTTTCCTTGCGTGATTCTCGTGAAGCACCAGCCCATTTAATTGTTGTCGTCCACTTCATGTAATTGCTTGTATGCGTGGCTGCCTTCAAATCTCCCAGCTGGCTTCACGTGTAGGTTGCTTCTAATTCAATTTGACGCCACCTCTCTGTTATTATACGTGAATTTCCTCCTGGCTTGTGCAGGCTCCTCTCCCTTGCGTGATTTGTTGACCAACGTGATATTCCTTTTGTTTTGTCCTGATTTAATTTATTTCTCCTCACACCTGCTCCTTTGTCACGCCCCTCTTTCTCCTCCGTTAATTGCTAGATTTTTTTTGATTAAATGAGCTTGAGTCCATGGTCACGCTCTTCAGTCAACGCATGCTTTGCTTTTTCAATTTAATCTCTTACGCCTCAATTAATTTTGCTCTTCAGTTGCGTCAACGTCCACTGTGTTGTTGCGATCTTTTTCAATTAAAAACAAGTGTATTTCCTACAAATTAAACAAGACCCATTAAAAATGCAGATTAAGATAAAGTAAATAATTTAGTAGGAAAAATATGTATAAGACCCAATAATTAATCCAGAAATTAAGGAAAAATGCTATTAATTTTAATGATAAAAATGCATCCAACACCCCTCGGACACTCATTGTCTAAAATCAGAACAATCACATTCACATCTCATTCATAATCACAAAATTCATAATATAAACAAACAAGCAATATAGTAATACCATCTAGGTCTACTCACAGTACGCTCTAGATTGGCATTTGCTTTCAATTCTGGAAACGTCTAAATGCAAACGTTTATCCTGCACATCCAAAATTATGCAATACATATGTTGCACACACATTAGTAATTGCACAATGATAAGTATTCGTTTATGAACAAAGATGGAATATGTACAAAGCTTGCTCAATGACAATCCCATGTATCTTTTTATTATTCTCTTCATATTATCAATCATATTTCAAAACTCACCTAAGTATAATTTGTACTTAGGTTTACACCTTAATAAAACTATTAGAATCAAAATTCATAATTCAATTACTCGTCATTTCATTTCTAGCATTATTAGCTCTTACAGTATCCAAATCTCATTCACTTTTATTTAATACCCATTACTCATTTCTTTTGAATCATAACTACAATCATCTGAACCTCTTCGTTTCCATTATAGACATATATTTGGTACTTTAATATCAACAATTCATTCACTAATGTTATTCCAATATTAATAGATCAAACATTATCTAAATTCTCATTTCTTCTTATAACATCTCTCAAAATTCCAAACCTTCGGGTCTATTTTTCATGAACATCATGATTAGGAAAATGAAGTAATTTGGTAACACTTTCTTCTAGTAAAGTGTTACCCATTGTCTTAGACTTCTAATGACACCAAGATCATTCAATTTGGTTCAGTACTCCAAAAGATTCTGACTGTTCTTAAACTGAAATAGTATTTTGTACTCAATTTAATTCAGAAATCTGGAATTCTATGGATATAATTAAAACTCAATTTCTTCATTAAATTTGTAGCCCTATGTTTGTAGTTTACTCCAAATAAAAAATTATTCCATTTGGATAACTATAGAAGAAGATATTACCTAAATACCGAAACATGTTTAGTGTAGAGAAAAGTTCCGCGGCGAACTCCTCCAGAGAGGAATTTTCGCCAAACTTTCAGAAGTTAGCTACGACGAAACCTAGAGTTGGCCACTGTGAACTTTACCCGAAAGGAATCCTAGCCAAATCCTTTAAGTTTGCCGCAGTGAAGTCAGGAGTTTACCGCGGTGAACTTTTACAGAAGCAAACCTAGTTTTTCAAATTCAGGTCAGATTTTGAGACTCTTATAGATAGAATTTGAATTCGATGCCTTCATGAAAAATGTAACCATATGTCTCTAGTTTAATCTAAATTAAGAATAATCTCATTTGGATAACTGGAAAAAAAAGTTATGGCTAAAAGACTGAAGCATACTCAATGAACATTTTCCAGTCAATCATCTTCAAACTTTCCAGATTTTTCACCTAACATAACTTGTACAAAGATCACCCTTTCCTACTTCATTTACTCCTCATTCTTAGCTCCATTTCATCTCAATAACATTCACCAACAAAGCATGATCTAAATTTGATCATTAACCCAAAAATAGGGTATATATATTTACCCATTCATAAACAATTTTCTGCACTCCTCTAAACACCACTTTAATGATCATTCAACCTCAATATCATCTCTATAATGAATTATGGGTCATTAAAGATCATTCACAATTACAAAAATAAGACATTTACATCACCTATTCATCATTCACATTCATCAAACACAAAACACCATTTTATGTCATTTAACCTCTAACAATCATCATAAATTCTTACTTATTTAACCATGCCCATAATGATTAAAGCCTAAGCTTCAAATTCTTCCAACTTCTCAAGATCACCAAAAATCCCTAATTTTCCATGCATCCCACGTAAATCATCATGGAGGTTGGAAGGTTTGGGTATTCTTATGGAAATGATGAAGATAACATGAAGGAAATAGAAATAGAAATATGAGAGATTCAACTTGGGTGGAGGTTTGAAGAATTAAAATCAAGAAGAACAAAAGAAGATAAACCACGAAGGAGAAGAAGAGAACAAAAACAAAACACTTAATAGCCTTTTAACTTAAAAGCATCATGAGAGACAACAAGGGGGTTTTTAAAATTAAAAGAGCAGTGGGCATTAAGACATGGCTTGGTAAGTGACATTTGTTACTTGCCACATATCCAATTCTTATAACTTTAAACTAGTTGTTCTAATTAACTAGTCCAATCAAATCCAATTGTCTCCCAATTTATAGTGACACTTGACAAATAATCCTAAAGTCATTTATCAAAATTTTCATTGCCTTTGGACATTAAATTCTACAACCATTTTTTAATAGTTTTGCCACTTGACAATTTTTTCTAGTCCAAAATACCCAAAAATCTCCAGAAATTTCTCCAAAAATTTCAAAAATTCTAATAAACAAATACACTTTCCAAATCAAATTTTAACACATAAAAATCACAATTCTCAATAATATCACATTACAAATTAATTATACCCAGAATGTCAATGAATGCATGTACAGTCATTTTAATGTGTGCAAAAATTCAAATTTACATGTGTGTATGCTAATAGTATGCATGAGCATGAAAATGCATTTTTCTTAATCTCTCATTGATCTCACGTGTAACGGATTTTAGGATTCTAACCCTTAGTATGGGAACGGGATGTTACATTCCCTATTCCTAACTATTTTTTGCTTATTTGGGTCATAAAGTCTATTTAATGTCATACGACATACAATAATCTTTAAAATCTTTGGACGTATACTCACCTTCTTTATATGTTCGTAGGGACTTCTGTTTCCTCTCAGCTTTCCTTTATACCATGACATGAAACTTCTGAAAAGTTTCAAATACTTGACTCTTTGCTTTCAATATGTATGCCCAAGTCTTCCTTTAAGCATCATCAATAAATATAATAAAATATTTGTTACCTTCCGATGACTCATCCTCAATTGGGCAATACACATCTAAAAGCACCAACTTTAATAACTTTGTCTTCCTTGTAGATCTTCTCTTGAAAGAGACTCTATGTTGCTTTCCTTCCAAACAATGATCACAAGGATTAAGCAGTAGGGTGTTCTTGTCTGGGATAAAGGATTTACTAGCTAACAACTTTATTCCCTTCTTACTCAAGTGCCTCAATCGTCGATGTCACAAATTTGGAAAAGTTTCCTCTTCAATTATATATGCTTCTCCACTGCTACACACCTATAAGTTTGCCTTATACAATGTGTAACATAATTTTCCTCGAGCAATATTTATTGCTTCTTAGATATTTTCCAGTTCTTATTCTTGAAAGTATGCATAAATCCTTCTCGATTTAGCATATTTGCCGATAACAAATTTAACCTATCTGTCAGGGTTAATAAGCATCTGACATTCGTTTTAACTTGAATATTACCCATATTGACAATCTTGGTATAACTTTGATTTCCCATCTTTATGCTCCCAAAGTCTTTATTCTTATATTTTAAGAAGTACTCCACTTTTGGAACATAATGGTATGAAGCTCTCGTGTCAATAAACCACTTAGAACCTAAATCACTGACATGGAAGCATTCACTTATCACACAAACTAGGGACTCTCATCATCTGTGCTTGAAGTAGTTATGGCTGTATTCTTATCATCTCCATTATTCTGATTATTTTGTTGTTTCTAATCTCTCTTCCACTTGTAATAGAACCTCTTAATATGTCCTAGCTTGTCACTATAGTGGCATATCTTCACCTCTTTGTCACTTCTAAACTTTAATCGATTATTAGACTTGCCACGTCATTTGGGACCCCTACATTTGCTCTTTCCCCTACTTTCTGCCACAAAAGCTTAGACATTGTCAACTCCTATCTCTTTTCTTCTGATTTCTTCATTGAACCTTGATTACATCCAAAAAGAGCCCACCTTTAGGAGATGAATTGCTAATTGTCACCGCCAACGTCTCTCAGCTATCTGATGGTGAACTTAACAGGAACAAGGCTTGTAGCTCATTATCATGAATGATCTTCATTATTGTAAGCTTATTAATTTTATCCTAGAAATCACTCAAATTGTCCGACATAGATTTCTCAATTTTCATCTTCAAGTTTATAAGCCTTTTAATTAAAAAAGCCTTGTTGTGGGCAGTCTTCCTTTCATAGAGTCCTTCTAGCTTTTATTATAACTCAAAAGGATCCATTTCTTGAGGCACATGATTAAATATGTTGATATCAATTCATTGTCGAATCGTGCTCAAATTTTTTTGTTTCATATTTTCCCATTCTCTATTTGACATCTTCTGATGTTTTGAAGGAACACCATCTTTCATACCTTTATCCACATTAATAGGATCAAAGAGATCTTTATAGTCCAAAAGGTCCTCTATCATAGGCTTCAAATAGAGTGGTTTGTTGACATCAACTTGACCATAGAGTTGTTTCCACCTTCCATCTTGATGACTCTGATACCATCTGCAGGGAGATAAAAGCATAAAGTTGACGTCAACTTGACCATATAACTATTTCCACCTTCCATTGCGGTGACTTTTATACTACTTATGGGGAGACAAAAACATAACTATTTAAAAAATCAACCAAATAGCAACAACAAAATACTCTTCAAGTTTAACCAGCAAATATCAATATGAGAATAAAAACTTAATAAAGAAGTAAACATTGAGATTTGCATGAAAAATCTTCCAATGTATAGGAAAAAACCATGGTCTGAACTGATAAACAAATCTATTAAACTCAAATAAGGAATTATGAAGTTTAATATCTCACCTCACAACTACAAGTTATCTCATAAAATTTCAAGAATGAAATCAAAGTTGATATGTCAATAAACAAACTGTCAAATCAACCAAAAAAAAAGATGTGACTATTTGCTTTCTCTCTATTTTTCTACCTTTTTGGTGTTTTCGCTGCCTTAACTTGTCTTTTCCTTTTGTATATCTAGAAATAGGTTTTCTATATTATACATGGTCACATAATGACCGTATAAGTGACTGCGTGTATGTCATGCACGCATGTGTATGTCTTCGTCCTTCACTTCTTTCTTTATATGGTTTTAAGGACTTATACTATTGATTCATACAATCGTGAAAGTTAATGATACGGGCCTGTAGCGGCCTACACAATCGTGTCTTCTCCATAAGAGCTCCATCCAATCAACATTCGTCTTGTCTTTACTCATTCGTCATATTTGTGAACTATAAAAGCGTTAATGATTATTGAAAGTTCAAAATAAGGTTGGACACCCAACAAAAATCTCAAAAGTGCTTAATTTTTAAATTGTTGCAATTGCTGATCTCGTTGGACTCTAGCTAGCTTGGATCAAACATCTCTTATGTATAGTCTGCCTTTTATTACAGAATCCACGTGAAGCTTGGTTGTCGATAAGACTAGTCAATTTTAACATTGACTTTTTAATCATTATAGACAAACGTGATATCGTTATGAAATTGAACATGGGCCTGTTGGGCTAGATTCAGGCCAAGTCCACGTGAATAATAGGAAATTTCTTAAGATTTTAGAAGTGCAACCCAAACTATTATGTGCTGAAAGACGAAGCCGACGACCTTCTTCACAAGTACGGAGAAGTTCTTCTCGATTAACTTTTTGGGGGACGGGATCTTTTATTCAATATTATGGTGTCTTATTCTATCCCATAAATCTCAACCATTCATCCCGTATATATTTATACGGGACCTATATAAATAAATGCCGAGATTTATGGGACAAAATAAAATACCATAATATTGGACAGAGAATCCGAACTCTTTTTTGGCACTTCTAACCTTTACCGTTCTTGTGCATGCGTGAACATAGACTGTTGCAAGACAACGAGGGGTGGATCAATTGGTTTAGATTCCTCACTTAAGACTCTCCCCTAAAAGAAGGTCTTGAGTTCGAGTCACGCCAAAGGAGGGGAAATAAGCATGTTCCTATTGATGATCCTCTAGCCCCCTGAGCACAGCTCCTTGATCGGATCAATTATGGACACCTCGCTTCCAGCCGCAGTGGAACTACTAGGGAACCTGAGGGCTGATGGGAACCTGATGCTAAGCTGGGGGGAGCCAGTGATCAATCATCAACTGAACAATCAAGTATGTGAAGACTCCTTATATGCAGAAGTGTACAAGCTGCAAGGATCATCGGTCATTAGGAACAAGCTACTTGTCTCGCGTAATGACAGAGATATTCATATGTTTCCATTATAAAGTTAGTTTGGACCGCCAAGTAATTATTTCTATCATTAATGCTGTGCAGTGGTCTTTTCTATTTAGCGCACTGCTAAAACTTCCAAGCCATTGTCATAAAGCAACCAATAATTTCTCTTCAGTCAGTTGACTCGGTCAGAACAGGGTTGCAGACCATGTCGTAGTCTAGCAAGCAGAATAGCTTTAGTGGTAATTCTTCTTCTTTAAACCAGACTTTTGTTGGTCTGTACTGTGTACGTACTTTTCAGAATATATATTCTTTTAGGACTTTTAGCTTGATTCCATAAGTGGCATGCAGGTATCCTGACATGTCTGTTGCATAGTACAATTTGTGGCATAACGAGCAAATGAGTGTGGTCCAATCAGCTGAGATTCAACAACAAAGTTTGCTATGTTCCTGACACCAATTCGTTTCTTTTCAAATAGAGAGAAGATATGGCATCATCAAAGCATTATGACATAAAAAGGGAGCAATAAAAAGTTTTACTTATACAATTAGGAACAGCTAATAGGCAAAGACACTAGGTCAGGTGGACTTTTACAAGAGAAAATATTATGGAGAGTAAAGCCTGAACAAGTTGAATGCTGAGATGACGGAAATGAGGGCCATGAGAGCACATGCGGCATAGCCAGCGAACAAACCACCGCCAATTTGGAAGCAGTATCTGGTGAACTTGTTGCACCAACTCATCCACTGAAACACTTCTGCTCCTGTTAGCACAAGAATTGAATGCTCCAGTGCTGCTGTTGTTGTGGCAAATGTAATGTAAACTGCCAACTGTTTCATTTCCATAAGAAAGAAAAACACCTACATATCAGTGGTTATCAAACTCGGGGATCAAACTGTTTACGATGTTCTTCAAGTCATAACCTAGTGGCATAATGGGAGACCTTTACGTTTAGTTCGAATGCGATTAAAACTTAATTGCTTTTCATTATGCCTACGGGACATTGGAAACAAGAAAAATGTTAGATAAGCAATGTTATGACTCAAAGAGGAGAAACAAATTCGATCAAAAGATTTAAATTCAACATCTCAATCATACTCATTCCTCTCAACTTCTCAATCATACTCAATCCTCTCAACTTCTTATTTGAACCTTTGGTTTTGAAAGTCAACGTGAAAGATCTCAAAGGAGGATGAGGGCAGCATAATTCCACGAAAAGTGGCCTCATCACTTCTGGATGGACCGCAAATTGAATTAGGCATGGCCCAGTTTCTATTTTCTTGGACATTGTTTTCCTGCCGATTACGAAATAATTAATGGTAGAGGTTGCCAATAATGCCAAGCCTTTGTTATGTAGAAGGTAAAGTGAAAATGGCAAATGGGACCCAGTAAAAATTAAAAAAAAAAGTATATGATTAACTCCTCCTAAGAAATAAAATTTTTAATTAGAAGAAGTTCACTAATTTAATGAAGAATGCTAAAAAAATGTTTAAATACATGGAATAGATGTGGAAGATTGTGTCCTTAATATCATCTAATAAAATCATAATGAAAAGGTTAACAATTTTTTTATTGTTGTACATATTTGTTTCAGCACTAAAAATTTCTGAGAGCCCTACATGAATTTATAATCATGTTGGATTCAATTTTTTGTTCTATAATCAGCTAGAAAATAGTTTTGTGTAAGTTCCAGCACAAAATCATTTTTGGATTTCTGTCAATTCTTTGCTAATGATGTTATCAAACCCAACTTTTTTTTTTTGAATGGATCAAACCCAACTTAATCTATATCAAATAAGAAACAGTTTCATACTAATCTAAATATGCAACTAATTAAGTTGACTTAAATTTCTGACCCAACTAGTAGGGGACAAGGTCTGCAATCTGCAGTTCAGCCCAATTGGCAGTAGGAGTACCGTATAACAATCATAGGAGCAATAACTTACAGTGGCTCCACCACTCTTTGCATATACCACTGACAGTGCATTAATATCACTAGTTGTGATGCATATCATATATATCAACAACCCACAATATGGCGGAGATAGTTGTACAGGCTATACCATTTATTCACCAGTCAATCGGGAATTAATTTTCACCCAAAAATCTTTGTAACTTCCTGTCATTCTTTTTCTGCAGACTGTAGGAATTGAATCTGGAACTATAGGCGTTGGAAAGTATTTCAGTATCTGTGGTTTCTTACGTCAGCGAAAAAGAGATCGTCTTGTAATGTTAGAAAATGCATGATCAAACAGTAACAATCCAGATATGAAATATCCTTCTTGGAGAAAAACCAAGATGAAATGGAAAACTTGATTGAGATGGGAAATTAAGATGGAGAGTGATCTGCAATGGGTAGCTTATGTTATTAAGAAGACAATGGGGAGTTCAACGTAGAAGTAATTTGCATGTATACCGTACCTGATCAAGCAAGTAACAACTCCAAGCCAGAAAAGAATAAAATCCCTTGGAGTTTCCTTTATAAGAAGCCAACAGAGGATATTTGCCCAACTGAAGCAGATTATAGACAGCAGCTCCGGTGGCAACATATACCAAACCTCTGCAGACATCAAATAATATAAATTTTAACAGAGGTTTACAATTAGGAGATGCTCAGGGCCATATAAACAATGCATCGAATAGATGTGAAAGAATGTGTCTTTAACATCATGTATAAAATGCAGAAATCTTACACAAGAGCTTTTAGATACTTGTAAGTGATTTCTCTTTCAAGGTAGAGCATGAACTTCTTCTGCGAGTCTAACCTCACCATGCAAGCTGTCATAATCAAGAGCACTATCGACCCAAGCCTCAGAAAAGCTTCTACTTTGGGTGTTCCAAGCTCCATGTCCTAACTCTGATCAACAATTTTAAATCAAACCCTTTTTCACTATGCCTACTAATTAGCTTGATATCCTCCACTTGAAACCTTATAGTAGGACATGCAAATTGACTTGAAAGATATATAGAGAAAAGTAACGGTGGCAAAAGTATGACGAGTATTCCAGGATATTTTATTATGGCTGCCTCTCATCACAAAATTTATGTCTCCGTCTCTTGGACTTTGGATTGGCGGCAATTCTGTGTTCTTTACGTTTTGACTTTTAACAATTTTAGTAAATGAACCTTATGTTAGTGATATGACAACAAACGAACTTCAAAATATTGATTGATCAACGTTGTCCACTCGTTCAATCACTTAACTCATTAGTTTTTAATGCACATTGATTAGTTGGTTGGTCCTCGTAACAATCAGTGGAATTTGATTCAACCACTGCAAAGCTTGAGAAGTTGTATTATGCTCGAGTTTGTGTTGAGGTAAACCATAAAAATCCACTTCCAAAAGTTCTGCAAATTATGAAACTTAATACAACCAATGAGCTAGTCAAGTATGAAATTCAGTTATCTTATAATTGGAGACCTCAAATGGGTCAACAAATATAGAAACCAACGTAGAAAAGGTTTACTATAAGGGACTATAAAGAATTAATAGGGATATAGTAAGAAATGATCTCTGAAGAGTAGAGTGCTCCTGTAGAGGTGTAAGCTGGAAAATTTGATACTAATTCATCTAGTAACCAAGAAGTGGATAGAGGAAGCACAATTTTTGTAAAGCAGAACGTTGATGCAGAAATACAAACTGAAGAACTTGATATTACTCCAGCTAGTGACAAGGGAAAGTCATGTGTGAAACAAGCTCAAGATGAGCATGAAGAAGAGTCTTCTTAAAAGGTTTTTCTTAAAGAAATACAATTGTTGAAGGAACAATTCAAACCTTTATCTGGCAGAAACTAAGGAAGGAAGACAAAAAAACCCAAAAGGGGTTGTGAAATATCCTCATTTTGTATAGATACATATGATTTTTGGGAATATTAGAGGTCTTAATGAGCCTCTTAATGGGTAAGATCTTTTGCTGGAAGAAAACTAGTTTTGATTGGACTTCTGTAAATAAGAATAAAAGCACATAATCTTCATATGGCTATGAAATTTTTGGGGAAAAGCTAGAAGTATGAATCAAATCATGAATTACACTATAATGGCAAGATTTTGTTAGCCTATAATACTCTAAAATTGTAGATCTTTGTGCTTAGAGCAACTAATCAACTCATCCACCTCATGCGAACACTTTGAAAACAGGAAATGAAATAGAAATTACTATCATATATGCTGCTAATTTATTTCAAAGAGTAAAGCTATGGGAGGATCTTTTCTTGATTCATTCCTTTATGAATACGTGATAGTTAATTGAAGGGGATCTTGATAAGTGTGAATTGCATCGTGTTTTAGGGTTTAATTTGATATGTATTTAATTGTTAATTCAATCGCTAAGTATGTGTTTAGGTTAGAATTGTGTTAGTTTGTTAATTATTTATGTTTTAAGTGTTTTATAGGTTAGTACAAGTCTTTGAGCTTAATTATTATATTTTTGAGGTACCTTGATGTGTTTGTTAGTATTTCAGGGTCAACATCGAAGAATGAAGAAGTTTCAAATACATTTGGGTCGAAAGAACGACCCACGATCGTGGCACATCAGGCCACGATCGTGACAGAAGCATTAGAATTAGCCCACGAACGTGGCATATGAACGAATGCCACGATCGTGACAGAAGCCCAGGACATGGCCCACAATCTGGGCCTACTTCCTATGATTGTGACAGAAGGCTCAGATGTGGCCCACAATCGTGGCATGCAAGGCCATGATCATGACCTGCATCGGGCAGATGCACAGATGCTCAAAAATGTCAAGTTTCGAACATAAAAGGTATTTAAAGAATAAGACAAAGAAGAGGAGGGAGCTTTGGCATCATCCACTTTTGAGAGAAACCCTAGAGTGAATTATCGAGAGATAGGGGAAGAGAAGAAGGAAGAGAGAAGTGAAGAAGAAGCCGACTCGACGTACTTCCAGGATCAAGAGTTTCTCGACGTTGTTGCCTCTCATCATCCATTCAATTTTATTATTATATAGAATTAGAATAATAGTTGCCGATATGATTTTTTAGATGTTGATATTGTTTCTAAACTCACCTTCAGAGTTTTATCATTGATTTAATGAAATTTGATTGTTTATATTTTACTAGATTTATGCTGATTTAATTTCTGTAATTGCATAATTCGATGATAAACTGAGAGGGTTAATTGAGTGAAAAATAATTAAATTGGGCTAACAAGAGTTAGGCGATTTAATAGAACAAGAATTAAATCAAATCGGTAAATTGTGCAAACAGAGATCTTGCAATAGTTTCCAATAGTTTATTAGACAATTTCAGATCTAATTAGGGTTTTGGATAGGTTGTTAATTGAGAAATCGCAACTTTCATAACCTGATTAGGGTTTATAAATTATGGTTAATGGTTATAACTCGAGAGAGAGTAATCAGTTCTAGGATCGTCTAGAACCAATATTTCAGTAATTCATGATCGATTAGGTTAGTGTTAAAGATAGGTAAAATTCCCTTTCTCTTAATTGGTAGTTCCTTAGGTTAATTCTTGAGTGTGCGTTGCAATTGTTAAATTTTTTTAATATTTTCGTGGTTGATTCTTCAATTGATTTGCTTGATTGAATTGCATTCTTGTTTTTAGTTTTGTTACATTTAAATTTTTGCGATTTATTTTGGCCTTAGAATTTAGGATTAGATTATCCCTCCTCGTGGGATCGATATAACATCCCGTTTCCATACTAAGAGTTAGAACCCTAGATTTCTGTAATTAAGAAATAGCAGTAAGAGATTAGAAAAATGTATTTCATACTCATGCATAATGTTAGCATAAACACAAATGAACTTGAATTTTGCACACATTACGATGATTTGTTCATGCACTCATTTGACATTTTTTGGGTATAAATGATTGTTTTAATGTGATTATAATGTGAATTATGGATTAGGTCTCTTAAAAATTGAGTTGGAATGTATAAGTAATGATTTAGAATTTTTGGTGAAATTCGAGAATTTTCTAAAATTAAGGGTATTTTTGGACTAGCAAAAATTTCAAGTGACGAGACAAATTGATAAATAGTAGCAGAAATAAGTGTCAGATGGGCGTAGAAATTTTGATGAATGAAATTAGGATTTAATGACATATGTAATTGAAAATTGGGAGTTAATTGGATTAGAAATTGGAGACAAACGGACTGGTTATTAACAAGGACCCATTAAAAACCATAAGATGGTGACATGTGGCAAGGGATAAGTGTCACTTGCCATGCCACACACCTCACTCTTGTAACTTACCTTTTCAAGACTAATATTCATTTGTTTCTCACCTTTTCCTAAATGCTCTCTTATATTCTCTTCTTCATTTCTTGCTTCATTCTTCATCTCTATCTCACGACATTTTCTCTTCCACCTCATCACGTTGATTTTGTTCAATTCCTTCACCTTGTGTCTTCAAGAATAAGTTATCTCCTTCATCATGTCACAAGAAAAACCTAATCTCTTCCTTATAAATGATGATGATCATGTGGTGTTGAGAAGCTAAGGTTAAGAGTGATTTGAAGATCCTGAAGCATAAATAAGTAAGAAGTATGTTATTCTTCTTGATATGTTGAGTGAAACATGCATGATGGTAGTTAGATGTTGAAAGATCATGAAATGGTGATGAAAACATGTTGAAGCATGGATGAGAAAAATGAGCTTATAGATGTCTTGTTTTTGTGTATGTTGTGAGTAATAATTTATAAATTGTTAGAGAGATGATTTTTAGCTAGAATGATCATTTTAAATTTTGTAGAATGAATGCAAAAATTTATAAAGGGATGATATATGTTCATGTTCTGTTTTGAGGTATGATCATGTACATTATTGGTAGTTGTTATACAGATGAACTAGAATGAGTTTAAAGCTAAAGAAAAGGCTCGTGTATTGTCTTGAAATGAGAAGAAGTAGGATGATAATTTTGAGACAAAGTAAAGTTGAAAATGAAGTTAAATTTGTGGTGGAATATGTTAAATGTAGTGTTTTCACTGAATATGCATCTGTATTTTGGCCATATCTTGATCTGTAGATATCCAAATGGGATGATTTTTAATTTAAATTAAACTAGAGACATATGGATATATTTTTTATGAAACAATCAAAATTTATTCTGTCTCTAAGAGTTTCAAAATTTGGCTTGAAGTTGAGTATTGTGTACTACCAAGGTGTGAGTACTGTCTGAAGCATTTTGTCTATAACTTGTAGAATACTAAACCAAATTGTGTAAACTTGGTATCGTTAGAAAATTAAGACAGATGGGAACATTTGTTTAGAAGAATGTATTTCCTGATTACTTCATTTTCCTTATCAAAATGGCCATGCAAAAGTGACCCGAAAATCTATTTTGAGAAAAGCTAGAATGCTGCTTAGATTAGGTGACTAACTATGTGATATGTATGAGGTGATAATTGAGGTTATAACTTAGTGAATGAATTGTTGATATCAAAGTACCAAATGCATGAGTATAATAGGAATGAATATGTTCATATGATTGTAGTTGTGATTCAAAGGAGTTGAGTAATATGTGTTTAGTAAAGGTGAATGAGAATTGGATTGTTGGGACCCGTTTCCGAATCCCAACCTCGAAGCACAAACTTAACGAAATCGAAGTAAACAAATCAAATCCGAAGCGAAAACCAATCGGAAGCAAATCGAATTCCATACAAACTGAAACAAATTTCCGAAACACAAATTGAAACGAATCACAAGGAACAGATTTCCATAGAGTCCGACATCCGAAACGTGAACACAAGAAACTATCGCGTTGGAAACCGTAGACTTATCCAATCTGAAATCCGGTACATTTTTTTCATTCTCTTTCTTTTTCAATCCTTTCATATTCATTCTAATCAACGTTATACGAATCGAAACAATACAATTTCCCTTTTGAAAATTGAACCATTCCACCTCACTATCTTTTACCATATACCGATTTTATCGAAAATCGGGCAGCATAACGGCTGCAATCTAAGAAACCCAAAATTTTACAAATCAAAACACACTTCTATAGTCACATCAAACCATAACAACCCATTCGACGGACCTCCTGTCCGGAAACCAACCACAATCAACACAATTCTATACCTAACACTTCAATAATCTCAAATCAATATC
>JANKOD010000192.1:13329946-13342885 GCA_026284645.1 Erythroxylum acuminatum
TATAGGTTGCCACATGTCATCATATACATAGGCTATTTGTCATTCATTTACTCAGTCCACGTGTCACACTATAATTGGTCCAAATTTCAGTATTTTTCTTTAGTCCACAAAATACACCGAATTTTCAAAAATTCACCAAAAATTCTAAAATACTCAAAATATTACCAAAATTGTCAAATCACATTTTAATTCTCATTAATAACTCAATTGTACCCGAAAAATGTCATGAATGCATGTACAATCATATTAATGTGCAAAAATTTGCATGCCATATTTAGCATAAGCATGAATTGTACTTTCTAATTTCTTAATTATTTCTCATAATACACAATTATAGCCTTAACATAAGTAACGGGATGTTACAAATAAGTTAGAGCAACTTGAAGGATTGTGTTTGTAGTTAAATTTATTTCGTAAAGTTCAACATCATTAAACCATTATTACATATGTGTGTGTTGTGGTTTAATGTATTTGTGTTTTGATTGTTTTGTTTTTCCTTGAGGATAAGCAAAAGTTCAAGTGTGGGGATGTGATAGGTATAGATTGCATGATGTTTTAGTAGGCATTTTAGTATCAATAAATTAATTCATATGTGTTTAGGGTTAGAATTGTGTCAGTTGGTTAGATATTTGTGTTTTGAGTGTTTTGTGGGTTAGAGCACGCGATTGGAATTTAATATTATGTGTTTCAAGTGTCTTGATGTGTTTGTTAGTGTTTCAGATCAAATATCAAAGAACGGAGATAATTCATAGGAAATTTGAAGTAAGACCCAAGGCCACGATCATGGCACAAGGGCCGCGATCATGGCAGACCCAACGTGGCCCCATTTGCCACGATCGTGACAAAGAGAAAAATTAATTGTCATGATCGTGACACTATGGGCCATGATCATGGCCTACGCGACAGCAAATGTGGACCAACTTCTAAAACACTACTTTTCGAAGGATACTTTGGACTTTTTGGCCCAAATAAACCCTAATGTTTGCCCTTAATGGAAAAAATACAAATAGAAGATAAAGAACCCTAAAAAGGGAGCTCCATTTTCTGCCACTTTTAGAAAGATCCAAGGAGAGAGGAAGAAGAAGGAGGAGAAAGGAAGATGGAGAAGAAAGGTTGTAGTGTTGATATCTTTCCGATCTATTCCGACCATTCCAAGTGACATTTCATTTCATCTTTTTTGTTCTTTCTTTTGAATGTATAAGATCGATTTGATAGTGATGGATTTAGGTTTAATGATGATGTTCTAAACTTCTTAGGGATTTATTCTTGAATCAATGTTAATGTGATTTCTTATGTGAATACATTTGGTATTGTGATTAATTGTTGTATGTGCATGCTTCGATAATAAATTAATAGAGTGAACCAATAGAAAAATGATTAGATTGGGTAATAAGAATTAAACAATCTAATAGATCATGCAAATAATCAAATCGAGATTTTATACGAAGAGAGATCTCATGTGAAGACTTGATAGTCTATTAGAGGGCTTACGATCTAGTTGGATTTATAGGTTTTTTATTAATTAAGAGATTGCAAATTCCATAATTCAACTAAGGGTTATGATTTAAGATTTAATGATTATAACCTAAGAGAGAGTAATCGATCCTTTGAAAGCCTAGGACCAATACCGTATTAACTCAATAGTAATCATGTTAGCATTTGATGATAGGATAAATCCCCCTTCTCATAATCGACTAATCTTCCTTGTGTGATTTCCCTTGTTAATTTAGTGGTGATCAATTTGATTCCTTGTATGTTAATTTTACATTTTAATTTCAATCAATCCAAATTCATGAATTTTCTTTTCTATTTAGTTTTTATCTTTTTTTAATAATCCTTTTAGGCCTTAGATAACTTAGAATTATATTAGTTCACCAACTCCTCGTGGGATCTACACCTGTAATACTACAAGTTTACGACCCGTATACTTACAGATATTGGGGGTTTTATTAAAAGTAAAACTTTCCCAATAATGTAGTTACAAAGATCCACTAAAGATGACATATTATCCCATCTGATTGTATAGTCTATTTGAGTGATCAAGACTATGATATTGGATATGTTGTAGATCCAGTTACTTTTACAGAAGTTGTTTTTGGACCCCATGCAAATTTATGATGGGATGCAATGAAGGATAGGATGCAATCTAGGAAGCATAACAAGGTATAGGAGCTTGTTGATTTGCCTTACCATTGTAAACCCATCAGTTGTAAATAACTGTTAAGACCAAGAAGGACTTTCAAGGTAAATTTAAGTGGTTTAAGGCTCGGTTGGTTACCAGAGGGTTCACTCAGAGGGAAGGGGTTGACTTTAATGTTACCTTCTCTTCAACATCCTTTAAGGATGCATTTAGAATTAATATAGCAATAATAGCTCATTATGACATGGAGCTATATCAAATGGATGTCAAAACCGTTTTGTTAAATGAGGACCTTTACGAAGAGGTCTATATGGATCAACCTGAAGGATTTCAGGACGCAGAAGAGACTGACAAAGTTTGCAAATTGAGAAAATCGATATTGAGGTGGAGCATTTGAGGATTGCGGAGAAGCTTGCTAATCCTTTAACTAAAAGACTTTGCCCACTTATTTTTTGAAAGACATGTATACAACATAAGTGTATTGAAATCCTTTGACATTGTTAGTTAAGGAACATTATGTTTGCTCCTTGTACGTTTATATATTTTGATGTATCATGACAGTATGGTTGTTTATTAATAAAAATGATCATCTTTTTATCCTCAATAATACGTGTTATTATACATTGTTATAATACATGTGAAAGTCTTAAGATTTGTGTTGATCTTAAGCATTTTAAAGTCATTGGACATATATATAGATTGACCTTGAACATATATCATTAGGAAAAATACAGTTTAATAAGTATATCCATGGATTTTAACATGATAGAGGGGGATATAAGTGTTTAATCCCATAAATGTGTTCTCTAATGCTGTTTAGCATTCAGTGAGAGAGCATAAAGGTGTTCTTTTCTAATGTAGTTTAGCATTCAATGAGAGAGCATAAGGGTGTTCTCTAATACAGTTTAGCATTCAGTGAGAGAACATAAAGTTTTTTCTAATGCAGTGAGCATTCGGTGAGAGAAAACAAGATTTCTTTTTTGTAGTTTCGCATATACAGTTTAGCATAAAGTTTAGAGAAATCGAGACCTACAAACGAAAAGATGATACATATCATATTATGCAAGTATCATCCAAGTTTGTCACACTCTATTTTCTCATTCATGTTAGTGAGGTATTTTCTCATTCATGTTAGTGAGGTATTAGAAATGAAGGGAGGCATGGCAGTTCTCAAAGAGAGACCATGTTGAAAGAGTGCACGGAACATATTAGAACAGGATTATTATAACAGAACAAAGGATCTTTTTCTGATTTAACACAGGTGCTAAGCTCTAATACCATATAAACAAAAGAGAAATTTAAAGAGAATAATTTTTTCTTATTTATTTTCCCGATAATGAATACAATACAAGGAGATTAACACTCTTATTAGAAGACTATAATATAAGGTAGAAATTAAGGATTAAATTAGCTTTAGTGATTTTGGGTCAAAATCAGTGTTATAAATATGGCCTAATTGTCTTGAAAATCTTTTGGGTATCTAGATTTTGGGCAAATTGAAGATTCATGGGCTTGATTTTAGACAAGTGTACAAAGGTTTTAGTGGGTGCAGAAGAACTACATGATTTACAATTACTGCACAGATTACACAGATCTCCACAAGCTCTTCTTCCTCTTGGATTATTTAAGATAACTTTCTATACCAAACAAATAATTGTTAGAGCCTCCTTCGTTATCTATTATAGTAGTTCATATATAGTATTATAGTATTAGAATTTAAAATAGTATTATATTCTATAAGTAAAATTTTTTGATATATCAATCTAAATCTAACTCAGTCTAAATAAAAATTTAAATAATATATATAAATCTCGCAAAGACAAATAAATGTCCATTCATCTTCTTTAAACTCATGCCCAGTAACGAGCCCCTTAATCAAATAGTTGATTACTTTAAAATACACTCCCTAAAGAGGCCCAATTCTCGCAAGACACTCAACTCTATATTCCAAATAAGTGTTTAGACAACCTAACAATATTATCCAGTATTTTTAAACTAGACCGAAAGGTAAATATTATTGTTTTTACTTATTAAAGAATTTAAAGTTTAATTGAAAAAAGAGATTATTAAATAAAAATTAATTGATTAATTTTAGTTTATAAGAAGTTATTAATTTACAAGAATTGACCGATTAATTAATAAACTATTCAGTTTTTGACATTAAGAATTATTAAAATAAAAAAGCTGAATGGTTTTGGCGCTTTTCATGTAACCGGATTGTATGGTTCGAGAATTTGGGTGTCCGATTTTTGCTGGTATTGATTCAGATTTAGATACTCAAGTAGAAATTTGAGCATTAAAAAAACTTGGAGATCCAACTATAATCAGACAAGTAGTCTGATACAACATTGATCTCCGACTTTTTACCTCTATTTGATTTTCCATATAGGCTTCTACTGGCCCTCATCCACCACGAGTGAATAGTCTATTTTCAAGTTTTTTTTTAATTAAAGAAAGAAATCAGGTTTCTACAAAAAGGAAAAAACGTAAAATCAAACCAAAAGAGATGATTCAAGACTTTTACAATTAAACTAATTGAACTGGTTAAGTTTTATAATTGTTGATATTACCGTTCTAAAAAGATGGTTTCAACTTTTAATCTATTAAGCTGAAACCAATCACTTAGAAGGGTAATATTATTATTATTAACTTGATGGAAGTACATCCAACAATGTAAAGATAAACTATTGTTTGAAAGGTATAAATATGTAATATTATTATTATTAACTTGATGGAATTATATCCAACAATGTAAAGATAAACTATTGTTTGAAAGGTATAAATATGTAATATTATTATTTTTTGGTAAATGAAATATGTAATATTATTATTATTAACTTGATGGAAGTATATCCAACAATGTAAAGATAAACAATTGTTTGAAAGTTATAAACTTTACACAATCCTGGCAGCTTTCTTGCCATATCCAAACTGCCGTTGTTTCTCGCAACCTAATCCGCATGCCATCTCGTCATGCGATAACACTGCACATGGGAACAAGAAACAAAGATACCTTCTTCCTCTTTAGACAAAAGCAAGCAAGCAAGCAAACATAACTACTATTTAACAGATCATGCGTTAGCTATCGTTAAAAAGACCAAAAAACGAACACAGAAGAGCGTATAACGTTACTGTTGTACAGGGTATTATGTTTATTTAATTATAAGGTTGTATTCGGACAAATTTTATGTGATTTAATTAGTTCTGTCTTCACTTCAGTAATGCTAAGACAATTAATATTTCTTTTTAAAGCATTTGAACTCGAGAATTGCAAATTTGGCTTAGGATTTGTTGGTCATTACCAAACAAATCGAAAAAGCTTGGCAAATGGGAAAATTTGTTCGTCTATGGAATAGACTGGTGAATGAAACGGCATAATTAATAACTAAAGATGGGTTACATTATTGTCATTTTCAAGTGCCATTACCACCTAGAAAGACAAATTCCTTGATGAAGAATCACTTGGAGACTCGCTTTTCCCTCGTTAGAAGCTCCAACTTCGGACACATAATCATGGATCTATTAGTAGGCCATACTACTAATTTTGGTTCGTAAGTCGCATGATTTTATCATTTTGGCTTTTAGTTCGTAAGCGCATGATTTTATCATTTTGTACGTTACACTTCTGGTTTCAGAATCGAAATCGACCACTATTCACTGGCCAAGTCAAAACCAAAAAACAAGAAGTAAAAGTAATCGGCTTTTAGGGACACGAGCTCGGGGCCCGTAGCAGTCCAGCATATATATATATGCGAGGCGAAGCAGAGAGTAAAGTGTTTTGAGGCACACTTCCATTTCCGTTTCAGAAATGGTTACGTAACCCAAAACGAGCCCGCCCTCTATGGAGCTCTCTTTAGATGTCCAAAAACATTTGTCATTCTTCTGGAGGTATATATGTGTGTAGTCTTCCTGAAAGAAAGCTTGTATCTTCTCTGACGTGACCCAATAATCTCAAGACATGGTAAAAGCGGTTGAAGCCTTGAAAGTTAAAGCTTTTGTCTGCCTGTTCCTTCGCATATCTGTCACCTTGTTTTTTGGATTTCTGATATTTCCTCTCTTGGTTTTTGCTCTTTTAAATTTTGTGTGTTGTAATGTCTAGTTGGAGTTTCTATTCCTTTGTCATCTCCTAATTGACGATAATAATGGCAAAGCACAGAATAGTTTTGTTTGATTAAAGTTTTTGATGTTTCTTTTCTTTCTCTTAAGAATGATGGGACAGTAGACACAGCGAATTGGTTGATAAAAGCTTTGAGTGGGATCATTAACTTTAACCAACGATCTCACCTGAAGGAGAATTACTGGAAACTTGGTTATTGATCTTGTACCAGCTCGACTCCTGTTTGGTTAAAAGTTACAATATAACCAAAAGAAAAAGGAAAGATCGATATTCCTTATGAGAAATATTGAGATCACAGCTCCAACAATGAGGATCGATAATTTAAAGATTATATTGAAGAAATATGAATTTCTGTCTCTGGAAAGAGCTCCAAGTTGTTCGTTCCCGTAGGATCACCGGCAAAACCTTACAGCCAACAGGTCCACGTTAGCGGTGGAGAGCCTTGCCCTAATAGGAACCCAAAAAAGAAACCGAGACGATGTCTGCATCTGTAGACTTATGAGGTGGCATTAACCTTTTTTCTGTATCATTGGGATTTTCTGAAGCAGAGTCGAGAAAACATTCTTGCCTGCTAAAGCCTTAATGGGCATTTCCTCATTTCTTGGAAACGGCACTAAAAGCTCCAGAATGGAATGATGTGAAATGCAACACTTGGAGACTACATTCATTCATACTACATCCTTTTCCTTTTCGTTTCGTTTTTTTGCCCACAGGAGTGTTCTCACTTTAGACAAGTTCAGTATAACCATAAAACAAGTGTTAAAAATGTCGACTTGCTTGTTGATCAAGTGATCGGTAAATCTAGTGATTATGTTTTAGGATTTTATTTTGTTTTCGAAGTAGATAAAGCCTACCAGAAGTCAACAGAAGCGGGAAGAAAGCAAATAACGTCATCCTCGTACAAGTAACTGAATGTTAAACATCCTAACAAGATAAATAGAACGAATTGGAACCCATTTTCTCGGCAGGAATCCAAAAGTATATATCCTACGCAAACCAATGCTACAAACGATTAGAGGCTTATCTTGCTAGAGTGGTAGGGGCAACAACAAAACAACTTACCAATGCTACGGAAGATTAGAGGCTTATCTTGCTAGAGTGGAAAGGTGCAACAGAAAGACAACTGTACAGGTAACTGTACAACAGAAGGGCAAGCTCAATGCCAGAAGCCCTCTAGGCTCCTAGAATAAGCTACGTGATGCTGTCTTAAAATCTCACGATTTCAGCTGGATTGGCAGAGAGTTTTAGGTTCTTCCATAACATCCATACCATCAACCATAGGTTATGAAAAATTATTCATCTTCCAACTCAACAAGTTGAGCCCGTCTCTCAGCTGCTTTCTTTCTGATAAAGAACCCCCACCTCATTGCTGCTTTGATCTTCAGCCAGCCAACAACAGCTTTACCAGGACGCCCACGATCCTCATCATAGCATGGCATTGGTGTTGCCATGTAAGGTGGGAAACCATACCCATCTTCAGGTACATTAAAAGTGGTATGCCCTCCCATGCTGTAAAGCCGCAGCAAATGTTGCATATCCACCTCATTCTCAAGCATCTCATGACTTCGAAGACGAATCTCATCCTCTGACAAAAACTGATCAACTCCTTTGTCCCTAGTGTTGCTCCAGTCATCAAACGGATTAACATTAGATGGCTGAATGGAAGACCCTAGGGAGTGGAAGACTGAAGCAGATGACTGAGGTAGACCAAGGGCTAGGCCCACAGCACTGCCATCGCTTCTTATGGCTTGTGAGTCATGAGGATCACCAAACATGTGTCCCTGATATGTAAATGAGGTACTGTCAAACTGAGTTCGTGAATTTGGATTTCCAATCTGGGACTGAGAAGAGAACTTACTCCCCATATCATTGTTATACCCTAACATCAGAAAAGTAAACCCAAGAAGAATAAGAAGGTAAGCAATGTCATGCCTTCTTTAAAAACTTTTCTTACATGATATTTGTCAATAATACCTACCTGCAACTTGCAAACCTGAATGCCCAGAAGACTGCTCAGTAGGTACTGAAGCTGGCAGAGCAGGAAGTTGGGTTTGACTGCCCAGAGCATTAGAATATCCTATATGGCCTATATTAAGTTCATTTCTAGAAGTACTTGACTTCTTATTTTGCTTGAGGCTCAAAAATGACTTCCCATCATATTCTGTGACTTGATTCCAGTTGTCATATGCCTTTTCAACTAATGTATCTACAAAGACCTGCATAGACAGTCGACAGTCAGAAAACAGCTCCAGGCCACTCTATTTAAACAATATTAAAACTGAAAGCAGAAAACATCATGGTCTAAATCATGAATATTGTAAAGTCACTTCCTTGCAGAAAACCGAGTTCATTTGTTCACTAATTTCATAAGTATCTTATAATATTAAATTAAATTTACATAAAAAAGACAATATCATGGTCTCAATCAAACTGCCAAATGAAACTGAAAAACGATATGCATGGTTAAAATCTAATTACATACAAGATTTTATATTCCATATATCAATTTTAAATAAATGACTCCTCATTTAAACCTAAATATCATCTTAAAAATTCTGTTTTAGCTTTGAGTAATAATTTGGAAAAACTAAACATGTACCAACCTTCTGCTCGTCAGAAAGGAAATCAACTGAGTAATATTGTTCCCCTGAAATAAGGCCAGTCAGCTCATATATATTGTTGAATATAACACCAACATTTTTTGAATCTTCAGGATAGTACACATAAAGCTTTCCACCAAGCCCACAAGTCTTAGCATGTTCTAGAAGAGCATCCCACATCTTATTTGACATGCCGCTTCCCAGAATCTGAAACCACCAGCGTGCCACATCAGAAGATAAGTACAAAGCATAAGCCTGCTAACTAGAGAACCAAATCTAACACCTACATTCCGTAACTTCTGCAGATCTCTGACAACAAGTCGCAGAAAATCTTCAACTGTAAATATTCCATGAATGTTTAGCCTCTTGTGAAACGAACCATCCTTGCCAATTTTCTCCAATCTCCAAACCTCATCATGTAATGCAGGTGGATAGTGTTTCTTGTACACTGTCAAAGAAGGTGGTGGACTGTTGACGATTCTTGAAAGAAAAAAGAATTATAGGACAAACAAATACATTAAAGAATATGAACTCACATTCCCCTCTGTGATCTTTAACAGTAAATGCCTCTGTTTTTGCCTCATGAATGCGTATGCCATTGCAATATCCAGAGGCAACCTTCAAGCCAAGCCTGAACTTTCTACTCCTTATCCAACTTGAGTTATCAGTAAAGGTGAGCTCCCCCAATGTCCCGACACCTTCCTTGAGGGTCACTTGCAGGTCACCAGTCAACAAAGGCTGCTTTCCTTCACGCTCCTTCACTATGTGGCTTTCAAATTCTTCTTGTGCCCAGCCTTCATCATCTTCATTGTTGAAATCACCTTCAAGCACTACAACATCTAGTTTCACAGAGGACTCAGGTCCAGAGGTAACAACATGGCCACTATTAGCATCAAAAAGAACAATATGGACAGCAGCACCCTGTTCCCCCTTCACTTTTCCTCCTGTGAAAATAGGAAGAGACAACCTTGATCTAAATTGCAACTGTAAGTTGCTCCCACCTGGGCCTTCTATACGTTTTGGAGAAGAACTAAGACATGAAAAAGTTGGTTAACCGTCAAAAATTTTACATGAAAACCTCTGACATAATGCACCTATTTTATTAAAGAAAGCAAATTTTCAGATTAGTTTCATTAGTATGTCTAATTGAGGGTCCTAGTTTTGGATGTTCTTCAGCCAAATGTTACAACGCACATGGATGACGAACAAAATAACCATCAAAATCCTGTTCCTTTCATTTAGAACCGACTAAAGAAAATAGAATAAAGCAAATTGTAATCATACACTAATAAGGAATATAACATACCTCGCATTGAGTCTAGCGGGACCTAGTTTGGCTAGGGCACGTTCCACTTCCTCACTTACCTGTCACAATTAGCTACTGAATCAGTAACATTTAAATGAGATATAAATGCTTTTCTACTAAACAACTAAGATTCAAAACAGTGATTAAGTTTCAGTAAACACTTTTCTGGATTATTTGGTGAGGTTAGAAGGCCTTCTTTCTTTCTTTTTTCCTGGATCATTTAGTGAGGTTATGTGGCCTTATTTCTTTCTTTTTCATCAAGTAATCATTAGTTTCACCTCCTACAAACTCCAGCGTGATGCCAGAAACTACTTCACTTTAACAAAATCCAGAATCAGCTTCTAGCCATGGCATCAATTTTTTTTCAAGTTTATCTAGTTTCTCAGAAATTCGATCAGACACTAATCATACCAGATGCTTATTCCTTTTTATCTCAACTTTCATATTCATATGGTTCTCTTGTTCACTTCCATTCTTGTTTGGCATTGATTTCATACTTGTGTCTCAACTTCTCTGTAAAATCTTCATTGCTAGATCTATGCTCCATGTGAAATCTTCTATTAAACAAAAAACAAATGACTCTGAATTGGGAATGTTGAGAAACAAATAGGCAAATAAATCTTACAACTCTGCGGAGGATAGGTTCCATAGATGAAAAGAGCTTCTGCAAACTGTCAACCTTGACGGCTTCAACTATAACACTGCACAAAGTAATGAATATACATCAAAATGTGTTTTATGCAAACACTATCCAATGGATAAACATAACAATTACAGTAAATCATCGGTATTTAGTGCACAGGAAACAACAACAACACCACACATAGGCGCCACATTTCCCTTTAAATTAAAAGTCTGACCAAAGCATAACGCATCAATCTGTTACTTGCAGCCAGATGAATGTACAACACCCATATTTTTTAACCTTTCCCGCTATTTCCCTTTTTTTTCTTTATCAGTCAATCAGTTCCTACCACTTGTACTTAACATCCAAACAAAAATCAACCAAATATAACTCACGTAGCAATACAGTACTGTGACCAAAAAAAAAATAATCAAAATAAAAATATACAGAGCGGCGAAGTCAAAGTCAACGAAAAACACACCTAGCTAGAGCAGGACGCTTACGCACGGGTTGCTGTTCCTCATCCGCTTCTTCTAAGGTCCGCTTCCCTCTAGCCATACTATTAGTCCTCGTCATATACCTTGTCTGCATCTTTCACCTAATTTAAGAAACCCTAAATTTCCAGATATGCAACATAAGCTCCAACTATCAAAAACTTCACCTTCCTCAACAAAGTGAATAATCTTGATCTATCGAACAAATTGAGGTGGAGAAAAAGTGGGATTAAGTAAAAAAAAGAATAAATTAAAACCTGATTGAGAAATGAAGGAAGGGCTTCGTATGAAGAATCAGAGTGTATTTGGTGAGAGAGAAAATACAGAGAAACGGTGAGAAAGTCGTAAAATTGTCGGATTTTTATTACCAAACCTCTTTGCCTTTGGAGCGGGTCTACTATGGCTATCTGTTTGACAATTTTGGCCTGTCCGGTAAAGTTGAAAAATTATTAATTATATCTTTTAATTTTTTAATAATTTATCAATTAAATTATATAATTTAATCTAAATAAAAATAATATAATTGTTCAATAAATGGTTTAAATTAATGGGTTAAAGTCTATGTAAAATCTAGATCTCAATAAGTATGGACTAGATTTATATCGAGCCTATAATAGGAAAGTTCGATATAGAAACTATACATAAAGATTAAGATCTTTTGCAGTTGAACATATCAATTATAAGTATAAGGATTCTCTGATCGGATAAGAGGGTTTACGTTTTGAGAAAACTATAGAAAAACCTTACCTGCATCTTGGATAGCAATACTTGTGAAAGTGGCGATAGATTTGCGCTCGTTTTAGTTTTGGAAATCTCGTTTGAAGTTATGGAGACTGAAATTAGGTATTTTTCGTATTTCTTCGTTTCTCGCTCGTTCACATTCGATCCGGGAAACATAACTAAGGTATCGTCACGTATTACACGTGGCATAAGAGCGGTAACGTGATCGGGTAATTAAAAACGAAGATTTTTCGGTTTTCTCTCCATAAGATTGTTAGAGATTTAACTTCTATTTTTAGGTTTTTTCTTGCTTTTTATTGCATGAAAGTAGTATACATGTATTTAGCCTTGAGAAACGAGATGAAAACGAGCCAGAGAGTGCAAAAAATCAACTCGGAACTCGCCGAAAATAACCTTTTTCAGCGAGGGAGTGATCACCGCCAAGCGAGTGTGTCAAACACACAAGATAAGTCGCACGATTCTGATGTCAGCCATACAGAATTGCTACAGTAATTTAAAAAACACACAAAATTTTCAGATTTTTCATAAGGGTGTCCCGAGGTTTTTTGGGTCAGTTTTCGGGTCCAAGAAATTCATAAAGTAAATTTCCATTTTTTTGGATTTATTACATTAGTAATAAATTAAAGTTTAACTCAAGAAAAGAAATTAAGGCGTTCTGAATCTGATTTCTAGTGAATTTTTATACTTCAAACATTACATAAGGGAGGTGCTTCAAGTTTTCGTATCTCGAGCCTCATGTTCAATGTTCGGGATCGCATAATGGTTACTCGGAAAAGGTTTTAAGACATTATAAAGCTATTTTTGAGTAAATTTGTTGGGCCCCGTTCCCGAAGCCCAACTGTTAGGCCTTGTCCTAATTGCTTAAGTGTTTATTTGATTATTTGTGTTTGAATTTGCTATTATGTTTGAATTTATA
>JANKOD010000192.1:13352302-13363100 GCA_026284645.1 Erythroxylum acuminatum
ATGCCTATGTGAACAGTACCTGCAATTTTCCAAACCTCATAACTTCTTATTCCTAACTCCAAAAATTGCATATTATACATCAATGGAAAGGGAAAAAGACAACCTACATCTTTTATGAAGGATGCAAAAATTAATGAAGGCTCTAAAAGGGTTAAATACCCTTCCAAAGTTACTGCCATAAAATAGCACTTCAACAGTAGCTGAAATCTTCTACACCTTATAACTTTTTCATCCTAAGTCCAAAATTGACAAATTATATACCATTGGAAAGCTCTAAACATGTCCTATAATCTTCAAGAAGACCTCCCAATCCAATTCAAACATTAAGAGGGTTAAAAACATAAACCAAGTTGCTACCAAAGGTTTACAAAAATTTGACAGCACCTTCCCTAAAAATCAACTAGCCAACTTCTTCAATTTTTCAACCAAACTTCAATACCTGCACAAAACCACTTCAATCTCCAGAATCCTCAATCATCCAACTACCAAACCAATCCAAATAATCCCAAAAACTAAATCGAATGGCAGCAACCTCAACTTACTCTTTTTATCAATACAAACCATACATTATTACATGTTTATGAAACATATGCAAATTACATACATTACATTAAAATCCAACACTCTTGCATTTACATAAAAGTTAAAAGTTATTACAAAGCTTTAGAGGGCATTTTAGCCCGAATACATCGAAAGTATCAAAAGACAAAGTACAAAGAACATCAAGTGTCCAAAATGCTACCAAAAGCTTTGTTTTCTAAAATATGACTTCAAAAGCAAAATGCATCGGAGTAATGCCTCAATCCCGATGCAGTAATTCGGTTTCTCGCTCGTCGCCTGTAAAGGGAAAAAAGGTGTGAGCTCGACGGCTCAGTGGGTAATAACTTAATAATTAAGGAAATAAGCAAAGACATTCTTATTTCATTCATTTTTAAAGCCAAGTTCACATTGGTAAAAAACATTTGTTATTTATCAAACCTTTTCACAATTCCATTTCATAAAACTATTCACACATCAAAATATCACATAAGCACATAGAAAGTGGTTTGGGTGGATCCGAAATGGAACTTACTACGCATTCCCGCGAAGCGGTCATGTGTAGCCATGAGCTTATGGGAGTCCGTGAGGAGCTCCAATGTCACTAGCGGGCAAGCGGGAGAAGGCTATAATTAGATAGGTGCACCTGACTCTTAAGGGATCACCACAAACCCAAAGAAAGCATTCATAGCACATAATTCACACAATTCATAAATATTAGCCACAAATGGCCTTTACACAATTCACTTTCACATAAACGCCCAAAATGGCATTTTTCTGAAATCATATATTTGAAACTTTTTCACTTGACAATTAAATTAACCACTATTTCCACACTGTGTTTACATCAAAAACATACATATTACAAGTTTAAACCATTCCAAAAGTCATAAATACAATAATTTGAAATTCATTGGAAAGCAATCAATGGCATTTATGTTAGGAAAATTAATGAACTTATTTACTCAATTATTATCACCCACCTTAATCCTTTAGCTTTGTGCTTGGTAAATTGGCCTTTCCTCTAACTCCAATTGCCTCTCTTGACCTTCATCAAAACATAACAATCCAACCTAACATGAGTTGTCAAAAATTGACAATTCTAAGGAAAGGAAAACATGAAAGAAAACCTACATAACCTTACCTATGCCTTTCCTAAGCTATTAGAAACTAAAGCCATCAAGATTTATCAAAGAAATTTCGAAAAACCCTACCTTAGAAGCTTCCCACGAAAATTGCTTCTTGCTTCTAATGGAAACTTTGACCTTCCCTTTCCTTTTTCTTCTTAAAGAAACTCTTAAAACTCCTTTCTAAAGCAAGAAAAGCCAAAGCCCTAACCTTTTCTTCTTCTTCTTCTTCTCCTTCCTTAAGCCGAAAGTCCTCTCCCTCTCTTGTATTTTGCAAGGTTTCGTATGACTCTTCAAAGCCTTAGGAAAAAATTGTTTTTTAACTAAAAACCTAAGCCAAAACTACGTAGTTTCATCAAAGCTCTCTTCTTTTCCTTGCAATTTTCGATCCCTTCATGCTCCAAACGACAACACTTCACTTGTTTCATTCCTACTTCATTTAATGGCATTAAAAAGACTAAAGTGTCCCTCCTTTTAAGCCTTAAGCTTTACAAACCTAAGCAAACTTCCCAAAATGCCCTCAATTCATCTTATTCTTTTAATACTAACAATTTATCAAAACTGTAATTTAACTAAATCCCTTCATTTAAAAACCATTAACTAAGCACTAAAAACCTCAAAATAATTTAAACAAGCTTATTTACTAAAGAAAAAGAAACGGGGCCCAACACAAATATAAATGGAGGTTTTAAAGCTCATGATTGAATGTTGGGCTTACACTAATTAACAGTTAATTAGAAGCCCAATTGAACATTTAGAAATGGGCTAGACTTTGATTTAATTTGATTAATTAAATTAATTAAATAAAAACAAAATTCTTAAAGAAATGGAAGATGCAATTTTGGTTTTATTAGGGCTGAATGTGCAGCTGCCCATTTAGCATTGAATTGCTAAATAAAGATGGTATTCATCATGCTTTATCATCATTAAACGGAGTAATGATCTCACCATTAAATGGTTTAATGGTTGTCTTTTAATGATGGCATGTAATGTAACCTTTTAGCATTCATTTGATTAAAGATGAAAGATGTGCATTTGATGGATGATCTTCCTTCTTTCATCACTAAAACCGAAATTGACATGTCATTTTAGGTTATTGGTCTTTTCATATAGCCATCTTAAAACAACTAAGAAGAGTCTCATTTAATGGCTTCTTTATGTTTGATTAAAGAACGAAATGGTGCATTGGATGCTCTTCTCTTTTTTCTTTTCGTTCATAACCAAAATTGACAAGGTGTAAGAGAGGTGTTATTGCATTTTTGGTCTCTCTCTCCTTTCTTGCATGTGTTAGCCGAAATTTGCATGAGAGGTGTCTCATCTTTGGTTTCTTTCTTCTAAGAAAAACCTCCTCCAATGTTTTCTTCTCCTTTCCAACCAAAGGATCTTGTTAACCAAGTTATCTAAGAAGAACAAGTGGTAGATCGGATTGGTCAAGGATACAATATCGAAAAGAAGATACAATAACGAGAAGAGGACACATCGCTTTGGAGAGGATATATAGCCGAGGATAGGATAGCACACCGAGGAGTTAAAGCTGTAGCGAAGGAGTCGGTAATATAATCTCCATATTGTTCTTATGATAATTATTTTCCATATATCGTATCATGTACGGCTTGGCATGTTGATTTGGTTATCTCGCTTCCGCTGTGTTTTTTATTTCTAAAAAAGTTTTGAAATCTACCGTTTTAGCCAAATCTTGCATGCTTTAGTTTTCCAATCCTATAATAACACCATGCCTAAATGGTATTACTAACCTCTTTAAAATACCTATTAAGGAAATAAGTTATGTCAATGCATCATTTCAATAAATCATACTAAATGCAGCTTTGTGGTGCCAACTAACACACAACGTTGTAAATTCCTAAGGTAACACAAACTATTTCTCTTTGGCTAACAAAATGGCACTTGTTTCATTATGGTACCAACTAATTTGTCTAACCAATAGATTGATACTTGTCTCATTTTGGAGTTGACTAATTTATGACAAGGAATAGAATGGTACCCATCTTATTTTGGAGTCGACCAATTCGTTTGGACCAACGGGTTGATACATGCCCTAAACAATTCACCTCAGGTGACGAATGGTATTTGTCTTATTCTGACATTAGTAAATAGCTCCCAAGCAATTGTACGCTTCATCAAATAGCATAAAATTGTGTAATATTACCCTTTAGGAGTCTTAAATTCATACAACACATATATAATAAGACAATTAACTATTAAAATTCATCCACGTTTAATTATAAGAAATTATAGGCTAACGTCAACACTTAAACCACAATTCACATACCTATTTAATTCTATATATACATAACTCATACAAAATGTGTACAATTTTACACAAATCAATAGTCAAAACCATCAATTTAACAAAAAATTAATTATATCTATTATCTCAAATTAGAGTTCTCCATTAACCCACTTGAAATTGAGAATTAAATATTACAATACTCATCCAACAACACAATTAATATGCACAACAATAAAATAATCGACCTAAAAGCCCTAAATAGTGTATTTCCCTAACTTTCGTATAAAAATTGAAAGGTATCATAATTCTGCTTCCAGAACAAAAATATCTACCTAGACATTCCTTGAAATATATAAAAGTCAAGAAAATATTAACTTGGATTGTTGTATTCTCTTCTAAAATAGCTCCTCATATGGCCTTTACTCTCTCCTTTGTGTTAATGTCAATTTTCAATGGTTCAGATGTTTTTAAAACTGATTCTTAAGTGGTTCTGTTAGCCAGTCATTTTGTTCATCTAGCCAAGTATTACCTTAGGGAAAATCACGCCACCATCATCTAAGGGGTTGGATAATTAATATTAACACTATGTGTCTTCTTAAAAGTTGTAAAAAAAAAAATTTAACTTCTGATAACCTCTTGAATCTCTTCAACCTGATATTCCTATCAAAAGTTATGATCAAAATACCAAGCCATATTTAGCGGTGATAACAAAATAAAATCAAACTTTTCTTTCACCAATTTCTCTTACTTGAGTTATCTATCAAGTTTTTATAAAATGTAGATATTTCTCACACCTTTTCATAACTTCTTGAGTAATTCTAAATTTAATTTTCTGTTAAAAGTAATTCTTAAAATACTAAATAGTGTTCGAGTTTGATAGTATATACTAAAAGGCCTCGTTGTCACCTTCTCTTATTGGATTCAATTTAATTACATCTTACATCATCCTAACAATTCCACAAACTCAGTAATTTAATCATACTCCTAGAATTCAATCATAAATTCATAAATTATAATAAAAATAAACAAGAAAATTTCAGGCACTCATAATGTTATTATTTTTCTTATAAATACCCAATATTTTTAAGTGAATATGAATATGAAATTATTTTTTTTTTTAAGGAAAACAATGTAAAATGACTTGGTTGTTTTGGCAATGTTAGTTGGGGCATGTGACCAAAAGGTCTTGTATTCAAATCCCCATACTTACGCTATCTTGATCGAGCCTGTCTTATAGAACTTGTCTAGTGTGGAGTATCCGATTGACGTAATTTACAGGCTATTGCGTCAGTCCAGAAACTTACCCAGTACATATCCAAAAGATAGTGACTGTAAGTTCCTCCATTCTAAAAAAAATGTTGGCAATATTGTACGGTAAGTGATCATCTAAATTTTGGTTGTGTTGGCAATTTTCGCTATGTTGTACAGTAAGTGATCATCTAAAAATTCCAAGTACTTACGCGGAATTGGCTTGACTGTTGGGACATTGGGTGAGTGCAGCATTCCAACGCACTGATTGGAGTTAGCAGTATTTGGACCTTCTCTCAGCAATTGTATTTCTTGGGAGGTCCTACAAAGTACATTAACCCTACAATTCCAAATGATATTTGAAGTTAGGTTGTAGCAATCACATCCAGGAAAATTCATAGCAAGCATTTTTCTTGCTTTCATACTTCTCCCCGGGTCTACTTGCTGTCTGAATTGTTGCCCAATCTAACTTCAACTATCCATAAGCATGTTTGGGAAAAGGAAAAGAAAAACCTTGCAAATTAAGAAAAAGACCTTTCATAAGTGAAAAACAAAAAAGGTTGGTCTTTGTCTTTAGGAGGCGTTTGGGTTGGGAAGAGAAATTTAAAACGGATTCCCAGGGCCCCTGAATCATAATCACAGGGCTTACTGGATAGTTCTTATTCCATTATGTTCAATTAATTCATGATTCTGTGACAGAGGCAGTTAATTAAAACGTGATGGTGCCATTAATATTTAATCACTATGAATGGTATAAGGTACAAAACTACAATAACTTCATAAAATGTCTCTTAGAAACTGAAGGATAATGGAAACGACGTGCTTTACTGCAAATTTCTAAGAGAAAATGGAAAGTAATAGAATTTTCAAACTAACTTCCGATGGCCCTCAATTTCGGTTTGCCGTTTCACTTGAGTCTCTTCTTAAAGTCGTCTTCTGCGTAATTGACTAGCATTTCTTGGACGAACCAAGATGGGCAGCTTCGTGATAGATAATAGTAACTTTTTAACTAGCTTATGGCTAATCATCCTGTACTTTCCTTCGTTACAAAGTTTTTTTACAGAAAAATAAATATTTAACTATAAAATAAAAAAATATTTCTTTAACAGATATTATATAACTTTTTAAGATTTTAAGATTCTCTTGAATGTGTCCTCTAATTCATTTGGTGGCCCTGTGCCTATTGATGCAAAATTAGCGGTGATTGAAAACTTGGATTTGTCCTGGAACCAGTTCTCAGGAAACATACCAAGCACTATCCAAACTTTCCAGCGCTTAAGCTCTCTCAACATGTCAAATAACTTATTACAGGGTCCAATTCCATCAAAGCTTGGCAGTTTGGTAGCGTTGGAATTCATCGATCTCTCTTTCAATGATTTAACGGGGGAGATACCGAAGTCCTTCGAGGGTTTGGAGCATCTATCGCAATTGAATCTGTCTTTCAACAAACTGTCAGGGGAGATTCCAACTGGAGGACCTTTCTCAAACTTCACAGCTCAATCTTTCCTAGGTAATCAGGCACTATGTGGAAAGCCAATACTAGGATTCCCTTCTTGTGACAACAGATCAGATAGCAAACTTCATTTACTGAAATATGTTCTTCCATCAATCACAGTATTAGCAATTCTGGTTGTTTTCATTCTTTTCTTGATAAGAATTGGAAGGAGAAAAACTCAAGGTTCAAGT
This sequence comes from Erythroxylum acuminatum, assembly GCA_026284645.1. Lineage (NCBI taxonomy): Eukaryota > Viridiplantae > Streptophyta > Magnoliopsida > Malpighiales > Erythroxylaceae > Erythroxylum > Erythroxylum acuminatum. The sequence goes on from JANKOD010000192.1 coordinate 13,359,152, forward strand.
CCGTCCGTAGGATTAGATAATTTGGAGCAGCCAATGATCTCATATCAAGAACTTGTTCGTGCCACTGATTCTTTTTCTGATGCGAATTTGCTTGGAGTTGGAAGCTTTGGATCTGTACATAGAGGGATACTTTCAGATGGGAAAGTTGTTGCCATTAAAGTTCTGAACTTACAGCTAGAAGGGGCATTCAGGAGTTTCGACGCAGAATGCAAAGTTTTACGTAACGTTAGACACAGGAATCTTGTTAAAGTGATAAGTTCATGTTCCAATCCTGATCTGAGAGCACTGATCCTGCAATACATGCCAAATGGAAGCCTCGAAAAATGGTTGTATTCCCAAAATTACTTCTTAAATCTAACTAAAAGAGTGAACATATTGGTTGATGTTGCGGTAGCTCTGGAGTATCTCCACCATGGCCAGCCAGAAACTGTTGTGCATTGTGACCTGAAGCCCAGCAACATTCTTCTTGATCAAGAGATGGTCGCGCATGTAGGTGACTTTGGTATCTCAAAGATGTTGGCTCAAGACAAGCCCACGACACTCACCGCAACTTTAGGCACTCTGAGGTACATGGCACCAGGTATATCAGTGATTATACTTTATACCTCCTCTAACCAAATTCCTCGCATTAACACCAATGGGCTTCTTTCTTTTAGGTGTGCATGTTACTTATTAGCCAAAATCCACCCAATATGTTAACTACAGTCTCTATAAATTCGTAAAAGCATTGTCTAACACTACACTTTCCTTATTCTTTGATCAGTGCGCTGTTTATTGAATCTAGTGGCATAAGAAGAATTTAAGTCAATCAACAGGCTGAGAATCGACTAACTTTATTTTCGAAAATACGAGGCTATTAGGTTCAAATCTCACCTATTAAAAACTTCGACTTGAAAGGAATAAGAGAAGTTTTCCTTGTGGTTTATCATTTATACCTTCTCTAACTTAATTTCGCAAAATAACCGGTTCCCTCTCAATCTCCTGGTACATGAAGAATCAATATAAATTGATTGGTAAAATGTCCATTTGTTTGTGTATCTGCAATGAGATGGTTCCAAAATGACTCGAAGATCTGGCGTGTGATGCAGAGTACGGTGGTGAAGGAAGAGTATCTACAAGGGGTGATATTTATAGCTTGGGTATCATAGTGTTGGAGACGATGACGAGAAAGAAGCCAACTGATGGAATGTTCAATCAGGAGCTGAGCTTGAGGCAGTGGGTAAATGAAGCCTTTCCGCACAGCATAGCTGATGTCATAGATGACAATCTATCAACAGCTGGAAACGGAACGGAAAGCCTTTGCTTAGCCATTTTGGAGTTGGGCTTGGCCTGCTCCAGAGATTTGCCTGAGGAGAGGGCTGAAATAGAAGATGTGGTTAACAAGCTCAGCAAGATAAAATTGCAACTCCTTCGCTCTACAAATAAAAGGGCCTCATAATCTTTCTAAGTTTCAAAAACAACTTTCTGGCTTATGATATGTGTTGTTTGTGGCATAAGGATTGACTCGAGTGCAGATTGTAGAGTAGATGGGTGAAAATTTGAGGTGTTTTGATTATATCGGTTTGAAAATTTTTGGGTTTTCTGTTTTCTTCATTTTCACTAACTTTTATTGTTGGTACACAAACATTAGAAAGTTCTCGTATATATGTCATTTTATTTCTTCTTAGACTCCCCATACAACTTTTTTTCCCCAAAAATAACTTTTAATCTCCCAAAATTTTATCAGTCAAAGCAATAAACCATATTTAAACAAGTTTAATTCCTAACATTTCCTCCTTGAACTTATTTTTCCAGGTGCCATAATTCCAAGCTTCTTCCTCAAATATTGAAAATTTTAGCCTTGAGAGGCTCTATAAAATATCAGCCACCTAATCATTTGATTTCATATGAACTAGCTTTACTTCTTTTGCTTTCACTTGCTCTCTTATAAAATAAAATTTTGTATTAGTATGCTTGGATCTCTCATGGTGGACTAGGTTCTTTATCAAAACAATGAATGATTTGTTGTCAACGTAAATTCTAGTTTATTCTTCTTATTGCAAATTCATCTTCTTTAGCATTCTTCTTACCCAAAGACCATGACAAATACAAGATGTTGCTACAATATATTTTGCTTCATAAGTTGACAGAGCAATAATGGATTAGTTCTTAGAACACCATGTAAAAGCTAAATCATCGGGGAAAAAGAAAAACTTGCTATGCTTTTATGATCCTGCACACTTCCAACTTAATCACTATCATCACTATATCCAACAAGTTCAAGATTTTACAATGAAGAATAAAACAACCCATACTCAAGAATTCCCTTGATATACTTTAGAATTCTCTTAGCAACCTTCAGATGTGAAGTCATGGAATTCTTTATAAACCTACTCAATAACCTAACCCTAAAAAAATATTAAATCAAGCAAATGTTAAGTACCTCAAACAACACACCATACTCTTCTAATATGTTGGATTTACTGGTTTCCCTTCTCCTTCTTTTGTTAACTTGCTACCATAATCAATAGGATTGTTTTGACAATCTTCCATGAAATATTTTTTCAAGATCTCTTTTGAATATCTTGATTGTGAAACAAATATGCCATCAGTTCCTTGCTTTACTTTTATCCCCAGGAAAAAGCCATAAGTCCCAAATCAGTTATCTCAAATTCCTTCTCTATTAGTTGCTTGAACTCCTTTTTATCATGGCTGAATTGCTTCCTATAAAAATTAAATCATCTACATAAAGACAAACAAACATAACATATCCCTTTGAGTTACTTTTCATGTATAAACCACACTCTTAAGGACATTTAATGAAGTCATTTTGTAGAAAATAAGCATCAATTATGGAATTATATGTTTATGGAAGCTCATAAAAGCTTTCTTTAACTTGTACACTTTATCTTCTTGCCCTTTCATAAAAATCCTTATGCTTGTTGTACATAGACTTTTTATTTAAGTTTTCCATTTAATTGATTTTACATCCATTTGATGAATCTTCCACTTCTTTTGGGTTGCCAAAAAGATAAGCAATCTCACAGTTTCAAGTTAAGCCACATGCACAAATAATTCTTCATGATCAACTCCATATTTTTGTTTGTAGCCTTTCATTACTAGTCCCAACTTGTATTTTTCCACCTCTCTTGATGCATTTATTTTAGTCTTAAACACCCATTTTACTCCAATCTCCTTATGTCCTTAAGGAAGGGTAGTGAGTTCCTAAGTATCAATTTTGTTGATGGCATGAATCTCATCCCCTATAACTTTCGTCCAATTAGCTTTAAGGTAAGCTTCTTCAAAAGCCAAAGGACAAAACCTGCAAAAAGACATAAGAAATTAAAGTCATCATCTTCAAGTTCAATCCTTTGTGTGACATTATAGATATCTTGGACGCTTCTTGTTTTCTCTGGTGCTATACTAGAGCTACGAGTTTTCGGAGATGAGACTTCCAATATTTCTTTATCACCTTTGTCATCTAACTTCTTCTCTTCTTGAATTACAATAAGTCTTTTCTAATTATTCACTTCCCAATTCTAAATTTTTTCTTCATGAAATTCTACATCCCTTGATATTACAATTCTCTTCGTAATAGGATTGTAAAGTTTTTAACTAGTCCCACTTTCTTTAAAGCTTAACAAAACGCATCTTTGACTCTTACCTTCAAGCTTTATCCTCTTTTCCCCAAGAATTTTTGCATAAACAATGCTTTTGAAAATTCTCAAATGATCAACTATAGGTTGTTGAAAGCTCCAAGCTTCCTTGATGTAAAATTCCTAGTTCTTTTCATGGAAACTTGTTTAATAAGTGTACAGTAGTTGTAACACCCCACTCCCGCGTGACCCGAACCCGACATCATCGGTGATATCCGAGTTCGTGCCCCGTGAGGATGGCGTACTACATCAGTCAGTTGAAGTTCAGTACAAATTTTTGTTTTTAAAACATTCATTCCATCAAAGCCATTTAC
>JANKOD010000192.1:13376579-13386831 GCA_026284645.1 Erythroxylum acuminatum
TTTAGGGCACTACTCTAACAATCTTACAGTACTGTACAAACATAAGTCGAGTTACATGAGGTACAAGTCGAGTTACAACATATACAAGTCGACTTATAGGTACTGTAAATGCGTAAGTCGAGTTACACAAGTCGACTTACACTAACACATTTTACACTATTAAAATTTCACATTCAATTTCACACTTCACATTGTTTCACATTCAATACACTTAATCTTCATAGTATGCATATGCAATGCACATGAGACTCATTTTTCATTTGTTACTTTGTTGTGACCGAGTGCCTGAACTGTCCCGTATTCAGTGGATACCGGGCTCATTGATAACTGTCCCATATAGGGCTCATTAACGTTGAGCCTGAGGCTCTGAATCACTTTGGAGCTCGAGGCTCCTTTTTCACTCGTTGAGCTTTAAGCTCTAATCGTTGGCTACTCTTGGTCACAACTACCATTATATTTCATGTATTCATGCAATGGAATGCATCACTCACAACTGCATATCCCATTCAATCACTTTCGCATATCATCGGACCTTAGTCCGGCATTCAACATTAAAGTTAAGAATCCACACTTTCATTCATATACAAATACACATTCCTAACACATTTCACAATCACATAAGTACACATAATTCATCCAATTCACATTTCAATAACACTTCAATATTTCATTCATACATCACATTCATCGGACCTTCTGTCCGAAAACCACACAATCAGTCACATTCTTATAATAATTCAGTAGTTAATGAATACAGAATTCAAATAGCAAATAATAAAATGAGACCATCTCGGTCTACTCACAGTACGCTCCAAAATAGCATTTGCTTCCAAATTCTGGAATGCCTGAATGCGGACACTTGACCTTGATTCTTCACCAAATGAAGAGATCTTTAGCTCCAATGGAAGCTCTTTTCTTCCTCGTTCTTTTTTCTCTTCTTGAACAATTTCAAAATCTCTCTTGAAGGCCAAGGAAATTAGAACCCTAGCTTGTTTTCTCTTCTCTCTCTCTCTTTCATTCTTTTTTTTTCATGTTCCCTCTCTCTTATCTCTTTTCTCATCCACACATTTTGCTTCTCTAGAATCTTCTCATTCATGTTTTTCTTGTCCATTTATAAGCAAAACAACACTTCTTCTTCCAATTATGCCCTTAATGATTGAGAATTGTCCCATTTGCCCTTCCATTTATGCCTTATGTCTTTTATACTTAAGTGTCTTGCCAACAGTATCCTTGAACAATCTAACATAATACTTTCTTCTAGAAAATATTCCCCTTTGTCTTAAGTTTCTAATGCTTCCAAAATAATTCAATTTGGTTTAGTGATTCAAAAGATATACTTTAAACATTTTTGGACTGCTCTTGTCCAAAACAATATACTATGCACAACTTCCATCTGAAATTTAGACATCTTAAAGATGGAATTAGATTCCAGTTTCCTCATAACATTTGTATCTCCATTCTCTAGTTTACCATAAATCAGAAATCATCTCATTTGGATCAGTAGAGCTCTAGAAAATATCAAAATACTGAAGTATGTTCAGTGGAATAACACCATTTCGTATTATTTAAGAACACACTCACTGTACATGTCCCACTATTTTCAATCAATCTTTCTCCATTCATTTCAGATAGCTATGATTCTTGGCGGAGATGTAGATCAATGTCTTACGAATCCAATGGTTCAAGAATCAGATCATTTGGAGGTTTAGTGAAGAAGTTATGGTTAAGAGAAGAAAACATGTTTATAACCTCAATCAAAATGAACCTATTTTGGCACGATTTCCATAACTTTCACAAACAAGGTCGGATTAATCTTGTTTTTAGACTATTAGAAAGAGGACTTCGAGATCTACAACTTTTATGAAGACCTCGAAGACCAATTCTATCTCCTAACTTTTGTGAAGCCTTATTTTGCTTCGTCTTATTTTTTTATCGTCTTACTTTCTTCGCCTTACTTTTATCGTCTTACTTCCATCATCTTACTTCCATCATCTTACTTTTATCGTCTTACTTTTATCGTCTTACTTTTCTCTCCAGAACGTCTCCACTTATAAAGATCATAACTTTCAGCTCCGATGTCTAAAATTTTCATACTATATACCGTTGCAAAGGTAAAAGAAAAATCTACAACTTTCCAGAAGGCAACTTTGCTAAAAGCTATTTATATCAATCCTAAATTTGCCCCTAAAGTTCGAAGATGAATTTTTCATTCATACACTAACGTACTGCACCCAATTCTTAACTTCATGACAAATTTTGAGATTCTTAAAGAGAAAACTGAAATTCGATGTCTTCATAAAAAATGTAGCCATATGTTTCTAGTTTAATTCAAATTAAGAATCATCTTGTTTGGATAACTAGAGAAGACGTTATGGTTAACAGACCAAAGCACACTTAGTGAACATTTTCCAAATCACTACTAATTTGGTTTCTAAATCTTTCCTTCTCATAACTCATACCAAGATCACTCTTCCCACTCCCTCTACTTCTTATTTTCAATAAAATCACATTTAACGTCAATTATACCCGAAAGTTGTCAATGAATGCTTGTACCACTTTTTTATGTGCAAACATTCAATATTTATGTACATATATGCTAACATTATGTATGAGCAAGAAAATGTATTTCCTTGATCTCTCTTTGAGCTCCCAAGTACTAAAATTTTGAGTCCTTAATTTGGAGACGGGATGTTACATAATGGAACTAGTTGTCCACTTCTAACAATTATAATAGATAGCATATCTCTAAACTAAAGCAACTCCACCTTAAAGAATAGTAATAATCTTAACAAATGTTGGTTGAATTCAAAAAGTTAGTAAAAATGTTCTGCATTAGATTCCAACAATATCACTAGCAAACCAATAAAATGCATCAGTTATAATGCACGTAGCATGCTTTCCTGTTTCCTTCCCTATTAGTTCATGACTTCCTCGAAATTTTCTGGAGCATCTTGTAGTAAATAATCATCCTAAAAAGGGTTGCCCAAAAAAAATGTAGTTCTCAGGCAAGTTGTTAGTGGCACTATAAAGTTGTTATATTATCCTAGGTCATCTCCTAAGAACATATTGCGACTATGTTGTTTAATACCAAAGAAGGAAAATATTGTGTCAGGATATACATTGGACAACCTTCAAATGATGTTAATCAATAGAAGTGCATGATTGGCACAAGTGTCGTGGTATGTTTGGAGGGGTTTTTTTTTTTTTGCTTTTGACATGATCCAAGGTTTACACCTAAAAACATATATATTAAGCTATGAGGCTTTGGATTGGATCTATTTGGAACTAGTACTTGTAACATCAATTTATAAGAAGAAAAGAGGTTAGGTACATTTTAAAGAACAAAAGGGAGGTACGTTTGAAAGTAGATATGACATTGGCTCAGGCCTAGTCAAAATCTCAAAGCTCGGTTAGGTTAGACTAAGGTCAATTATTTTTATTTTAAAATTTTAAAATGATGTTACTTTCACTTGAAATTTTCAAATTTCGGGCCAGACCAAATCAAACAACTCAATCCTAAGCCTAATTTGAAGCTAAAAATTTTCAAAAAAGAAGCTTGAACCCAGTATAAAGTTCGATCAACTGGAGTCAAATTCATTGATTTCAGGTTAGATCAGGCTTGGTATATCAAAATGACATCTCTATTTGAAAGGCAAAGTGGTCGCTTTAAAGAACAAATCACAATATAATAGTTTAAAAATAATTTTATATTATAATAATTTCACACATTTAAGATTAAATTTACATAATCTTAAAGGTTCAATCAATTTGCATTGATGAATATAAAAGGAACAGTTCAAAGGACAAACAAAAGTATGATTGTAAAATAAAAAGATGGATATCTTTTAATTTTAATTTTGTTGTTACTAGTCCTAAGTTAGTAGTAATGGGTCCCCTTATATAAACTGAACGTTCACAAAAGTATATGATTGTGACTAATTTATAGACGAATGTCTAAGATTATTTAGTAAGCAGTTGGTTTACATAGCGGAATGGTAATAAAAACGAGAATGAATCTAGTAAAGAATGTGAAAGAATTTAATTTATTAGAAACTAGGTATTTTGAAATCAATAGTGAAGTTTTACGTTGATATTTAATGTTAGGTTTAGCGGGGGATCCTACATCGTGGAACCATATTCCACCGCCAGATACTTTATGACCAGGAAACTGCCAACAATGACGAGTCATGTTCACACGTCACAGCCCAAGCTTTTAATGCAGTTGTTCGTGAAATGTACAGAAAATAAAGAGCCAAACAAAGCATGGAGATCAAAGTCCAATCAATTCATTACTCGCATTAATTTGGTAGAGGAAGGAGCTGCAGTTAATAAAAAATATTGTTCGCTAGATTATTTTGAACCCGAATGTTGGGTGAAGAGGCGTACTCTGATTGGATCTGTTCCAAAGTCAAGCCATGTCCACCTGGAAGGAGAATCAATTTCCTACTGAAAAGGACTGAGGAAAGGGAATGATGATTTCAGTAAACTTGGGCTGCGTTTTCAAACATTATTTTTCTGCTCCTACCCTTCTTTCAATTCTTTAACAAAAGGACTTAAGATACTGAAATATTAGAAAAATGGCTGGGCTTGAAGAACTGTTGTGTCAAAGTCAAACCAATGTGGCAATCATTATCGAACATGGGTGCCACCCCATTGTTGAAAGTTTGAAACTATGCCTAGCTACTCCCAAAGCTTTCATATATTGTTAGGTATACTGTAACAAATTGGACTGTCCCTTGCTAGCTAAAACCATCCTGATGAGCATTCTCAATTCTCTCCAAATGCAGGGCAATAGCTACCTGGCAATCTCCATTTTTCTACTTCTCGTTTCGGGGACTAATGCTGTCATCCCAGGACAAGCTGGTCAGTACCTGAGCCTTGCCAACCAATTCTTGGCTCCTCAGAATGCTGCTCGGGCCGCATTGAGAATGCGACCACTGGTTTGGGACGCAAGGCTAGAGCGTTATGCACAATGGTACGCCAACCAAAGGCGATACGACTGCAGGTTGAGGCACTCCAATGGACCTTTTGGAGAGAACATTTTCTGGGGTAGTGGCGATGGCTGGACTCCAGCTCAGGCAGTGGCTGCGTGGGTTTCTGAGCGGAACTGGTACGATTATTGGTCTAATTCTTGTGTTGGCGATGAAGATTGTGGGCATTACACACAAATTGTTTGGCGGGGTACGAGAAGGGTTGGATGTGCAAGTGTGACCTGTTATGGTGGTAGGGGTGTGTTCATGACCTGCAACTACGATCCTCCAGGGAACTATATTGGAGAGAGGCCTTATTGAATGTATTTCTCCTCGAGAATTTTGCAAGTTTTAGTTCTTCTTCTGGAATGTCTTATCATGTTAACCGTGTCCAAACACAATAAAATTTCCATTTATCAAAGTACCTATTCACTGATAGCATTTTGCACTGTGCTCACCGTTTATAGGAAAGTGGAACAATAAAGTTTCTGGGAAGTGTTACTATTAATGTTATTTATGTCTATATCTGTTTAAGAATAATTATGCGTAATTTTGCCAAGTAAGCCTAATGTAGAACATAAAATATAAGTCAAATACTTCTGTCTTGAAAGTTGAAAGTTGAAACACAGTTATTGCTAATCGATTTGATTACAACTCCTTTATGGATATATTTAAATAATCAATAATTAAATTCTTTGATGAATACTCCCTCTGATTCATAATAAGTGTCGTTTGAGATACATTTTTATTATTCAAAATAAGTGTCATTCTTGACTTTGTATGCATGTTTATAATTTTAATTCCAAAATTAACCTTTAATTTCTCTCACATCTTAATTACACGGATTACATAGATTATATTTTCAAGGAACTTTAACATGTAATTAATAAGGGTATATAACACATTTTATTAACTTTCTTAATAAGTGTGCAGTCCTCTAAAACGACTCTTATTATGAATCGGAGGGAGTACTATACAAACACGAAAACGATATTTTTTTAATCCTTTCATGCGCACTATTTTCCTTTTCCAACGTTACTTTCTATTGATTCATGCTACAACACTCATTAATGTTTGAAAGACAATAAAGACAAGAGTATCACAGTGAAGCCAAGAGATACTCGGTATTCATGCACAAACAATTTGTTATTCACGCATTTAATGCATTTACTGTGCATAATTTGACAAAACCAAGGAATTGTTTGTTGTGCTTTTAACCATTGGTCTTAAATGCACTCTTATATTCATACCCATAAATAACATGAAACGAAAATTTCTGGTTTTGTAAAAAATAATTTCAACGTAAACCCACGAGAACATATGAACATAACAAAATACGCAAATCAATGGTAAACGTAAAACTTGGCTTTGATACCAATGTAGATTTATATATATAAGGACTAACCTTAATGCGAAAGCGATTGATCAATTTTGTTGGATAATTCACATTTTACGGTTGGCTACTAGAGTCATCATTAATCCACGACCCAAATCCTAATCCTTCATGATGTGAGTCACGTGAGGAAAGATGAAGGAAGTATTTCCAAATTTAGCAAAATTGCAGAGAGAGAAAAAAAGAGAATCAAAACTTATTGTGGATTCTAATGTTTTTATTATCTTCTAAAAGATAACTCTCACTTGACAACTTCCTCCTTTTATATATAAAAAAACTATCGAAAGTTACATATATACATATGGCCGTTCATGTAACTACCAACACAATTCATACCTGGAACACAAGTAGATGGTGACTCGTTTACCTCCACCTTGACCTTCACACCACCAGTACAAATGGAAGGTAATAAGCATGCCCTGATGTTGAAGTCCTAAAGGAAGGTGTGAATAGTTGGAAAGCAACAATCATTGATTTCTTCTTTGACCAGTAACCAGCCTTTTCGTTGATAGCCAGATGGGCAAATAAACAATGAAAAACAAAGGGTCTTACAAATATTCTTCTTACATGTTAGAAAACCAAGTCGGGATTTGATTCTGATTATAGTGGAATAATCACGAAACTTTTTCGTGAATTTTGATTTTTGAAAATCAAGATCTATTTAATTCTATAAAATGATTAACACGAATCATAACAAAGCGAAAACTTAATTTGTACCTTATTCCGAAGCTTGATCTTTATCTTATTGTATCCCTTGAACTGTTTCCGAAACCGATTCGTCTCAACCACCACAGACGCACAATGTCCGACCTCTAACGGTATCCACAGAATTAGTAGAGAGAACTCCGTAACTCTTACAAAGAGGGTTAAGCAAGAAGTGCTAGCTTTTTAGAGCTTAAGCCTATTTATAATAAACTTTTGGCGTTTTAGTAATTTAATTGAAATTAAATTCTAATTTCAATTAAACTTTAATTAGAATCACAAATAATTCTAATTAAATACCAATTATGTCCATATAAGATTCAATATTTCATATTGATCCTTATTTATTAAATATCCCATATTTAATCATAAAGTTTCTAAAACTTTACAATCAAGTCCAACTTGATTAAATTAACTTTGCTTTCTTCAACCCATTCTATATATGAGACCTATTAGGCTCCCAAATATTTTGGCAACAATTATAAAATCTAATTTAATTCATAATGATCTTGTATAGTCATGAACAGAATGTACTATCGCAATCCCACATAATGGTTTTGCGTAGTCGTAAATATGAGGGAGTCCATGAAGGAGCTCCATGAGACTAGCGGGAAAGCGATAGAAGCCTTTAATAGAGTCGAAGTGCACTTGACAAAAAAGAATGGACCACTACAAACCCACATAACATGTATTTCATGACTTAAGAATAGATTGCCCAAATGGCATATTTCGAAAACATGTTTTTCATGAGCATGAAATATTTCGAAAACCATTTCCATCTCCATTTCACAATTCATCAACAAAAATTGATATACTAAACATATAGCAATTTCTCAATCATTCAAAGAGCAATAATGCAATGTTCATAAAACAATTGAAATCATTTAATGCTCTTAAATTTGAAAAGATAGTCATGGCTCATTACTCAATTATAAACATGAAACCACCCACCTTGAATTCCTTGCTTAATACTTGCTCAAAGATGCCTCTCCTCTTACCCCTCTTACCTTTCTTGATTTCCTTTAATATTCACCAAATGAAGAGTTTCTTGGCTCTAATGAAAGCTCTTATCTTCCTCTTTCTTTTTTTCGTCTTGAACAACCTCAAATTCCCTATTAAAAACTAAGAAAAGATGAAACCTAATTGATCTTCTTTCTTTCCTCTCTTCTCCACGACACTCTCTTCTTTCTCTCTTCTATTTTCGTTCTTCTCTCTTCTCTCACTCAATTCATGTTTTCTTCCTTCTTTAAAATGCAAGACTACTTTTCTTCTTCCACTTATACCCTTAATGAATGCTAAAAGTCCACTTTACCCTTCCTTTGACGCCTTATAACTTTAATGCTTAAGTGATCTTCCAAAAATACCCTTATACATATACACTCTTACTACTTTAATTCAGTCAACCAATGAAATAAAATCCTACTAACATTAACATACTAGTTAACTCCAAAAATAATTAATCCATAAAGACCTCATATTTAATTTAAATCATGTTTAACTCAACAAGACAAAAAAACCGGGGGCCAACAAATTGAATTAATCACCTACAATTGATTTCAATGCTTTGGTACATGACATTATTTACACCTATGAATCAAGAAAACAAGTTCTCGTTGTGATTCCTAGGCTCATGGTATTTTTCACCAATAAGCCTCACGGGAGCTGCATCACAGGTTATGGGTTAAGGTTTATGGGTTAATATCAAAAGTTAATTAATAAATGTATGGATTTTGAGTTCCTCTTTAATATTTTTGGCAATTATCTTAACTGTATTCTCGAATATAGCAAAATTATTTATTAACTGAAGATCTTTTTTCTGTTTTTAAGCATATATGCTAGAAGAGATTTCAAAGACGCACCTACGGATGTGAACGAGAAAAGTAATAGCTGCTTGCTTTGGTACGGGAACCCCGCAATTATTGGTGTGAGTTGATCTATTAGTAACATTTCATAGAAGTTAAATGCATTTATTCTTAAATTTTGTATAGTACTCAATGTTTTAATAAAGAAAATAATTTAACTATTATTTAAGTTATTAATTAAAATTCATAAATTTAAATTATATGAAATATATTATTAATAACATAAAATGAATTACTTAATTTTATAAAGTTGGAATTTTTAATTGAATGGTTTAGATATTGTTATTGAAATTTAAAATAAATGTTCAAAGTTTGATATTTTACCTAAATTAATTATGTAGAGTAACAAATATAATAAGTAAAGATAATAATATGAATAATTTGATTAATAAATTATTGTAACATTTAAAAATTATCTAATATGTTTAGAAGAAAATTATTATTATATTAAAAAAGATGCATGTAAAGATTCACACATGAAAAGTAAAGAGAACCTAATCAAATCAGAGAGCATCAATGAAATAACCCATTGACAAACTTCAAATACTTGGAACTATAATTCAAAGTCATCCTATATTAATTCATTGATAAACCGAAGTTCATATCACAAACAAGTTTCGGTGGTGCAGGTCATTTACATTATAAATGCAGCAAGTTCAAATGGGAGGTTCAAACCATAAACAAATACCCAAATTAAACCAAGTACACAAAAACCTACTAAATAACAAAACTCACTTAACTCAACTGACATGCAGAAGAAGTCACTAAAGCACGTGAAGGAAGAAGATGACGGAGCTAGAGTGAGTTGACGGCCAAAGAAGATAACCAACACAAAGAAAAGAAGACAATGACAATCAAAGCAGTACACAAAACATAGTAACGAACAAAACTCAACGACGTCGTAAAAAATAATCAAAGAATAAAATGTTACCCCAACCAACGAGTAAAGGAAGATGACGACGATGACACGCGATGGGTGAGCAACGACGATGAGCGATGATGGTTAACTATACATGGAAAAAAAGATAATCCTTAAATGATATGTTATACATCTTCAATTTCTCATATTTTATTAAAAATAGATAGGAAATCCTAAAGTAAGCTAGATAGGAAATCCTAAAAGCTAGAATGAAGTTCCAATTAATAGAATCAAAAGCTTTGAAATAAATAATCTTCATATTGTAACTTTAGTTAAGTGTTTTCTTACTGAATTTTCTTTTTAGATATGGTTGTGAGACTCATTTATGGTAGTGCTTATATGATGCAGCACCTTACTCGTTGGAAGAAGACAGTGTGCAGTAACATGTAATTCCAATAATTTCCTG
>JANKOD010000192.1:13416529-13436112 GCA_026284645.1 Erythroxylum acuminatum
ATAATGTAGCATCACAAAACACCTTGTACACAATTTTCACATTTCTCATTGAAATCAATAATACGTTACAGTCATTCAATTCGTACATGCATAAAGTGTATATGCAATGCTCATGACTCACGTTTGTTTATTTCGTTGCTGTGACCAAGTGCCTTTTTCATTGTCCGGTATCTGTTATGGATACCGGGCTCATTAATACTGTCCTTTATCTATTAGGAATACATGACTCATTTTACATGTTAAGCTAGAGGCTCTTAGCACGTTCTCAGCTTTAAGCTCTTTTTACTGGCAACTCCGGTCACAACTGCCTTTATCTGTCATACATTCATGTAATGCAATGCACCACACATATTCAATCAATCACATTCACAGTCTCATTCACATTTGTCATCGGACCTTGGTCTGACATTCAACATTTAAGTTGAGACATATTTAGTCAAATTCACATTCAATGAGCACTTCCAATGTTATTTATGCATCAAACATCTCGGACATTCAATGTCCGGAATTAGTACATACATATCACATAATAATTCAAATAAATAAATAATCATAGTGAGACCATCTAGGTTACTCACAGTTTGCTCCAGATGGCCATTGCCTTGAAATCTCGGCAATGTCTGGATGTTGTCGCTCTAATTGCTTTTCTATACCATGCAACACACATTTACACACATTACAACTTTGCACAATTATATAAGTACTCATTTTGCACACACATATATATATGAATTACGTACAATGCATGCTCATTGACAATCTCGTATACATTTCCTTAATACACGTCTCATAACTAATTAACATCATCTTTAAATCATTCCTTAATACCTAATACACTTTCCTTACTTTAATCGCTCAATTTATCATCAACTAGGCTTATTCAAGATCACATTCAAGCCTAAATACCTCATAGGAAAACATTAATAAGTCAATAATTTATATATATACATTATTTTGGGACAAAAGGCTTAACTTTTTCTGTGAATGTCAGATTAATGTCATTCTAAAACTTTTTAAGAGGACTTCAAGTTCTACAACTTCCGTGAAGACCCCAAAGAGAGATTTTGCCATCTAAAAGGGTCCAAATCACACATTTATGTAAGTGTCCCGAGAATGTCCGCCCAACAGACATACATCCCTCCAAACAGACATGAACAGAGCTGGGAAGCCAGAATTCTCAAGAATGTCCACCCAACGGACCTGAAGTCCGCCTAACAGACATATGAGAAGCATATATCACTTAATAGCATTTCCCAAGATTTCCACATACACTAACATCATTTTACACCAAATTCTCCGGTATTCACATTCATTTATGCAACTTCATTAAATACTACTTCAACTACCATATTAGTTGCATTAAAATCCATAATAATCTACTCATTTTATTTATCAATCATATATATATATAACAAGACATATCACCATCATTTTCTAGTTTACTAAATCCTTACTCCTTCCCCTTCCAAGTGTATTATTAAACACATATTTTGCATATTTTATCACTCCTACTTCAATTCCTTTTTATTGTCACCTCCATTCCAATTCAAAACATCCATAAAACACATCATACAAGATTGTTGATCATGACCCCATGAACAAAGCATCAACCATGTGTATGAATTCTTCAACATTTCAACATACATTCAATTCCATTGTCACCTTTCCTTTATCTATAAACTATCATCCTAATTCTCCTCACTTCGAGACACTATAATATCCCTTTCTTTCTCTTTTAACTCACTCTACTTCGTCTCTATTACAATTACTAACATTCATGTTATTACACACCAAAATAGAACATATTCATATGCACATTCATCTTCAATTTTTTGCACATGTTCCACTTCATTTTTCACCTTCATTTCATTCCTAACTATCACCATAATTTATCTCATTTGAAAAAAACACCATAGTACTCCTTTTTATTAGCTCTAAACTTATGTTAGTTCATCTCTGAAACAATCAAAGAATTTCACTTAATATACCAAGAAAATAGAACATAAATATCCAATTTACAAGTCATAATTTCTGCACTTCTTTCTACACCATTTTAATGATCTTTCAAGTTCAAAATCATCTCTACAACTTATGAAAGGTTAATCATCTTATATAACAAGAAATTTATATGCATATTTCATCACTTACGATTCACACATATAATTTCATGATCAAGTCGTCAATCTCAAATTACTCATCATATTAGTTTCATTTAACACTACCCATGATGATTAAAGCATAACTTACTTGAATTAGCTTCAAAATCTTCAAACTCTTAAAGAACACCAAGAAGCCCTATCTTCTCATACAACCCACGTACAACATCATAGAGGTTGGAAGGTTTAGGTTTTCATGTGGCAAATGAAGAAGACAACAAGGTGAGATTAGCAAGTGAAACATGAGAGAGCTAGGTTCAACTTGAATAGAGATTGGTGAGAAAATTCGTAAAGAAGGTGAAGAAGAAAGCCACGAAGAAGAAGAAGAAGAAGAAAGCAAGATTCAAGACAATTTAATGGTCTTCCAAGTAATTAAGAGAATTATGGGATAAAGTTATGGCTTGTCAACTGACACTTGTGACTTGTCATATGTCCAATCTTTATAGGTTTAAACTAAGTTCTCTTATTTAACTAATCTAATCAACTCCAATTTTTACTCCATTGTCTCCCAATTTTCAATGATACTTGTCAATAAATCCCAAATTCATTTATCAAAATTTTCACTGCCATTTGACTCTTATTTTAACTAACATTTATCAATTGTCCTGCCACTTGACATTTTTCCTAGTCTAAAAATACCCAAAATTTCATAAATTTCCTAAATTTCACCAAAAATTCTAAATCAACAAATATTATTACCAAATCAATTTTCAATATATATAATCCACAATTCTTAATATAATCACATTTATAAATCAATTATGCCCGAAAAATGTCAATGAATACATGTACAATCATTTTAATGTGTACAATAATTAATATTCACATGTGTTGTGTATGTTATATTATCCATGAGCATGAAATGCACTTTCTAGCTTCTCAATAATCTCTCGTGTACACTATTCTAGGGTTCTAACCCTTAACATAGAATAATGGGATGTTACAAATATACTAGTCAGCTGATATGTTTCTAGCTAAGGGAGTAGTGAGGACGATTGAAACTTTGTTTAGGAGGTTCTTATAGGGGAAGCAAAGCTCTGGAGGAAGGATAATTAAAGTTAGATGGGATGAGGTTTCCAAGGCTAAGAAGGTGAGAGGCTAGGAATTATCTTTATAGCCACCAAAAATAAGATACTAATGTTGAAGAAAATTTGGCACATTTTATGCAATGAAGATTTGTTATGGATCAAGTGGTTTCACTATTAGATTATAAGAGGAAAGTCATTGTAGTCCATATCCCCTAAAGATTCTCAATCCTTTTTCATTAGTAAGTTAACGAGTCTTAAGAGCCGGAGGTTAAATATAAAGTTGGTAATGGGAAAAAGCTCACTTTTGGTTTGATAATTGGACAGGTCATGGCCCATTGATTTGGATCCCTAATGCAGGCCAATGGTGGTGTCATATTCCACTTAAAGCTAAGGTGTGTGCAGTTATATCTGATAATAGGTGGACTGATGTCCCAGACCAGGTGATTCGCCTCATCCTTTCTTATACTCCTAATTGTAGGACTCAGGATAAATTCTCATGGTTAAACCAACACCCTAATTCCTTTTCTAACAAGGTATGTAGGGAGTGGTTAGCTCTAGGGACAATCCCTTGTTGATTGGTACCCTATTGTATGGCATAAGTCCCTAAGACCCAAGTCCCCATGCTTATTATGGTTGGCAATTTTGAACAAAATGGCCACCATAGACATATTACACTTTCTAAATCTAAGCAACACATGTATCCTATGCAGGAATGATTATGAAAATAGAGATCATCTCTTTTTCGAATGCCCTTTTGCTATAAGCATTTGGAGAAAAATTAAAAGAAGTGTTATTAAAGATTAGATGGGTTTCTGCTTACTGTCACAGTGGATAACCTAAGGGCTTTGAAGATTATCCCTAAAAAGGGATGGAGGAGATATGGAAAGAGAGAAATTTGCGAATTTCCAGAGGTAGAATGCATTCAGATTCATAGGTATTGAACTCCCTAATCATGAGGATTAGAGAGTTGCTCTTTCTTTCGAAAGAACTACCTATGTGTAGTGAACATGTAGTTAGATCTTGAAATCTGGGTTAGCCCAAACTCACTCACATGCAGTACGAAGAAAAAATAAGGGAAAAAGTGTTTAAACTGTTACCTGATGCCTTTTGGAGGAGCTAATCCGAAGAATGTTCACTTTGTGTCTGTTAGATGCCTGGATTCTTTCGACTCTATCAACTATGTTGTGTGGGCTGAGGAAGAGAGATAAAGAGGTTAAAAGCGAGTAAACATCTCAGCTAAATCTAGTTGTTGCTGAACTCACAGATCGTGAAGGAAGAAGACACTTACCTCTTAGTGGAGACTCCTCTCTTTCTTTATAGCCACGGAGAGGAAGGATATTGCCATCATCAAGCCCTAACAGAGTGATATTACATTAGTAAGAACAAATAATGATTGAGTTGTACAGGTTTCCACATCTTACCATAGTCGACCAGTTTGAGGAGAAAAATCCCATCTGGAGCCCTAAAAGCTTCCCGAGCCTCCTTTTTAGTGAAAATTTTGTTTTCCTAATTTGGGAATCTGTGGTAGCCAACATTATTACATATATCATCACACACTATCGTTTCCTTCCTTCTGTTGTTTAATTTATCCCTATAATATCATTTTGGAGTTGATTTTAGATGTATTAGTTTCTCGGGGGGCATAGGAGATGGTTTTTTTAATGTATTATTTTATAACTATTTTATAAATTTAATTTTAAAAAAACCTTTTCATGTACACCTAATTCCATGACACCACCGTCATACATGGCTGAAGTCCATTGAAAAAACCCTAAATTGATGACGTGTCAGACTCTAGTTGATTGAACATACATGTCATCAGAACAGAATTGTCCACGTCACCAAGTCACATGGTCTTCTTTTGGAATTGTCATTTGCACCCCTGGAATCATGATTTCTTTCGCGGACAGGCCCTCTTCTTTTGTCCCCAGGCACGTTTTCTGTGTTTCTGCCGATGAAAAGGGTTGCTCTGCTTATTTAGCAGATCTGATCCTAGTTCTGTATGACGTTTATGCACTGAGATAAACCCCCAACTTCCAAAATGGGTATATTGTTTACGAAGATGTTCTCTTCTCTATTCGGCAACAAAGAGGCTAGGATCCTCGTACTTGGCCTCGACAATGCTGGAAAAACCACGATTCTCTGTAATGTTTCTTTTTTTTTTCTTTTCTAATGGGTATTTGGTGGATTTTGATGGTATTGGCATTTTGACTTTCAATTCTATTCAGATCGGCTTCAGATGGGTGAAGTTGTATCCACTATTCCAAGTATGTATATTTCTTCTTTATTTTCTTTACATTTTGTGTTCATTTGGTTGCTGGTAATTATGAATCTGGGGACTGAGGGAATTGGATATGATCACTTATGTTATGTTACTTTCTAGTGTGTTCAAGAACTCAATTGTTTAAGTCTTGGTTGATTCAAAGTTTTGTGCTTTAGCAACTTAGTTAATGAATATACTAAGAGCTCAGTTCTGCACGTTGAACAAGCTAAACTCTAGTTTGACTTATTCTTTTTTGCGTTTATAATTTGATCAATCTGTTTTTCCAATGCAGCAATTGGATTCAATGTTGAAACAGTTCAATACAATAATATCAAATTTCAAGTATGGGATCTTGGTATGCTATTATATTTTTCCTAAGCTCTATCTTTTCTTATCACACAGTGATCGGCTACACATTCTCTTTTTGTGTGTGAGTGTGTGTGGATAAGTCCATTCACATGCAATGTCTGTGGATTAATGAAATTGTTTAGAAGATACACACTATTTTCAACCTTTTCAAAGATAAGCAGTACTTTGTATTGATGGAATTTGTGATTGTTTTCTTACAGGTGGACAAACAAGTATCAGGTAACGTGAGTCATTTGCTTCTTTCTCATATGTCGATGTCAACATATATCTTATTATTGGGAGAATCAGCTTTCTGTGGGTAAAAGAATTTCAATATGATCATTTATTATTTCTCTATGTTATATGACTTGCAAATGTTCTTTTTTTTTCATTTTGAAAAGATGTGGGTATTCCATACCATATGTTACATGTTGTGTCAGACAAGAAGGAACATAAATTGATAACAGTACCAAAGTTCACATTAGTTTCTTAATAGTTCATTCTCCAAGTTTTTGTTTGCGATCTTAAGCATTTCTTTTTTTGTAAGAAGTCTCTACATTCCATACTGATGTCTATGCACAATGGACCATAATTTAATGTTCTTTTACTCCTAAAGCTTCTGACAATCAAGGAATTGTTTGTTTTTCATTTAGAAACAGTTGAGTGCTTTTTCCTTTCCCAATTAGATGTCACTTTTCCAGTGGCTTTCTATAATGAATGCATCTTAATTATTTGAATATTTTGGTCTGGCATCGGCTTGTTCTTTGTGCCCACAAGTTTTGAATATTCATCATTTTTCTAGGTTTAAGCTATTACTTTTCTTGTGTTGATTTTCTTTGTGAATCCAACTAATAATATGCTTTCCTTGCATCTTTGCATCTTTGACAGGCCATATTGGAGGTGTTATTTTCCCAACACTCAAGCGATTATCTATGTTATTGATTCTAGTGACATTGACAGACTGGTGATAGCCAAGGACGAGTTTCACGCAATCCTAGAGGTATGTGAAAGTCTGGTTTGTTTGCCGGCTACAAGTGTTATAATTGTGGCCTAACCTTAAAAGCAAGTATGTTCTTTTTCATGATCTAAATGCTATAATAGCTTAGTAGCTATATACTTGAAATCAGGTGGTCGGTCTACCGTAATGTCTCTGGGTTGTTTTGTATGAATCTAGGCTTCTGTTACCTCTTGAATTATGAAGTGCAAAAAATTGTCTTTGAAAGATCATTGATGGGATCCGAACTCATCTTAGGATTCCCCACAACCAATTTAAGATGTATTATCATTCATCCAATAATTTTGAATGTCTAACTGAGCTTATTGATAAAAGGATTTTGCAAGATTGTGCATACTACAAACAATAAATTGAGAAAAAGTGTTATTTAGACTTGGCCATCCCTGGACGTCATTATTGTGTATTATGCTCTCCTTAGTGAAAAACAACTATTGGTCGCTTTCAAAATGTACTTTGAATTGAGTTTGTGTATAATCATGCGAGGTTATGTGTAATGGAGTTGAATTGGTCTACAAGCAGCATGAACACATGAAAAGGATCCCTTTTGGTTCTCCATTTTTTCCAACAAAAAGAAAATAGTACAAAGGCTTCTATCTTGACATTTGTTGTAAATTGCAACATTGTATTTACAATTTTAACTGTTGAGAATATTGTAATAGGGTTATACACGTAATTCTCGAAATTTATGTATATTATTCAGTGGGGAAATGGTAAAACTCAATTCACTCAGTTTCACATTAACATTAACTTGTGTATTTCTTTCAGACTATTGATCATACGAGCTCATGTTTGTATTTTTCGACAGGAGGAAGAGTTGAAGGGTGCTGTTGCTCTCATCTTTGCAAACAAGCAGGTTCAGTTCTGCCTGGTTGTCTACTCTTTAAGATTTGTAGATGACAAGAAATGTTTACGTTAATTACATTTGGAAATTAACGGAGAAATAACTTGCATTTGGACTTTATCTTGCATGTAAATTCAGGCATGTATCTTTTTATGATGCATACAGAAAGGCGGTCATCATTTATTTTTGTGTGTTTGAAGATGATTTTTTTGGTATATTCAGGATCTTCCTGGTGCGCTTGACGACGCTGCCGTGACTGAGGCTTTAGAGCTGCACAAAATAAAGAATAGACAATGGGCAATTTTTAAAACCTCTGCCATCAAAGGAGAAGGCCTTTTTGAAGGCTTGGATTGGCAAGTTTCCTAGAAAAGGATCCCTTTTAGATCCATTGCCGCAAACAGAATTATCGTAGCATATAGGGGAAATTGGAAAGATAAACAATAGCATTAGATATGTAGCTTTAAAATATATCAAGTTCAGTCCACATCTGGATGATATGGAAAGGAGCTTTCCTTTTTCCCTTGTCTAAAAATTTTCCAATTTGTTAGTCTTTGTAACGAAGAGTCCTAATTAAGTCTAATCTGTGATGTAGGTTGAGTAACACGCTGAAGTCTGGAGGCAATTAACTTTTTACGGAAAGGATATCTTGGTCTCAATTTCTCGCAACAGAATTCAGGAAGGGTAACACTGCTTTGATGGTATGGTTGATCATAGAAGTGGTCTTCTAGTGTAGCAGGTTCGCTCTTTCACCTTAAAATGATTATTCTTTGCTAATATACTTGTAAAATTTTCATTTCGCAACAAAATTCAGGAAGGTAACACTTGTTGGCAGTATGCTCTTCTAGTGTTGAAGTTTTGCTCTTTGACCTTAAAATGATTAATATACTCACAATATTTTCATTAGAGATGCGACCAATTCGTTCTTCTGATTCTCTTCCTATGTGTATTTCTTTCCCACTTGAGTTTCTGTTCTCTGTTTTATGTAGAATGATTATGGTTTAATCTTATTGATTGCATTGTTCTATTCCTTCTTGATATGTATGTGCCAACTTAATATTCATGTAAGAAGTTTGATGTTTTGGCCTTACCATATTGTTCTTATGGCACGAAACTCTGTAGGTACTAAAAACGTATAGAAATTGTTAAAAAAAAAAAGATATTTTATTCAGCTGAGAGACTCATTTTACGGTTTAAGTGAAGGACAATTTCATTTGTCTTGAATTTACTAAGGGTTTTAAGATAAACGGACAAGAGACTTATTGTCTCGTCTCACCCAAGCCAAATCATGGATGTGAAGTCAGATTCAACACTTTGGGTTATGTTTGGTTGGACGTATAATTTTTAACAGTAACAGATAGAATGCAATAAAATGGTTCATAATGGAATATATTTTAGATGTAATATTAAAAAATTGTTATTTGGGAGGGACATAAAGGTTCATATTATAATATCGTAAAACGTTGTTTGAAAGAAGGGTTTATAATGTAATATAGTGAAATGATGTTTATCATTTTACATTTCATCTTAAACTTCTCAAATTAGAGGTAACTTATTTTTACAATTTAAGATAAAATGAAATGTAACATGAAATTTTCTTTTTCTATCTTATTCTATTCTATTTCATTTAAACCCTCCTCTACAGAATAATAACGATATTTTATTCGATTTTATTAATAACTACCCAATCAGCAAAAGACTACTTTAAATAGCCTTCTAATTTTTATGTCATTAACTGAAAACTCAAAATCATTTTGTAACGAATATTCATGTAGATTTACTTTTAAGTTCCCTAAAGTTATCGTAGAAAATGTGGCCAGTAGTAACTCCAAACCTTCGCAGTCTACTCTATCCCAGTGATAATGATTGCGAAGGATCCTGCACAATCTTCAAGAGCATAGAATGATTAATAGAGAGCCCAAATACATTGTAGGGACCAAAATATCATTGGCTCAGTCAAACATTGTTGGCTATTAGATATTCAACAAAAGAATGCATATATTTGTGGATATAAAATTATATAAAGACTGGTCTCTGAGCATGGGCAGGTTTTTATATTGCTAATTTTCCAAGGTTTAGTTTGTAATTCTCAATCTATAAAGACCACCTATTAGCTTCTTTCTTGTTAATTCTCCACGTGGAAAACCTGGTTAATTAATAATGAATCATTTGACGATTCCAAGGCCAACTGATCGATCGAAGTCAAATGAGCTAGTTTTATTTAACAGCACTTAAGCAAAATGCATTGAGGCAATAAGACCTTTGATGGATTTATTCACTGTATACCAAGCAATGCTCCATAATTGAGTGGATGAGTGTAATAATTTATTACTTTACCACCCATTTTGGTATCGAAAATAAAGATTTGTATCCTCTCAAAAAAAAAAAAATTAAACATTTTTCTCCGATATTTTCTTTTTTTGGTAGAATATGTTGTTTTACCTTAAATTCCGACTTGTGATGTATGTGTAAAGCACTAAGAAATGCAAGCATGGAGCTTCAAAGTCTTAAATGTCCACTGTATTCTATTCCGCTCAATGGAAGTCGCCGTCCGTTCAATATGGGCATGCGTAGAAATCTCTCCACAGCTAGCTGCTCCAGTAGGATTCTTTTTTTCTCATTGACCCACATGAAAGAAGCATTAATCATACAATCGCAAATTGTTTTAATTCTTCTTACAGTCAAGAATGGGGCGCTGACACATCTACACTGTCCACAGACCTTATCGTCATATGTGATATATTGTAAGTATCAAGACTGGAATTGGAGACTTTGCAATATTTTGATCAAGCAGTTGTTTTTGACTCGAAAATATGTTTGACCACTGCAAAATATTGATTTTTGTTTAGCAATTAGTGCCATTTTGGACTTCGGTTGACGAGTAATCATAGACTTGAGGCAAATAGCTTTGGAGAAAGAAAGACAATAATGCACAATTACTTATCCGATTTTCTCCAAAGTGCAAAGAGCAATTAATCACGAGACTCAGTTAGAAGACAAATGAACATGACGCATAATTTAGTTTATACACTTACTAAAACTTAATTTCTGAAGTAAACAGAGACACTAATAGCAAGAAAAAGAACAAGATCCAGCTATCCTTGTCCAAAAGCATACATAAGTTCGCACATATGCATGTATATATATGTTGTGAGCATCAAAAGGAAACGTTGTGTGTTGTTTCACCGTTATACTTGATTCGTTTTATTTAAGTATATAATTATTTTAAAAAATCCTTTGGTAGTAACATTGAAAATATGTTCAAGCTAGTCAATTGGCCGATTATTTTGTGTTTTTCAAAAAAATGATAAAGCACAATAATTCAGGCTTAGGTAGAAATAGTATGCTACTTTTGAGGTTCACTTTATAGTGGACCATAAAGCTTAACTTTTTCAGCTAAAACGCGACAAAATGGTCACTTTTGACTCCAACATTTTGACCGAATCACAAAATTAATCCTGACATTTTAAAGAGAACAATAATTATAATCTAACATTTAAAAAAGGTAGGGTTAAAAGTGACCATTTTGCTCTCAAATGATGAAATTTTACATTTTAGATTACTATTTATTTAAAATGTAATTTAAAAGGGATAGACTGATCAAATTTTAGGTTACACAACAAAAGCAAATCTTCCTGACCCCCAATCCCCTCCTATTCGAACATCGTCCGAGTACTTGTGACAAAATTACTTTTAAAAGTAAGTGAAACGTGGTGAACTAGCTATATTGATTCTTGATGTAATAACAATTAAATCTAAATTAATTACAACCATATTCGTCTTTTTTAAAGAATATTTGGCAGACTAAATTTCAGATCTGATTGGTTTGCGTCCTCAATCCAACAAGTCTGACAGCTACCTGAAGGCTACTTCCGAAAGTCACAGGATTACTTCTCTAATTAATATAGTGGAGCCACCTTGCGAAACAAACAAAATAGTAGAGGGGTATGATAAAGTACTAGAGGCTTTTATTGACCAAATTTTATAAACAAATCATTCATAAAAGCGGTCCAATTGACTAGCCGGAAACTTCAACATTTTTGTGATTAATTAGAGCCATTGACTAAACTGTGTTTGTTGTATGCATTCAACAACAGTACATGGCATGTGCTTCCGCTCAAAAGTTTCCCTATCAAAACCACCCTGTTCCAAAATTCGAAAATGAAGTATCCAAATCCTCCCTTCGTAAAATGTGATCCACGTAAAAAAATTAGTAAGCAAAACAATTATTTCGAGTTAAGAATTAATAATTAATTTTAATTGTATATTCACTAATATTTAACTATATTTTTAATAAATTATTTAATACTGTGATAATTTATAATCATATTCATTTATATTATAAAACTGCATGACTACGACTTCTAATAAAACATATATACATTTCTTTCGTCTGACTCGATTATATAGATTGTGGCAGCAACAAACTTTGCACACATCAACTTTAGTTCATGGAAGAGGTGTTGCACGTTGCATGCATAGAGCAGGCATTTATATATTTATGTTATTGTTTAGTACCTGTGCGTGCGAAAATGGCTCTGAATATAGCGTTACCTCTTTTATTTTATGGTTCTTAAATCTAGTTATTGCATGATTTTGGGGGAATATATATATATATACTATAAAATGATAGTAGTCATACCTATCACCCGTGATGTGACGTAAGTTGCTTTTAACTCTTTGTTTTATAACGTAAACCAAATTGATGGGTTACCTTGATTACCTAATTACGTGCTCGTTGCAACTTTTACGGTATTTCAAAGAGATGAATGGCAGGAATTGTACGTTTCTAAATTTTTAATAAAATAGCTGTGTTTGAGTGATATGTGAAAAGTATCCTTTCCTACAGAAATCTTTACTGTTATTGGATGTCATTCCTTGGTTTTACCTCTTCAAGTGAACAAGAATTAAGACTGCTTGGCGGCCATCGCATAAAGGTTGGTAAGCTCCAGCCACCAACTACTAGCCCTTGTCAACATGGTACGGCTTAAGACATGAATTCCTCTCAAAGTTCTCAGAGGAAATGAAAGAACAAGCAGACTTAAATTTGTATTACATACGAGTTAATAGATATCGGTTTACTAATTCACGAATTTGTCACACGTGGTATCGCTTAATTCACACATGTCAATATCGTCTAAAAGTCTTCTTATCTCTTAGTTTTGGAACTTTTACCCCTATGACTTGTATTATATTATATTTATATATGTTATGATGAATTTAATTACTCTATTACAATTACATGTCTTTAATTACGAAAAACGTAAAAATAATTATTAGAAATATATTTGTAAGAAATGGAATTTACATATAGTTTATGTGCTTGAAATAAAATCTAGTGTAATATTTGATCTTAGGAATTCAATTTATTATCTTAAACTATTTTCTAATTTTATTTATTTTAATAATATTAAATATGTAACATACAATTAATATGTATAAAAATTTGAAAGTAGTGCATTATAAACTTAAAACATCTACTTTAAAAAGTCACATGCACTTAATAATTATAATAATTTTTTAAAGTATGTTTCTTTTAGTTATTAAATTCTTGTTTGTTGTACACACAAGCAAAATAAATAAACACAATTTAAATTTTTATTGCCAAATACTATGTTATTAGGATAATTATAAAAGAAAATTTAAATTTATTCATCAAATATTAATATTTAATTTACATAAAGATTCATGCCTACTTCAATTAAATATAATATTAAAAATGTAATATATTTATCAATTTAAATCATTATTAAAGTCCAATAAAAATAACTTTTTATGAATTATTTATTAGAAATTTTAAAGTTATATGGTACCCAGAATTAACACGTGCTAAACTTATAGACTTGACAAGATTATTATGATTAAAATCTCTAGTATAATATGTATTAGTATTTTAGTTATTATTTAGTTTCATGGGTATTCTAATAGAATTATAATGAAACAAGCATGATGATTTCTTTCAAGTAAGTTCTCCATAAAATGCTCTCGTGTTCTATATGTCAAGTATATATAGCTTAAATCGATTTAATTATTGAACTTAAGTCCTAAAAACTACCTGGGTATTTGATTGGGTTGAGCCTTAATATTTAAAAGAAATGCACAAAAAGATAAGGAATAACGAGAACTTCTTGTTCAAAGTTGTTGAATCTAAGCTTTGAACGAGAACAAAAATATACTTGTCCACAAAAACCAACCGAGATAGTAAAAATGAGCCAGCGCCCCTTACCAAACCACGCACTATAGGCCAAGCGACTGCTTATTCTAGTCTACCAATGTCCACATGGCATGTACTTTGGTCGACAAGCAAACCCAAGATACAAACAAAAGCACAACAAAGACCACGAAAATTCAGTAGTTTATACAATGACACAACAGGAAAGAACTAAGAAAATTCCACCCGTGGGGACGTGACACCATACGCCCCTCTTGCATGGCTGCCATGCCCCTCTTGTATCAATGACTATTATCAACTCCCCCAAGTATGACTGATATTTTTGCTATATAAGTCTCGCATTATTCTCTCGCTTGTTCTCAAGCTTTCCTCTCCTGTCTAAAGCCAGACACTAGAGAAAGCCCTCAAACTTTCTTCAAGTCTTCAGCTCTCTCAAAGTTATCTCATCATTCAAACTGTTTGTTTAGAGCAAGAAAAATAATGGCTTCTTCAGTTCTTAGATCCAGCTTTCTTCCTGCAATCCATTCTCGCGATGGCCATTCTTTTGCTTTACACAAACTCAATGCTATGGCTAATAGAAATATCTCAGCTAATGATCCAAAGGTTATTTTCGTGACATTCATAGTTGCAAAAGAATTTTTTTTTTCTTGTCTTGGGAATCATTGTGTATATTATATTACTCTTAATGCGATAGAAAAATGAAAATGCAAGACTACTTGGTGTTGATACAAAGTTTACAGCCTGACGCTTAAGTCTGTTTCTTCTGTAACTGTTTTCAGTTCAATGGCGTAAAGGCTGTCTTGGACAAGAGTGCAAGTGATGACAAGAACACTTTGTCAGTGCAAACACGACAGAAAAGATCACTCGACTTTTCTGGGAACAAGCCATCTACCCCAGTCCTTGACACCATAAACTATCCCAATCACATGAAGAATCTCTCGATTCAGGTACTTTTATATGAGTGTTAACTTCAAGTCTTGCTCACATAATCGGATTAGGAATACTAGTTCTGACCTCATTTAAAATTTTCATTAGTCTTTATTTAGATGCAAGAGTGGTTTATGTACAAGAATGGAGCACAAGGGTGCTTTATTCTTGTATATCTTTGTTCCTAATCGATACGGTGAGTAACAACTCTAATGAGAATTCCATTAATGTTCCAATACTTTAGGAGCTTGAGCTATTGGTTGATGAA
This sequence comes from Erythroxylum acuminatum, assembly GCA_026284645.1. Lineage (NCBI taxonomy): Eukaryota > Viridiplantae > Streptophyta > Magnoliopsida > Malpighiales > Erythroxylaceae > Erythroxylum > Erythroxylum acuminatum. The sequence goes on from JANKOD010000192.1 coordinate 13,431,545, forward strand.
CTGCGAGAAGAGATAGTATATACTGTATCAAAGACAGGAGGCCACTTGAGCTCAAGCTTGGGAGTGGCAGAGCTAACAGTGGCACTTCACCATGTATTCAACACACCTGAAGATAAAATCATTTGGGATGTCGGGCATCAGGTTAACTTATTCTTTCAGCTGATTTCCTCTTTTATTTACTTACATTGACAAGTTCTCCATATTTTCAAATAGACAGCCTTGTCTAACTAGATTTGTTCCTGCAGACGTATCCCCACAAAATTCTGACCGGTAGGAGATCAAGAATGCACACAATTCGACAAACGTTTGGCCTTGCTGGATTTCCCAAGAGGGAAGAAAGTGAACATGATGCTTTTGGTGCTGGCCATAGTTCTACTAGCATATCTGCTGGCTTAGGTAAAACAAGCCATCATTAAATCTTTTTCTGGTTGTTCTGATGTTAATGATATACTTTTGAGTCAAGCATAGTTCTTGATCACTAACATTTGCCTTTGCACACATTTCAGGTATGGCTGTTGGTAGAGATTTATTAGGAAAGAACAACCATGTAATTGCAGTGATCGGAGACGGTGCCATGACAGCAGGACAAGCATATGAGGCGATGAACAATGCGGGCTATCTAGATTCAAATCTTCTTATCATCTTAAATGACAATAAACAAGTTTCTTTACCCACCGCTACTGTAGATGGCCCTGCACCTCCTGTTGGTGCTCTCAGCAAAGCCTTGACAAAGTTACATTCAAGCAGAAAGTTCCGACAACTGCGTGAAGCCGCAAAGGTTAATCAAATCATACAAATTTCTTGAGAAAACCTTCAAATATATATATATTTATTTAATATGTTACTAATACACGACATGTGAACAGGGCATAACAAAGCAAATTGGAGGCCAAACGTATGATGTTGCTTCTAAAGTTGACTCGTACGTGAGAGGAATGAGTGGTGCCTCTGGGGCTTGCTTGTTCGAAGAACTTGGCCTATACTATATTGGTCCAGTTGATGGGCACAATGTTGAGGACCTTGTAGAAATATTGGAAAAGGTTAAGTCTTTACCAACAGGACCGGTTCTTCTTCACCTTATCACGGAGAAAGGGAAAGGCTATGCTCCAGCTGAAGGAGCAGCGGACAAGATGCATGGTATGTATCATTCATTAGAAACTTTAGTACTCTCCAATCCGCATATCATTTTCTTTTTCCTGAGTTTTTATTTATTTATGGTTAGGTGTCGTCAAGTTTGACCCTACATCAGGAAAACAAATGAAGGCCAAATCAAGCACCAAAGCGTACACCACTTATTTTGCAGAGTCTTTGATCGCTGAAGCAGAGACTGACGACAAAATTGTAGCCATCCATGCTGCGATGGGAGGAGGCACAGGACTTAATTTGTTCCAAAAACGATTCCCAGAAAGATGTTTCGATGTCGGAATTGCAGAACAACACGCAGTTACATTTGCAGCTGGTCTAGCTTCCGAAGGTCTCAAACCATTTTGTGCCATCTACTCTTCATTTCTGCAAAGGGGTTACGATCAGGTAAATCTAAGTTCCTTGACAATTTATCCTGTTCTCTTTTACGAATTGGAAGCAATATCATCAGTGAACTTCCTACTAAATTTTGCATTGTCTACAGGTGGTTCATGATGTAGACCTTCAAAAACTTCCTGTGAGATTCGCAATGGACAGGGCTGGCCTTGTTGGCGCGGATGGTCCTACACATTGTGGTGCCTTTGACACCACTTTCATGGCATGTCTACCAAACATGGTAGTCATGGCTCCTTCAGATGAGACTGAACTCATGCACATGGTAGCCACATCTGCAGCCATTGACGATCGCCCTAGTTGCTTCAGGTACCCCAGAGGAAGTGGCATCGGCTCCATTATCCCACCAAACAACAAAGGAGCACCTCTTGAGGTAATTATTAAGTTGAGAAATTATCTGAAAATGTGACCTCCTCTGAGAAAATAGTTCTAATCTTCTCTCTTTAAATTGGAATAAAGGTTGGTAAGGGAAGAATACTGAGGGAGGGAAGCAAAGTTGCAATTCTGGGTTATGGAACAATAGTACAAAGCTGTTTGGAAGCAGCAAAAATGCTTCAGGTGCTCGGAATCTCTCCCACTGTAGCTGATGCCAGATTCTGCAAGCCTCTTGATGGACAGTTGATCAGGCAACTAGCAAAAGAACATGAAATCCTTATTACTATTGAAGAAGGATCAATCGGAGGATTCAGTTCTCATGTTTCTCATTACCTGAGCTTGAATGGACTCCTTGATGGCAATCTCAAGGTGATAATCCCACTCATTCTATCTACTTACATTGGGATGGAAAGACTTTATGGGAATTGGGATGCTTGTTTAGCTTTGTTATTTACTGTTTCGTTTACTTGGTGCAGTGGAGGCCTATGATTCTTCCCGACAGATACATAGACCATGGAGCTCAGAAAGACCAAATAGAAGAAGCTGGACTTAGCTCAAAGCATATTGCAGCTACTGTTTTGTCAATGGCTGGTGGAAACAAGGATAGCCTTCACCTGATTGGCCTGTAGAGGGATTCTTTTGTTTCTTCTCTTTACCTCTTCTAAGATGCTCATGTTCCTCTTTATATTTATTTGTATAGTTTTACAGCAAGGCAAGTGCATTAAGCTTGCAACGATCATAGGGTGATCTGCATCATTGTTCTCTGCAGATAAATGTAATAACTTTCTTTCATTCGCGTTGATATCTGTTGTTCAATTTTCTCTATGGTCGCGTGCGAAAAGTTACCATTACCAATTACAGTTCAGATCGTTAATTTTAGTTTTCACATTCATAACATGTTTTAAATCCCAATCAATCACTAAATTATTTGTCAACTTCTCGGATTGCGAGAGTAAAAGGGACAGTATCTCTAATTGAATTTGTTCAACCTGCCCTGATTTGGACCTAGCCCTTTAAATCATACATAGCTAACAGAGATCTATACAAAATTGATCCAAGATTAAGATCCAAAGTTTAAGGAATTAAGCATTAAGAATTAAATCATAAATTTAAAAGTTCAATTTGAGAATTTTTAAATCATATTTTAATTATTCAAAAAAATGCATCCAATATTTGCAACTAACTTATAATTATCTTAACGTACAATTTTGACTAATAATTACTTTAAATTAATTAATATTCATGTTTATATTATATTGTTAGATGTTATCATAAATAAAGTTTTATGTTCATTTAGCAAATTTAATTTTTTATGAATTAAAATTATTATTTTGTTTAAAACAAAATTTTATATTTACTTTTATTTGCCAAATAACTAAATAGCTTATTTATAAAATCTAATTTATAGATTAAGGTTAAATTTAATTTTTTTACAATGGGCAAAGTGTATGCTTAAAATTTTTAAAACTTTTTGGTTGAACTTTTATTAAATTGCATTTTAAAAACTTTTTAACTAACTTTTATTAAATTAAGATAACAATTTTGTCAATCCAAAATTTTGTTACTGGTTCAATTTAGTATTTAAATTTTCAAAATCATCGATTTGGTACTTAAACAAATTAAAAATCCTAATGTTAGTGAACCATAATAAGGGATTAATTATGTAATTATTATTAGTAGTTGTTAATAATCATTTTTTTATTATTTATAACAATAATATCTACTAATCACAAGTGATATCTATCAATTTTTTTTTCTCTATAATATAACTCAAATGAGATGAATAGTGAATAGTCAATATATAAAACTTTAGGGAACAAAGTTAATTAGAAAAGGATGAGAGATGAGATGAGATGAGAGAGAAAAGTGATCAGATTCTGTAACTTACTTCGATCGCCGGTGAATTAGAAAAGGATGAGAAATGAGATGAGAGAGAAAAGTGTCGAGATTCTGTAACTTGCTTTGACTGTCGGTGGCTTGCTCCCTTCTTCTTCTTCTTCCCATGGCCACTTCTTCTTCTTCCCATGGTCACTTCTTCTTCTTCTTCTTCTCCTTCTTGGGTGCCTTTAGCCCCCGTCTCCCCCCAACACCCAGACCTTCCCTTTTGCTCCATTCCGCTAACCCTAACCTCACCCAAAATGCCAACCCAAACCTACAAAACCCCTCCCCCTCTTCAAAGATCCCAATAGCCGCGACTGTAACCCAAATACAGTCGCCACCGCCCTCTTTGACAACAATTATGGCTATTCAACTAACGAAACCTTACTTAACCCTCAAGAGCCCGATGGTTTAAGAACATTGGAGAAAACTCTTCCACCCAAAACATGGAAATCTGTTGTCTCTGACTTGGTGGAGGAGCCCATGGACGCTAAGGCATTGGCCTACTATCCATCAGATATAAAGGATGACCAGATATTTGTCATCCCTCCGTCGGAGCTAGCAAAGAAAGGCGTAGCCCAGTTCCAAAACACAATGATTGGTTTCTTCATTGGTAAGAGTCCTGCATACCCAGTAGTTCAGAGAGCTCTATCAAAAACATGGCTAGCTTTCAGTTTAACTGATACATTGATTACAAGCTCAAACAAATTCCTGTTTAAGTTTAATTCGAAAGAAGGAATGAATTCGGTATTGGAGAAGGGCCCTTGGCATATCCAAGG
>JANKOD010000192.1:13471456-13484177 GCA_026284645.1 Erythroxylum acuminatum
CGCTTACCGCTACTACATTAATTTGTTTTAACGGAAGTGATTTCTTTTATATTTGGTTGCAGGCGACAACATCACCATATTCAAGAGAACATAGATGAAAATGGGGGTGGTGGTAATGTCCCGATGGTCGGTACAAGATTAGAAAAATCGATTGTTTTGGAACATTCTTCAATTTGAAAAACTACGTCTGTTCAATCAGGTATGCATGTGTTCGAATTTGGGTTCCTTATACTATTTCACTTAATTAGCTATTTAAGTTCTATACTATTTTTTTCTTAATTAGTCGAAACGCATCGTATACGTGGTTCATCTAATTCAGTGATCCATACCACATCTGAGGATTCGTTCGTTGTATCTTCTGTTAGTTTAGTTAAAGCTAAGAAGTTGTTGGAAGAGGGTGTCAATAACCCAATATCTAAGGGAAGATCTTTGACTGTTTCAATTGATACCTTCGAACTTACAAGGATCCTTCTTGGAATCTAAAAATGTAATTATTTCTTTTCCTTTTTGATGGAATAAGCGTCAAACTTTATTTATTGTTTTGTCTGTAAGAATTGTTAAACGTCTAACTAAAATTTTGTACTACTTACCATATATCATTATATTATATTGCTTACCATATTTCAATATTTATATGTATTATTATTTTATTGTTAACAAATATTAATAATTAAGAATACTAATAAACTTAAATTTATTATACTATTCCTTTTAACAGCTATAGTTGGGAGCACATTCTGAACTGGATGATTAGTAACATAAAGAAGGGCTAGCCTAACACTACACTTCTCAAGGTTGCGTTCACTATCTCAATCTATTGTATTTGGAAAGAGAAAAACACTCAACGATTCTCAGAGAAGAAGGAAGACAAATACAGGCTTGCTGACATAATCATCAACATGATTTGAGAACATTTTCTTGCCAAAAATGCACAACACTCTTTATCCATAGACATGAAGACTCAATGATTGCTTTAACTTTTTCTTAGCTACTTATTGTATGTTTTTTGTTAATTCTTTGACTACCTTTCCCTTTTTGTAATGCTTTTGTAAGCTTAAATCATTGTTATGTTGTAATTAGTTTCTACTATAGTAATATATCATTCATTTTTCCAAAAAAAAAAATTGATCTTATTAATATTAAAATTTTATGTATGTTTATCTTTTTATATCAAAAAAGATAATTTAAAAATGTATGTTTATCTTTTTAAATTACCTACTATTTTTCAATAATATGTTAAGAACTTTGAAAACATTTAACAATTTTAAGATGCTCAATATTTTCATAAAATATTTACATTAATGGATGTGTACTATGTACAATAGGCATCATTAAGGAATTATTTGTGTAGAAATTTATAGATTTGAACAAATTTGTAGAGTTTTAATGCATTAGCTATTTAAACAAATTAATAAAAAAGGAAAACAAAAATATATGAAAAATAATATATAAATGTCAATTATAATTAACCTTATGATTATTAAGCATACTTAGCGTTAAAAATTTTTCGTTTTAATATTATTAATTTTGAAATATTTAATATCAACTTTTGGAGATGAATTTGTTATTTCGTCACCAAAACTCTATATTTTTTGCGACATTTAAAATTATCGTCGACAAATGAAATACGTAAACCGACGCCAAATGTCTAGACTTTTGTGTCGATTCACGTAAATCGTTGCTAAAGAAATGCCTTTAGTGACGATAATATAGAACGTCGCCAAATCCTCAACTTTTGGCTACGAACTTGAAAATTGTCACTAAAAGTTCACTTTTAATGACGAATTTGAAATCAGTGACCAAAGACAATGTTGCTAAATGTCTGTTTTGTTGTAGTGACAATTTCGTTATAAAGTCAATATAACATTTAAATAAAATAGAATAAAATAAAAAAATATTAAAAAAATATCAGGTCAGCGATGTCATCAAGTAGTTAGTAATTCCGTTATAATGTAGTTAAATTTTATCATTTTGTAAAAATTAGGATCTTAAGTGTTCACGCTGAAATATTATGGTTAAACTTGTCTAATGGTGTAAAGTTTAGGGTTAAAATTGACCCTTTTCGTTTTTGAATTCCCGGCACATTTCTTGTATCATCTGATCATGTAGTTAGACGTTTTGTGATAGATAATGGTTTCCTGCTTTTACTCTGTGCCGACGTCGATCCTAAACACCATTTAGTACACCTTTGCACTACTTCGTAGCTAGTTGATTGTTGTCGTCTAGTGCTCATGTGAGCTAAATTAAGATTCAACTTCCATGGGGGCCTCCAAGAATGTTTCAAAGACTGACCATCGACATGACCAATTTCTAGCCAGAAACCAACCCCATGAATTGTGATTTTCGAACCTTTTTCCACGGAGGGTTTTGCAAAGTTGGCTTTACATTTATTAATAATGGTCTGGAACGTCTTGATTTGACCTGTCTGGCAAGTGACGTAACACTCAATTATTGGCATCCTCGTCTCCACAAAATTTTCTCAATCAAACAACAATATCTTTAAAAACACAATAACTACTAGAAATTGGATTTCTCATAAGACCGGCGGGGTCTCCCATTAGGTGCAAGTTGCTTGTTAGTGATCACTTTTTCATCATCCATTTTGAGTCTTCTAAAATTAATCCTTCGTAAGCAACCTCTGATCGTCGTCTAGTAGGCCAGACAATTGAAGGGAGATGAATTAACATACATATAAGTTGGAAGATTCAATAAAAAATCATGATCTGGCTATTGATGCCGACCTTAATGGACGTTGCTGTAGTGACAGTTCCGACTAGCAAAGTGACGCATTGAGCTATTTCATTGTGCATGCGAACGGAGCAAATCCACTTTAAAATTGTCATTTCTTCACTATTCAACCTTCACGGGGGGAAAAACACACAGCCCCGTTCTTGTTTTTTCTGCTGTATGTATATTTAATGTCAGGGAAACCTTTTACTTAACGATAAATATTTAAGGTTATTCACTATTTCTATTCATTGTGAGTTATTATCAAGTGCTTTTCTAATTATACGTAAATTTATGATTAATTTCAATGATAAGAAGTACAAAAATGTGAATATTGTAATTACAATCACGAATGATATTACAATTTAAAATTAAATGTGTAATAAATACTAAAATTTGATGACAATTAGATTTTCAAAGGTACATATTCCTTCAAGGAGAGAAATTTTCTCTGCTTATTGTCATCCATTGATTGATTCCCTTTCTTGAAATGCTTCGGTTTTTCTCTTCTTTTGATGCAATATTAGAAATGGTTTTTCAAGTAAAGCTAATGGTTTCCTTACATATATACCCTTTTTTATCGAAGAGAACAATCAAAATTATCCCGCCTAATCATTTATGAGACTTTTTTTTTTTTGTAAAAAAGGAAAAAGTTCAAAGCGACTTGATTTTGCATATAAATGGTATACCATATCGATATATGGTCATAATAGTAATAAGAAAGGAAACATGTAGTGGGAAACAAGGTTCTTCAATTTTATGAGCAACATCAAAAGAATGGAAAAATTAACCTATCAAGTTCCATGTATGTTTAAGAAAAAGGGAGAGAGACGGACTTGGAGTTTGATTCTACACCTATGTACTTGGCCACAATCAGTGGTTTGATTACTTCTTCAAAAGAAGAAAAAGGAAAAGACAAAACCATTTAACAAAAGAAAACCATCAAAAGGTAGAGCATAGCTTAGGAATCTTAAGTTAATTACCAAGGAAAAAAGGCCAACTAAAAAAATTTAAAAGGACAGAAGCCACAAGGAAACAGCATCTTTCATATGTGCTAATGGGAAAAGAAGTGAAAGAAATGCTACCTGAAGCTTGCAAAAGCAAGAATAGCAGCATCAGAACACTTGGCAATGGCAAATATTAACAAACTTTTTTTTAAGATGAAAAAGAAAACAAAACCGAAAATCGTGCATGTCCATTGATCGTACAAGGGGTTTCCAAGCCTCGCATTACTTGTTGCCGCGTATACGCACTGTGCCCAAGAGACTTGGTGGAGTCATATATCACACTAGTCCAGAAGTTGAGCCTTTAATTTGTAATTACAATCCATATAAAAGAGTAGTTAAAATAGAAGGAAGAGATTGGGAGTTCTATGAATGTTGAAATAGATGTTCTACCAGCTGTAATAAATAAATTGAAGCCAAATTTCACCCTTCACAGCAGGAACTCTGCACCAACTTCCAATAGTTTGTGATACAAAGCTTAGTATGGCTTATATCATAAGGCAACAATGATTGGTGCTTACACAGTGACATGCATTTTCGTATAGACCACCAAAATAGCAAATACCAATACACCCAGCCATATTACTATTCTACCTGCCTGCTTAGCCCATTATCACCAATATAATATTATAATAATATAATATATGTATATGTTGGTGGCGTAATTGATTTTAGCCGTGGAACTCAGTCAATGAAGACCAGAATGAAGAAATTGATTTTAGCTGTGGAACTCAGTCAATGAATTGACCACCATATATGAAGACCAGAATGAAGTAAACTAACATCACCAACTCAGAAACAGTTGCAGCTGGAAAGTATCAAGTGAAGAAAGAAAGAAATTCTTAAAGAGTTTCATGGAAAAGAAAACTATCAACTCGCATCTTCACCTCGCCGCATCAGGAACAGCTACAACGTTAAAAAACCCTTGTCTGTTCTGAATGGTCTCACACGTGCATCGCACACGTCGCATCCTTTATCAAACTCCATTTATTTCGCCCCTTTTCCTTGTCATTCTCTCGAAGACTGAAAATCTTCAGTTTCAAGTGTCAGGCACGAGAGACACTTGAAAACTTTCAAATCATGTTCTTTTCATCCCCTGGAATACTTTTGGTGTGAGCTTGGATCTCAAATTACTTCAGTTTCAATTGTTGAAACTGATTGATGCATATAGTCTTATAACAGATTGATAAGTATAAAGAAGAATAGCTTGTTCTTCCATTAAAACCTGAACAAAATTTGCATTTCCCGGATTGTAGATCGACAGAACCAGGACAATTAAAAGGAGAAAACTTAGCTGCTAGGTCACACCATAGCCCATATATAGACGCCAACTCCCAAGGGAACCAACCCAGTTAACAGAGCTCTAGCTCTCTGAAGACCTAAGACCTATCAAAAGGAGAAAAAGCTAAAAAGAAAGATTAAAAAAGAATTATTGAGTTTGATCTGAAGATTCATGGGTCTCCATCTGACTCTCTCCTCCTACCTGACGATGATTATCACCACGGCATCATTATATCCCCATCACTATTCTCCAATTTCTCAGACTTTCCACTACAAGAACATCTCTTTTCACTACCACTGCTGTCGCCAAAAGAAGTTGACCTACTAGACATTGGTGTGGCCAGGAAAGTTGGCCTATTTTCCCCAGCCATAATAACCAATATCTTCTCAGCAAACGACGACACTCCTTGCTTCTCACCATCTCCGCTCTTGTTCTGTCCTTCTCCGGCTTCCAAGTCTCTTTCTCCGTCGTTGCTGTTGTCTAGGAAACCAGAAAGCTTCCAGTAGGAGCATGCAAGAATCAGCAGCGCAAAAGCGATCAAACCAAGCATTGCTGCAAACCCACCGAACAAGTACGGAACCGGTGAGTGCCACGGCGAGTGTTGCCCAAGCACTGGGGTGGGAATATTTGGAGTGGCGTTGAAGGGCTCTCTTGCAGCCATTTGTATGAAAAGAACAGACAGGAAGAGAGCAGACGATAAAGAAAATGAGGAGTAACGGAGATGGAGGTGGAAGATGAATATAGAGCTTACTTATAGAAGGAGAAAAGGCAAGTAACGGTGGCTTTTCGCTGAGGAGGGGAGCGGCTTTTGGTGATTTATGTCGTCATTTTGCATGAGGAAGTCGGGTCTAACAGGCCCCATTATCTATCAGTTTTATTTTATCCACATCTTGAAATCGAACTTGAACTCTAAGCAGCAGAAGGTGTTTAAGTGATTTGGATTAAATGGCGAATGGGTATCTCTAAACATATATATATATATATATACACACGTATACATACATACATGTATTAATAATATATTGTAGGAAGGAAACAGTATATTAAAGGACTGATGCTGTAACGAAAACAACGTCACTCCATGGGACAGCATTGGGGATTGTGTCCAATTTACAATCAAAACTATTTAGATGATGCAGGTTCGGCCTACAGGCTGCGCAGCCTGCTTAGTGCTCTGTTTACTGACTGGAGATTATTTCTTTTAATATGCTTTTGGTTTCTTAATCACTTCGTAAGGAGCATTACGAGACATGACACTTTGATTATAAACAACAATTATATGCAATAATATTTCCCCGAATAAAAACTACGTCACTTCGTAACAAACTTTCTTCAATGTTCTGGAGGAGATTTATCTGCAAATAATGAATTAGCTAATTAATAGACTCATTAATCATAGCCTTTGTGTCTTAGCTCCTACGAAGAACATTTAGCAACTAATTTTAACGGTTGGAGATAGAGTTTATATTAAAATTACAAACATGTACATGCATTCTATTCTCTATTAACAGTCAGAACTATTATTGCATCATACAACCATTTATTTATGTCGAACTCATAAAAATAAATAGTTAAGATCAAACGAACAGAATTGATTAAACAAAAAAGGGACAAAAATCTGAGTGCCAAAAATTATCACCTTCTGAGCACGAGATTATCCCTATAGCTGCCATCTGAACGTACCAGTAGAATCTAAAGTTTAACTGAAATTAGTAAAGACAATTATAAAAACATGGGCATCACCATCATTCATACGGTTTTAGCTTTTCGGCGTCCGTTTCCCAAATAAATAAACATTTCCTGATATAAGTAGCCTGAGAAAAAGGCAAGTTTGATTGGCGGATCATAGCAAAGTGTAAGGTGGCTGACACTACCATTAAATGGCACTCATTTACAAAACTCTTGTCAGAAACGGCTTCTGATGCGTGAGGTTTTCTGCCACTCTAAAGATAAGGTGGGCTTTTACTTTTTCTTGTTTTTTTGGGTTGAGTGAGATCTCCTTGCCCTTTGTTAAAATATACTATATTGATTAAATATAAAAATATTAAAAGTTTATAAACAGTAAAAGTCAATTATTTAATTCAACTCTTTTCTTTTAAATCACAAGTTATAATTACTGACATGTTTTGGAGAATAGATCTTCTGATCTGATTAACTTCTTCCTATTATATTTCGTAGCATTTCATCCATATATTTATAAAAGATAAAAAAAAAAGTGGCGATGAAATGGTGCGAAAAGAAGAAGTGAATAGAACATAACAGGAGATCTCATTTTCATGTTTTGTATTTCAATTACCGTTCGATGTGACTTTGACGGAAACCAAGTCTTTTTAAAGTAAGGCTTTTCCTGTGTTTCTAGACAGGAGTTGTTTCGTTCAACATTATATTTGTTTTGGGATGAATGACGTCATCCTAGGACAAAACGTGCGTAACCAAAATTAAAAAGGAAGAAATTCGACAAATCGGATATTGCGTTTTGTAATCGGATACACCACGTTGTAGTGTTGTCGCCATTGATTTCCTTGTCCTTTTTGAGTCAAAGCAAACATAAAATGTGAAACTGTATATATGTGTGGTGTAGTATGTATAGGCCACGTTAAAATAAGGTACTTCAGTTTTCAAACTTCTATCTATATCTCTTTAAGTCACTTTTGAGTGATTTCGACTCTCTGATTCTGTAATATTGTTAAACCAAAAATGTTAGGGCTCCAGATAATAAAGCTAACAAAAATATTTAGATCAATAACACTACTAATTAACATGATAGAGATAACTGTAAATTTATGAACATAAAATTATAATGTAGAAAATCGTTCAATGTAAAAGTAAGAAGCTAGAAGATATTTGTGACGTGATCTAATAGAATGATGCAAACCATAAAAATTTTAAGATCAAAAACACGTCTCAACACAACAACAGCTGAGACTAAACTCACAACAAAAACGAAATCAAATTTCAGATTACATAGTGAGTTGTAAGTTATGAAGCTATGAAAACCCTGGACTAGGACAGAAGAAAATAAAATGCGAAAACTCTTTAGTCCTTATCTTGGAATGAAAATACACGAATGTTAAGCGCAAGGTAAGGTTTGGATGATTCTACCAAAAACAGAAGACTATTTGATTGATTTAAACAACTTTTTAACGGAGTTGACAGTTTGATTAGGCCAGATGTTGGGATTTGTACCCTCCAGAAAAGAGAAAAGATGATGGAGTTTTGTGCCTTCCCGATATTGGCAAATTTTATGTCTGCAACTAGGCCAATGGTCATTCACCTTACGCAAACCCTTTTTTATCTGTATGTCTAAAATTGAGAACCAGACAGGAACACTAGACCTTTCCCCTTCTTTGCGTGTGCAAACGTAAAGCACGATCCCATGGATATATTACCAAATAAGGTTTAAATAATGTAGCCTATGGTGGACATATATTTATTTTTGAATTATTACACAATTGATCATTTGCTCTTTCTATTACCTTGATTACTCTCAAGTCTTGAATATATTTGTTATTACATAATAAAGATTCTTATTGTTATGCCATATGACAGAATGGTGCTCTTTCTATACACTTGATGCATGTATTTAATATCCAAATCATAATATAAACGCAGAATGTGCTTGCACCTTCTTTGAGCCTTTTCATGTCAGGAAAGAATATTTTACTTTACTCAACTTAACTAGCCCCTGCCCCACCCAAAAAAATGAATTGGTTCGAGTTCGAGGCCTTCATTCTCATCTTCCACCTGCACCGAACGTACACGCCAAGAACAATTGGACATCCTTCCCATACGATACGTCTGGCTCCACAAAATTGCAAGCGCTGCAATATTTGATCGATAAGGGGGATTAAAGTAGCTTGTGTTGTTAATTGTTTCCACTGAGATCATGTGTATCTTGATACTGTTTCAAATTGATAGATTATGGATTACAAAATTTGAGCGAAAGGAATATATAGTGACAGGCAAATCCTAATCAAATCCCACTTCTGTTAGTTATTAATTTATATTTTAAGTTTACTAAACGTATCTTCAACTTCTTTGCATATCATAGCTTGTTCGTTGCACGAAGTATTTCAGTCACCTACGTTAACATATCCAGATTATAGTTATCTTATTTGATGGAATCCAAGTAATTAACACATCGAATAATTGATCATCTTAAAAATTAAACTTTACATCATCTCTTTTGTATTGATGCATGGAAGGGGTTTTGGTTGTAATAATGACCATGATTGATTTATGGTTGCTTTCCCATTGTCCAAGCAGCCTTTTAGCTTCTCTATTGCCATTCAGACTTCTTTTCAAAGTAAACAAAACATTAATAATAGGTGCCAACTGCCTAATCATGTTAGTTGTGGACACATAACCGTAATACAAAAAAGAAGGTGGTGGATAATGCACTTGAATATAGAGACTTTAGAGACATAAGGTTTGTCAGTTGTTACTAATTTCAAGTATATCAAATGAAAGACGATAGTTATACGAGTATACATGAAAAAGGAACAGGGGTCACCTACAGATCAAGAGTTTAGTGGGATAGAGCAGATGTTCCCTACATGGATATAACCTTATTAATGTTGCTTTTGAATTATTTGTTCTGTTGATTAGTTTTCTTTTTAACTCATTTAAAAATCTCTTAATCGTCTTGAATACCTTCATAGTTGTCCGATGTGGGATTCATGACACACTCCCCTCAGTTCAGAACAGGACTGGACATCTGATGGACATATTGGGCAAAGGGACATAACCGAGTACCGCCCCAAACCATCGAGACAAACTTGGCTCTGATACTGTCAAGAATCCCACATCAGACAGTTATAAGAGTATTCAAGAATTTATAATAGTGTGCAAACTTCTCCCTCTTGAGCTAGTTTTTAGAGGTAAGTTAGGCACTTCTAACAGTCTTATTGGAAAATAATGAAAAAAGCCATGAACATTCTTGTAAAGTATTGAGCATTGGAAGGTCCCCTTTTTTTTTTTTTTGGTGAGAATGAGGGCAAAAGCCCTAAACTTTAATTAGCAACCAAACGTGGAAAAGAAACACCCATAATGTCAGCTACAAGCAAACTATTTAACCCTACAGGCGGGGACTCAAAAGAAACATAACTAGAAGTACGATGAACACCAAACTTCGCAAGCCAATCGGCAACATGATTCTTCTGCCTAGGAACATGACAAATCCGACATTCCCAATCACGAACAGCAAGGGTACGAATCTCATGTACCAACACATAAAGAGGATGACGCACTCCAACCCCATGTTGGATCAAGATCACCGAAGACTCCGAATCCGACTCAAGCTCCACCATGCGGAAACCTTTATCCCAAGCAAGACGAAGTCCATGGAAAATACCCCATAACTCAGCTTTTTCAATACTGCAATCACCACAGCGCATCGCGAATCCGGCCACCCAATTTCCTGCATGGTCTCTAATCACACCACCAGCCCCCGAAACACGCAACAATTGATTCCAACTATTATCGGTATTCACTTTCACCTAAGGAACAGAAGGCCGAACCCATGCAAGAAGGATCTCCGACCGTCGACGGGCCTGAACAGTCGCCCCCAATCTACCAATTTCATCTAAAGTAGCATCAAGCCCATGAACTTTTGCATCAAAAGTCTTCACAGTGTTTGCCATACACATCTCATTACGCCACGACCAAATTTTCCAGCATGTTACTGCAAAGACATTCGGCCAAGCCACATTCTTATGCACAACTGCACGATGCAAACACAGGTTTGAAAACAACCAGTCAAGCAGAGAACAATTGAAAAAAACGGGCTTAACCGCAATCGGCAGCATCAAATCCCATATAGCTTTCGCAAACGGGCAGTCACGAAGCACATGAATAGTCGTCTCAACTTCTTAAAGACAAGCATGGCATCGAGGGTTTATGCATCAGGTCTCACACGCTCAGTTATACATATAAAACGCCTAAGCTTTTCAAGAATTTTATGTCTATTTAGATCTTATTTCTTTTACCAAAAAAGGATGCTTCTCTTGCATTTACTGTAATTAAAGTAATCCTGTTTCTTCTAAATCAGTTTAGCTTGCCAGTCACAAATTGTCTAGTGAAAGATAGCCTTAACCAACCTTGTGGAAATTAGGTGCTTCATCTTTGTTATGATAAATGTCCAGAGGTTGACACTTGCCACCCTGAGCATTTGGTTAATTGACATTAATTTCGCGGCAGTAAATGCTTATATTATTGGTTCTTTGTAATTAAAGGCGATTAATCATTGCAGAGAAATATGGACCTGATTGGACCATTTGTTCTCATGCCCTGCACTTCTACTTAAAGCAGACAGTTGGATGTTGTGACCGGTCATTAGTACAAGAAGATACAAATGATTGGTGGATATTCTATTGGTTCGGAAATAAGAACTTAGCAGTAGCCAGAGTTATACCTAAGCCAACTAACTTATTTCTGGACCTTAGACACGCGTACACTTGCTGCAATCAGGAACAGGTTGGAAGCATTTATAAGTAGTTATGTTAGCTGTTTCAGCCGGTGTTTTAAAATTGGATTGAACCGGTCGGTCGAACTGGAGAATCGGTGACTTAGAGTATGAAACGGTCCAATTTAGCCCTTATTTTTTGTGAGTGATTGACCCGTTCATTTTACGGTTGGACCGATAAAAACCGCTGAATCGGTGAAAGAAAGAATCGACCGGTCTATTTAAAATGCTTTGATTTTGATGATTTCAACTTGAATGAATATTATGATTAGTGATCTTTTTTTTTAATCTTTTTGATGAAATATGACTAGTAAGCTTTGTTATCTTATTTTGTGTTGTGTTGGTGAACCTTTAAAAAACTGTTATAGTTTTAAAGTTTGAAAGTTTAAGTTAAATTTACGATTAGATAAATAATTAAAAATTATGTTTAAAAATTATCTTATATATATAATATATATAATAAAAATTTATATATTTATTAATCACCAGTTCGATCACGGTTAAATTCCAGTTGAACCCTTAAGCCTTAAGTCAATTACTTCTCCAATTCAATTACCGATCTGATTTTTAAAACATTAGTTTCAGCTTCTCCCAAAAATTTAATGGGTCGGGGAAGGTGGTGTACCAAAGCAACACGTAAACGTACGATAGGATATGCTTATTGGAATAACAAAGCATCAAACTTTTTTTGTACGTACCAAAATAGTGAGCAAAAGCTTGGGAAGAAAGTGACTTATCTTTTAGACATTCTAACTATTAACCATTCTCTTTGCCTTGCTCGATTCTATATCTTGCTTGGTTGTATATGACATACACTCTATGAAGCCTTTTCTTTAGTTGGCTCGATTCCATAACTTGCTTACTTGTATATGGTATCTACAGCGAAAATTCATTTGGACAGGATTTCAAGTGGAACATGTTTTAGGTTGGGATTTCTAGAGTTCGTACTATAAGTAACCTGGATTACCTAAGCAAAAGAAAGATTAAGAGTGATCAAGGAAAAAGAAATAGGAGGTAACGTATTGTCTGAAACTATAATTAAATTTTGTATTCTGCATCGCAATTTTTGATATTCAATAAATCATTTCCAAAGTAAAATTATACATTATAGAAAAAGTTGAAATACTAAAATATAAGTTTAAAATATTTTTATTTAAACCAATGAAAAATATATATTTAATTTATATTGTCAAATCTTAGTTAAAATATTTCTTAGTTGAATCTTAGTTAAAATATTTCTTTTAT
>JANKOD010000192.1:13493184-13504333 GCA_026284645.1 Erythroxylum acuminatum
AGGACTGGACGTAGCCCACGGTTTGGGGTGAACCAGTATAAAAATTACTGTGTCAAACTCTCTTAACTCTCTCTATTACTTAACTGTGATTTTTGATTTCATACATACACAAGTTTCTAGAGAATCATTTTTAAACGAAAGTTATCGTAATTCTGAACTGAATAAGTTTTTATTCAAAAGAAGGGTTTAACAGAAAAGTTTACACAATTCAACCCCCTTCTTGTGTATTTGATTATCATTGTACTAACGTGTGATTCACTTCATGGTATTGCATGAATGGATCAGAAAAGGTCAAAGTAAGGATCCAAAATTTGTGAAACTTACTGAGAAGTTGAAACATAATCCAAGTTCTGAGTTTGAGTTGAGAGATGATACTTTATGGTTGAAGTAGAGATTGTGTGTACCTGATGTAGATGACCTAAGAAAATTTTTTTGGAGGAAGCTCACTTAGCAGTCTATGCTATGCATCCTGGTACTACCAAGATGTACAGTACTCTGAAACAACATTTTTGGTGGCCAAGGATGAAGAAGCAAGTGGAGGAGTATGTTGTTAATTGTTCGACTTGTCAATAGATTAAAGTAGAGCATCAGGCTTCGGTTGGGAAGTTACAGTCATTGCCTATTTCGTAGTGGAAATGGGAAAGGATTACTATAGATTTCATTATGGGTTTGCCAAGGACTTTGAGGCAACATGATGCCATATGGGTTATTGTTGACAAATTGATGAAATCGACCCATTTCTTACCTATAAGAGAAAATAATACATTGGATCAGTTAGCTAGGAGGTATGTTAATGAAATAGTGAGATTACATGGAGTCCCATTATCTATTTTTTCTGATCGGGATCCTAGATTTACTTCTAGATTTTGGGGTAGTTTACAGATAGCAATGGGCACAAGGTTGAACTTTAGTACAACATTTCATGCTCAGACAGATGGACAAAGTGAGAAGACAATTAGGACTACTGAGGATATGCTTAGAGCTTGTGTATTGGAGTTCCAAGGAGCATGGGATCAATATGTAGCTCTTATTGAATTTGCATACAATAATCATTATCATAGTAGTATTGGTATGACTCCATATAAGGCACTATATGGTAGGAAGTGTCGAACGCCTTTATATTGAGATGAAGAGGGCCTAAGGATTGTTGAAGGCTAAAAAATGATTCAAGACACTATTGATAAGGTGAAATTGATTCGTAGTAGAGTTAAAGGGGACCAAGACCGGAGAGATATGGAGTACCAAGTGGGAGATAAATTATTCTAAGAGTATCACCTTGGCGAGGAGTGACGAGGTTTGGTAAAAAGGGTAAGTTAAGCCTTAGATACATTTGGTCCATATGAAATTACTGAGAGAGTTAGACCATTGGCATACAGGTTAGCATTACCAGCTGAGATGACTCAGATTCATAATGTGTTTTATGTCAGTATGCTTAGGAGGTATCGGTCAGATCCGACACGTGTGTTACCAACACAGGAGATTCAAATTGCAAGTAATTTGAGTTATGTGGAGGAACCGATTAAGATAGTGGGTTATCAGACTAAACAATTGCGAAACCAAGTGATCCCATTGGCTAAAGTCCTTTTGAGGAATCATTCGACAGAAAAAGCTACATGGGAGACTGAAGAGAACATGAGAAAATAGTACCTCCATCTGTTTGATCAATCAAGAAAAAATTTCGAGGACGAAATTTTTTAAGGGGGGAGAATTGTAATAGCCAACTTTTCAAATTGAGGGATTAGAACCATAGACTATTGCATAGAAGCTTTAACATTGGAAATTCAAGAATTGCATTTCATTCACATGCATATCAATAGCATACACACAAGAATTATAATTTAGTGCACATTGCAAAGAATGTATATGTACTCAATTGACTTATTCTGGGGTGTGAAAAGGTTAAAATGATCATGATGTGAATTGTGTATTGTTTATGCCTTGCATTTTGGTTTGATTGATTACAAGTAGTAAATTTGGAATTAATTTGGTACAGTTGGAAAATTGATGAATTAAAATGTACATTTGTTCTAGGAAAAATGCCAAATGGTAAGAAAAATGGATATATGGAAAATTAGGATGATTAAGCCTATGAATACGTGAAATTTGACATAGATAAATGAGTGACATTTGGCATAAGTTATTAATTGAAAAATGTCAGCAATCGTTGTATGAAAAATGGACTAAGTAATTAAGTGACATATGGCAGCATATATTCTTGACAAATGGAGAACATGCCTATGGACATATGTCAAATTAAGATGGTGACACCTATCACCTTAGGTGTTAAGCTCCTGCAGGAGTAATCCCAGATATGTTCATTCTGCATCTTTCTTCTTCTCACACACCAATGAAATCCTCTCAACCTTTACATCCTTGTGTTTTGTTATGTTTAGGTCCAGTTACTACATCACTAATCCAAACTTTTACCCTTTCACAAGATAGTTAAAGACTCTGATTATTGTTGTCTCTTCTCCTAGACGAAAATCATCCAATTGCTACCTTGAACATGTGTTGAATCTTGCATGCATATAAGGCAAAGTTGACCTGATGAATTGAGTTGGAATCGGAGACAAATAAGTAAGTAAAAGATTTTTTATGGCTTGTTATAGTAGAAAATTTATGTTGTTTGAATTGGGGATAAATTACATGTTATGTTGATGAAAAGGTTGTGCTGAAATTTGATGGAAGAACTTGGATACGTTATGTTGTGTTCTTGATGTATTAACCGTATGCTATAGGCTGTTTTTTAGAATGAATTAAATTGAAATTTGAAGTACAAGGAAGGTGAATTGATGCTAAAGAAAGGTGCTAATATAGTGATCTTGAAAGAGGACTACATGTATTATTAAATGAATGTCAGAGTTTGTTTTGGTTTTAATGCATAGAAGATTATGGTTTGTGAGTTGCCTGATTGATTCGAAGCCTTCTTGTTCTTACCCTTGGAGGTCAAATAAAAAATTTAATTCCAAGAATTATAGTATAGAATGCAACCTCGGGTCGTCTCACGTAATCAGAACCTAATGAATTGATCTAAGCTAACTATGTGTCATGAAATGCAAGCTAAGGAAAGGGGGCTTTGATATTTGTAAATCTTGGCAAAATGAATTTAATTGAAAGGAAAATGTAATAAAAAATATTTTTGGATTTTTGGGAATAAGTAAGATAAAAACACGGATCAAATGATAATAGTATCCTCTTTAAAGCGAGCTTTGGCTATCATTGTTCAAAACAAATTTTTATGGGAGTGAATCACTAAGTTTCAATTGATAAACCTTAAAGAACTCTTTAACTCCAAAGTTTTAGTCCATGAACTCCATCTCTTAAAACCTTGTTGAATACATCTTAGTGTGTGCAATGGGTAAGTCAATGCAATAAGTCATTTTGGCATCTAGCATCATCGCAATATCAAACACAGCTAGGTAGATAAAAGAAAATTAATCAAATCACAAATAGACATATATGAGACTTCATATATTCAAGTTCAAAGTTCTACATCAATAAAACCCATTAACACATTGAATGTTCAACACTTGATTAAACTCTAATCAAGAATATTCATCTACACATTACAAATCCTAAACCTAGGAATTCATAACAATGTAGCTGAACCTGATTAAGCTACTCCCCTTTGAAGCCTGTTGAACTCTAGCCATTGCTACATCTTCAATAGGAAAGAGGTGCCCAGCCAAGCATAGCTTCAGGAGAATTTACAACCGGAAACCCCCCAAAAGCATTCATGGCAGCAGCTATCGGTGGAGGAGTGGACGATAAAGTGGAGGAGAATGGATGATGTTGTGTCTGAACGTTGAGAGACAGTTAAAAAATCTTCTGTATTAAGTGTCGGCTCTCTATTTAACCTAAAATGGTAGGTTTTTAAAAGAAAACAAGTTTGGATCGGGTTACATAGTGGGTGAGTTTCCTAAAAATGGTTCCAG
Organism: Erythroxylum acuminatum; assembly: GCA_026284645.1. NCBI lineage: Eukaryota > Viridiplantae > Streptophyta > Magnoliopsida > Malpighiales > Erythroxylaceae > Erythroxylum > Erythroxylum acuminatum. Next base: position 13,497,120 of record JANKOD010000192.1, read on the forward strand.
TATTCGAAGGTTCGCTGCGGTGACAGAATGCGTTCGTCGTGGCAAACTTTTCCCGAAAGTTTTAGCTTCATTATTTTGTTGCCATGGCGAACTTTTCCCAAAGGTTTTGCTTGGAATCTTCAATCTTTGCCGCGGCGATAAATCGACCTTTGCTGCGGCGAACTTTCTGTTGCACTTGTTGACTTGTTGAATTATCCTCTTCAACCTTCCTTGACTCTACTTCTTCTTCATGAGTCTCTTCTTCTTGAGTCTCCTACAGTAACAAATGGTAATTTATGGAATCAATTGTTCCCAGAAAAATATATTTAGTGCAATTAGTAATAATTTGTGACAATTGTACTCTCAAACTACATAAAATAAAGATAGGCACTCAAGATTCAAATTAAGCATAAAATATAAGAAAAGGAGCCAAGAAGTGTAGTAAAGACCATGAAAATGTCGCCAATTTATGTAATAAACTTGGGCTCAATCACTGATAATTGATCTTTGAATTAGATTTGGATATGAATTTGACAAGGGATTAAAGCTTGAATAAGATAGAATTGAAGTGAAATTGATACACTTTTGGTGAAAGTAATTTGGAAGGAGCATGAAGGAGTAAAAATTGGAAGCAAAATGAAGGTTATGGGTGAGTGAAACATAAATTGACTGACATCATCCAGACATTGCCGGCTCATCAAGGAAATAGCTATCTGGAGCTTACGGTGAGTTAACCTAGATGTTTACTCACCATAATTAAATTGTTTTAAATTAACTGTTAGATATTGAATTGTTACTGATATGATTGTGATTATTCTAGACCATCAATTGTCCGAGGAGCTTGATATTCAGGAATGTATTAGAAGTGTTTACTGATTGTATGTGAATTAAGGAAATGTATACTCAAACAAATGTTGAATACCGGAATTAGATCCAATGATTGTGATAACTGATTATGTATATTGAATGAAAGTGATTGATAGCATATTATGTTAAATTTTGTATTCCATCACATGAATATGCATGATCAGATAAATGAGTTGTGACTGGAGTGACCAATGTGAAAAGTGCTTAAAGCTCAAAATGTGCACAAAGAGGCACATGCTCAATGATTAATGAGCTCGGTATCCATAATAGGTACGGGATAGTATCTGAAATGAGCCCGGTATCTCTAATGGATGCGGGACAATTAAATAAGCTTTCGGTCACAACAAAATAAAATGGAAGTGAGTTTCATGTCACTTACATCTATATCTTTACTTTTGTTCATGGGATTAATTGCAAATAAATGTTGAATTGTGATGATATAATGATGTGTAATGCTTGTGTACATGTTAATGATATGAAGAATTGAGATAAATGATTGGATTGTTCTGAAATGACTATATGAAGTCTATATGTTCATAATGTGCTTATTGAAAGATGATGAGTAATGTGGTATATTTGGGATTTGAATTTGGATGAAGTGTTGTAGTGATTGAATTATGTTTAATACATGAGATGTTTATGCTCTGCTTGAGTGAACACATCGATGATGGTTCACTCATTGAGTTCACCAAACTCGTCAAAATTGCAACGTTGATTTTTCAAGTACTGAGAGGAGACTTAGCTTCTAAACAAAACTAGTTGGTGTCTAGTATTATCCATTTTGAGATCAAGATATGGCTCAAAGGTCTAGTCAGCTGTCCTCTGAGGAGTTTGGATAGAGTGCTTCTATATAGTTTTTTTTAAATCTCATGTAGAATATTTTGTATAAATAATATGAACTCAGATGGTTTTGTAATGTAAATATATGAATGGTTTGAAATGAAATGACTATGTAAACATGTTTTGTTAATGAAATGAGATATGTTAACATTTTAAATACTTATGTTTTTTATAATGCTATATGAAGTGAATGTGATTGTTCTAACATGCCATTCTCATATGTTCTTGAATGCCTTCTGGATGTTCAGGTATATGCTCTATGATAGTGGGGTGTTACACAAAATCCCCAACACACTGCTTATAAAGGTCCATCTATGAGCTCAAGAGATCTTGCATTATATCATGACCAACCATTGTTGTAATAGTTAATAACATTCTTCTATTAACTTCAAGTTTCTTTGTAAAATCCATTTTGAAATAGACACTAGGATTAAAAAATGCTCCAGCTTCAATCAACAAAGAAAAAAGTTGTCTTGCCAATCTCTCATTGATGATTGCAAGATACGGTATTTATAAAGAAGGCTTATGTTTCAGATTATCTTTGATTGCTTCCTTGGCCCTTTCCATAGCATAAAAAAATCCCATTGTTTCCTTTACTTCACTATCAGTTAAGCGAAACACCCTCACCAAAAGCTTACAACCTCAGATAACAAATTGGCATTGATACTAAAATTCTCTATCTTCTAGTATAATTCTGGAAACCTCTACTCTAGCATTAGACCTAGCATTTTGATATACAACCCACTTATCACTTGTAAACATTTTTCTTAATTCTTTCTTCATCGTAACAAAAGTTTAAAGTGATAAGAAATTTGTTACAAATCTCATCACATTAGGATGACATAAATTCCTACCATTGATAAGTTCCTTTCTCATTAAATTCAACACCTATACATGATTATAGATGAACTTGGTCACTTTTTTAGTTTTATGCATGGTCTCATCAATAATAGGAAAATACTTAGGATCCCCTATATTTTCCAACATTAGGTTAACGCAATGTGCAGCATAAGGAGTCTGAAAAAAGAATTATACTCATTTTGTGACCTTCTTCCTGCTACTTTATAAGAGGAATCATTGTCAGTAATGAACTGAACAATGTTTTCTGGCCTTACTTTATTCATAAGTCCATCAAATATCTAAAACAAAGTATCGATATTTCTAATAAGGCCAGATGCATCAATAGACTTCAAAAACATTGAATCATTTGTAGAATGAACCAAAAAATTAATAATAGGCTCTTGTCTCCTATTTGTCCAATCATCACACATGATTGAATTCTACCAAATAACTTTTAATTTCAAAAACTGAACAACTCAAAAGTTTACCTCTTAAGTCATCAATTGAAGGAGCTTTGTATCTTAGACCGTAAGAGGCTATTGCATCCACTATAAGTTGATAATAATAAGAGTGAGAAGCATTGAATGATAAACCTATACCATACCACCATTTAGCTACTGTCATATCAACATTGTGAACTGCATCTTTTTGTTACATTGCACTACGAAATGAAAGTTGGGCTCCAGGAGTTGTCCGTGGTGCACAAAAACTAGTCACTTGCCTTTTTCTTTTCCTCACATCAAGTCCAGGTGCAACATTCACTTCTTTCTGGGTCTAGGATGGAACACTACCACTACCACCTTCAACATTTCCACAATCACCATGAAATACAACAAAAAAACTTCTACTACCAATTTCAAAATTCAACCTTTCCCTTTTATCTTTCTCATGTTGATAGTCTTCAAGAATTGTTTTCATTTTCCACTTCACATCATGACTTACTTTTTTACGAGGTTCAACATCTTCTTTAACCCCAACTAAATGCTTCTTCAATGGGGTGATTCTTCCACCTTTCAAATGTTGTTACAAAACAAGCAAATTGTATGATTCTTCATACTCGGGACTAATGCAACATGAGCCCAAGCTAGATCATTATATCTTCCTAAAGTTGTTTAATCAAGAGTACTTGAACTTCCTTCCATTTATGTGTAACAATAAATGAAAATATTAGTTTTTGTAAAAAAAATTAATCCTTTAGTAGTTTCATCAACAAAATTAGCAGTGCTAAGTCCTTCATGAGGCAATGCAGCATAAATAATGTCTTTATATTCAGCCTAAAGAAGTAAAGATTCATGAAACTATAGTAAAATTCAGAAATAGGGAGACTTTCCTATTGGAGAGTGGTCAATTCATGCTAAATTTAAAATCGACGTATAGTTTTATGGTTTGTAGTCTTGAAGGTTCAAAGATTTAAGATGACGGCTTAATGAATCCAAAAATTCAAGCCATGAATTAAACATCCTTAGCTTCACTTAGCATGTTCATCTTTATTCTTGTTTTTTCAGGAATATGATTATTGCCATCAACATATCTTAATAAATCTTTGCCTTTAATAATATCTTGAAATGGAATGCACAATCAGAGTAATTTTTTCATTAACATGAACTAAGAAACTTTCAAACTTATCCAAAGATGTAATGCCAAGGTACTATCGATGAGATAAAATGGAATAATAAGAAAATAAGATTCTGATTATACACGGACTATGAGATGGATTAATTTTAGGATAAATAAGGGCAAATATGCAGAGAATTGAGATAAACTAATTTTGGGATAAATAAGATTTTGAATATGAAAAGACTTGAGGTGGATAAAAGACTAGACAAAAGTGAGATTAGACAAAGTCTTTGATATCATGATTGATGAAAGCTTAGAGATATTTTAAAAAACTTTTGGCCAAAAATATAATTGATAAGATTTTACCTATTTTGGTAATTTACTATACATTAATTACAATTACAAAACCTCCTCTTCGGCTTTTCCACAAGACCATGAACAAATTGTTATCATACTCAATTAATTATTTACCCAATATCCAAATACCATTACACTAATTTTAAGAATATGTCAATTAATTATTTACTTTAAATTCTTTATATTCTCGGTTTTAATTTAAGTTCAAACTTTTAACTTTCAAACTTTGAATTCATGAATGCCATGCATTTCAATAAATTTTTTTAAAGATAAATCTCACATAAATCAAACTACAACCAATGAGTCAAACTAGACATAAACCAAAACAAAATTATGCATCATTTCATTCAACTCCAATCAATTATCTAACCCAACGAAAATCACAAATCCAATTCACAATTTAATTCCTATAAGGGAGCCATGGATTCATGCATCACATACATGGCAAGGCAGCGGAAGCGTCAGAATCAAAATTCCAAACCCATGACATCCCTAGAAAATCCCGAATCTATGTGCACGTATAAACAGATTATAAGAACATGAAATTACATCATATACACCTTGCAAATACTACTCTTTTCTTGAATCTTCTCCTTGTTTGAGTTTTAGCAAATAAGAAACACCTTCCTTGGCCTTTAGAAAGTATGCAAAGATAAAGAAAAATTAGTGTGTAAAGGTGGTTAGAGCACCAAACAAGATGAGTTCAAGTAGATGCTGTAGTGAGAGTTAGATCAAAACCAAGTTTCATACAATTAATGTGGTGCAAAAATTGCTTAAAATTACATGAAGAACTCACTTATGTACCACTTGTCATTAATCTGGTCACGATCGTGGCCAACCCCATGACATCCTCAGAAAATCCAGAATCTATGTGCATGTATAAACTGATTATTTTACAACATATACACCTTGCAAATACTCCTCCTTTCTTGAATCTTCTCCCTTTTTGGGTTTTAGCAAATAAGAAACATCTTCCTTGGCCTCTAGAGAGTATGTGAAGATAAAGAAAAATTAGAGTGTAAAGGTGGATAGAGCACCAAACAAGATGAGTTCAAGTAGATGCTTTAATGAGAGTTAGATCAAAACCAAGTTTCATGCAATTAATCTCGTGCAACAATTGCTTAAAATTGCCTGAAGAACTCACTTATGTACCACCTGTCATTAATCTGATCACAATCATGGCCTATAAGCCACGATCGTGGCTTGCTTAAATGACAACCATGCACACTTTGTTTTTCATCCAATCTTTTAGGCATGTAAGGGTTCCAAGTTATTTTGGTAACTTGAATTAACTCTTAATCCGAGCAAATCATGAAGGACTTCATGATACCAATTTGTCAGAATGTAAGTAGATTAACACTCGAACTGTTTGATAGTTAATTATCTGACTTATGAACCTTCCATCGTTAATTACCTCGCAATTCGTCCCTTCACCATCGTATACCCCACTTGGTTCAGAGTATGGGCTATGTGTCAACTCCCACTAGACTGACTATGTCAGATCTAGTCCAAGTGATGATAGTTCTTGTCCTGGGGATTTCATTACTCTATATGTCATTGAAGACTCTCTTTATGACACATAATTGCTTTAGCTAGACACTCCTGCATAATGACCTCAATAAGAGGTCGTGGGTATCATCTCCTTCTATCAAGAATGGTGAATCCTTTATTAGCTACCCAATTACCTATTACCCAATCACCACCCTATGAGCGACCTCATCTTGAGGCAACAAGGAATGGTGTCAAAGCACAAGATCAGTATCTAAGATATCTTTGAGCATCTCAAGTCTAAGGATATTTGCACTATTGCTATAATGAGATTAATCATTGACATTTGATAGATCATCTATATGATAATCTCACAGTGGGTCATCCGATGTACTTACTACTCTTAGTAAGTATCCACATGTTAGCTCTAAACATCTCATACTTACAATTTATGAGATCTACTGCTTGATCAAATCAATGAGTATAACATGTGCTAGTCTATCTGAATTAACAATGTCCTGTTTAATTATTCCTATTACTTGGGATAATTTAGACACTAACATAATTGCATATGATAGGAATCTCATTATCATGATCTTATCATGATTTCCTTCATGCTATGTTTTATATCATGGACTTCATTAATTCGACTTAAGATAGACATCAATTCATAAATAAATGAACATCCAATTAATGAAAATTGCCTTTTTCTTTTTTTAATTAAAATAAAGTTTGTACAAAAATACTTAAGGTGATTGCCTTTAGAGCACTATTCTAACAATCTCCCACTTACATTAAAGCCAATCACCTTTGTATCTAATACCATAGGCGAGTACACTTGAATCAAATCTCATTTGAGGAAGTGGCTTAGTCAAACGATCAACGATGTTCTGATCTGAAGGCACTCTTTCTATCTTCACATCACCTCTATCAACGATCTCCCTGATCAGGTGATATCTCCTGAGTATGTGCTTGGACCTCTGATGAGACCTTGGTTCCTTGGCTTGAGCAATAGCACTATTGTTTTCACAATAAAATAGTATCGGGTCCATAATGCTCGGAACCACTCCAAGTTTCATAACAAAATTCTTGATCCAAATAGATTCTTTTGCAGCTTTAACAGCTGCAATGTACTCTAAGTCAGTGATTGAATCTATAGTTGTCTTTTGTTTGGAACTCTTCCAACTGACTGCTTCGCCATTCAGTGTGAAAACGTAACCTGACTGGGATTTGAAGTCATCCTGGTCAGATTGAAAATTGGCAGCAATATGCCCGCTCACTACGAG
>JANKOD010000192.1:13521697-13542955 GCA_026284645.1 Erythroxylum acuminatum
GAAACACCCACACAAACTCATCGTGAATGGAGGAGGACAAGAAAATGAGGAGGAAAAAACGCAGACGTTGTCTGCATCGAAACAAATTTTTAAGGGGAAAAAAAACAAAGAAGAAGAACCAACCTAATGAGAGGGGTAGATGAGTAGAGGAAACACAGAGTTAGCTAGTGTTTAACGTAACCCGATGAGAGGGGTAGACGAGTAGAGGAATCAGACCAAGAGGAGAGTATTTTTACGCAAGTGACCGAAAGTCAGTTTAAAAACAGCTTCCCGAAAAAGTTATAATTCGAAACTTTTTATAGGAGAGTATCTTTACGCAACTGACCGAAAGTCGGTTTAAAAACAGCTTCCTCAAAAAGCTATAAATCAGAACTTTTCTAAAAAGTTTTGAATTATAGCTTTTAAAAAAGTTGTATTTGAATTTTTAAAAAAATTATTTTTATTGCAAAAATACCTTTGAGATATACAGCCAGACACTAACTTTTTCTTTAAAATAACTTTTGCCATAGACAAAAGACTAGTCTTGAGATGTTCCAGTCTCTCTACGTAGAAGCCTCGTTACGTCCATGAAGAAGCTCTATGTTCAAATCCTTAAACTCAAATTAACCTTATTTTCCATGTATATGGTAATGATTTTTGGGTTTAATTGATAACAAAGAAAAAATTTAAAGCAATTTAATAATGTTAAGAGCAAAATGCACCTAATACTAAAGTTCAAATACAAATTTAACTTTTAGGTTTAATTGATTTTTACGTTAGCTCGATCCGAGACTCGATCAATTTGAACCTAACTTGTTGACTTTGAATTAAACTTGTGGGATCGACCGAGCTTTTTTGCCATCCCTACTCCCAAGTAGATGACATGATTTAATCACTTGTCAATTTTCAACAGAAACTAACGAGCCAGGCCCTTTGCATTTGGAATGGAATCAATTTCTCCATACAAAGCCACCAATGATATCATACTCGTAGTTACATATCATACAACATTTAACTGACTCCCATGCTTTAAACTATCAAAAATTCAAAAGCTCATCATCATCGTCATGGCGCCTCCTCCTAAATTTCGTAGTATCAGTCACATGCACTCTGCAAAGTGCAAAGATTAGAACTACTTAAAACTGAAAGAGCCACTTTCGTTGCGGCTTAGCAGATGTTCCAATGGACGGTGGAGTTACAGTGATTCTTCCTGCATTAGCCGCAGCCCATTGGCTAAAGTCGGGTGACGAAACAAGTTCTTGAACAGCCTTTTGAGTGGAGTCTTTGGTGAACTTCTCCCATTCACCCTTTGAGAATTTTCTCCTTTTAGGTGTTCCATAGATGGCAGAAGGGTAGACATCTAAATCTGCCAACTCACGAGATTGTTTCCTGCTAAAATCTGAACAAAGAAGAATGGTCAGTGTTAAAACGAGTGTGCTTACTGCACATGAGGCCGCGTCTTAACTTATGCTGTGTTGTTTAGGTGAGATTGGAAACTAGCAAACCTTGCATAGGAGAACTGCTTGAAGCAAGGGTGAATCTTTTAGGTCTTGTTCGAATATCAGGAGAACCTCCAAATGGTGATAAATCAGGAGCATCAGACGGCAAGTGGATGCTTTTCACTAATTTTAACGACTTCCTGCATATTTATTCTAAAACATTTCAATCAAATTCTTCCTTGAATCTGATATAGAACAGGATACGGATCAAAATGAATATTCTGTTGCACACTAACGTAACATTTGAAAGGACTTCACTGGTCAACAATTGGGGAAACTAAAGCATGATTCCTAACAAAACTTAAAAACTTGACAGAAAAATGGCTATAACAACTTTTGAAATTCCAATTTCCTCATAACACATTGCTAGAAAACCACGCCAATTGCCATCAAATAAAATGGACTCTAGTTTAAATTGGTAATATGAACAAAACCTTATTAAGAAAATGCACACTTGTATAGTCAACGCAAAAATTTCACCCTGAAAACTCTCCTTAATGTTGATGAGATGATAATTCCCGATACCAATGCCTCAGCTGCCAGCAGGGGATCCAAAGAACTCTAGAAATTGAATATCATATGACAGACTGAACAGGGAGTAAACATAAAACATAACACACTTCTAACTGCAGATGGGAAAAAGTACCTGAAGCATCACGACAGCAGCAATGACTTACTCAGAGAGGATGCCATACTTAACAGAAGAATGCCAAAGATCAAAAATATTACACGATACAAGAAAATTTCTACAAGAAGAAAAGAAAGAATATATCAAGCCACCAGCATCAGAAGTCCGCTGAATTTGATAGACATGTAACAAACAGCAATATACATATAATGGAAGAACTGCCGAAAAGCAATCAAGAGGATACCTTCTTTGATGGATATTTCGACATTTTCTGAGGACGAACCAGCCATCCTTATATCTAACAGCTTTACATCCATGTTTGAGTAAGAACTTCGATGAGAGCTGGTCAATTCTAGAGAAAACCCATCAGAACCAAAAGATTAATTAGGGTTTTTACTATGCAACGCTAATTACTAACCGAGAATTAACTTTGAATTCAGCAAACAACCCAAATGAAACCTATAAGGTCAATAGAATGAAATATCGCATGCACAAACAGCTTAAATATGAGAGATTCTGAAAATTAGTGCAGACATACCCTAAAATCTCAGAGCACAAAACAATTTAATTATGGTGTGAGGGACGGCGGTCGGAGAAGTAACTCCGATCAGTTATAGCTCCAAGACGTGGTAGAGATGGAAAGTAACTCCGATCAGTTATAGCTCCAAGACGCGGTTGAGATGGAAAAACATAGACCAGACAAACAGAGGAGGATAACAGTTCCCTTCGGTGACCGAAATCGACTACAAAGCTTCTCTCCATTTGGTCTACTCTCCTTCGTTGGTGAGTGGGAGTGAACGAACGAAGCAGCAGATGCGTGAGGGTGAGACGGTGAGACAAACAGAGGCAAGGAAAGAAGACTCTGGAGAAAGAGGCATGGGGCGGTGAGCGTGAGAGACAAAATTAAGGAGGGCAAAATGGACATAAAAAAACATATATCAGCTGATCCACGCAAAACGCTCCTCTGAGGAGCTTGTTTAAAAATAACTGATTGGGTTGAATCAGCCAACCCAATCAGCTAATAACCAAACAACTTTTTTAGCTTTTTCACTTGTCAATCAGTTAATTTGAGTCAATCAGTTAATTTTTAGCTGATCAGCTAACAACCAAACACCCCCTAAATACCCCCTAAATGAATTAGTTTGATATTCACTTCTTCTCTTACATCCCGAGTGTGAGTGACGGTGAGATAAACACCACGATATTGTCAAGATCAACATAACTTGTGAAACCTACTTCATGATTAAATATTTAATTGCAGCCATACTCTGAAAAAAGGGAATACTTCACTCACCCCAATTTTATGATCAACTCACTATTCGGCGCCGATGTCGGGAGTTACATGGCATTCGACAAACAGACATACAATGCTACTTTATGTAATAAATGGAGGACTCTGTCTCTCAATTCCTGCTGCGATTTTTGTCTTTGAGACTACACTGTCATTTAATGAGGCAAAAGTGGAAAATTGATATTCCCATGAGCAGTCAGACCATTCCAACTTTAACACCAACAAACGCAAACAAAGTAATAAAGTCAAAAGTATGGCAGTTCGTGCGCCAGAAAATGCCTAGGCATGATCACGGTGAAAGAAATGTTTCAGTCATGGAGTTACTATTGTAATGTAATGTATTATCATCTTTAATAAGAATCTTATAGGTTTGTACTTTGTACTCAGTCCACAGGTGCAATGTGCAACTCCTTTCCAATATCTCTGTGTAAAGATGTTTTGTCCTTGGCAAGGCATATGCACCATTCTTGCTTTTGCCTTCACTAGCTTCTGACTGACAATGAACAACTTCTGGGTCCGCCAGCTTTTGAGCCATTGTCTCAACTTTAACTTATTATTTTTCTCTTTTTTATTCCTCTCCTTCCGTCCTTACTTGGTCTAATTCCTTGGCTACTGTTGACTGCAAGAATTGGATCCTCTTTTGTGACAGGCTTTTGGAGCAGTAGGCATCACATTTGAATATGTCATGTGTGGTATCTTTATTTATTTCTATTCCATCTTTTGGTTACATCATCTGTGCCTCTGTGGCTTTTTAACTCTGCCTGAACATTGTCATCTTTTGTTTGTCTTCTCCCTTCATACTTGCGGAGAATCTAAAGCTTTCAAAATCCATTAAATATTGGCTTGCGATGCCTATAATAATGCAACGTGTATGTATTAGTGATAAATCAATTATGGTTTTGAAAACAATTTCCCATCACTTTCCATCCAAGGAGTAGGATAGACATAAAAGAGAAATGATAACATTTTAGTGAGTGAAAGTTCCCTTTGACACATTTGACTCAAATCGGGAAGAAAGTTGCAAGCAAGTTGTCCTGGTACACAGGTTATGAAATAATTAAAGACTGGTTAGCAAGTTGAGAAAACTAGCGCAGTAGAGATGTGCATGACCCATCTCCACTCCGCTAGTTTAAAAGCTTTTTGCTCACGAAAATGATTATGACAACTGTCGAGACAGAGACGATACTGGAATCAAATTGGCAATAATTCCTTATATGTGTATGTATTATGATAGCACTAGACATGTTTATAAGTAATTACCACTGGGTTCGTGTGATCCAAATGTTTTTCAATCCCCTCGTCCAAATATGGACAAGATCACAACGCCTGTTGAGCTATTAGCAGCATAAATATATTTGCTTTAGGGTTAGATAATCATCACTTGATTAAGAGTCTTTGAGGAAGATTTGAATTCTATAAGGACCACAGGAAGATAGTTGACATTCCAACCGAAAGCAAATGAATCACCCTGAACCAAACCATCATTCTTCTTGACACAAGAACCAAAACAGCTTTTGGCCCTTATTTATTCAGATACTTCTCACCAAAAGCAGGCACGTCTCCCGCCAAATGTATACGTAAAAGGGCATCACACTTTTTGGCCTTCACTTGTATCCATTGCATATGTCACTAATTTCTGTTTTCATATAACAAAAGTAGCTCAGTGATTAAATCAAGTCCCATTTAAAAAGAAAAAAAGAACATTTCGTTGGAATATTCAACCGAGTTATACATATGGAGACGACTCTGCAAGTGCTGACGAAAACATGAGAGGTCAGGATAGCATCGAGAAACAAGATATATAAAAGAATCGGACGGCAAAGAAGAAGTTTGGGCCCCCCATTATTTAACTAGTTGATAAGAACTAATGCCAAAAGCGATTCTCTTGTCTTGCTCGAGGTTCCCTGGCATTGAAATCAGCCACCAAATAGTTTGTTCTGTTGAAAGTTGAGGAGGAGGATGAGTAAATGAACCAACAACATGCACAAGGGCATTTATGATTCTTGTCGAAAGTAGTTTCTCCTCAGCCTCATATTTTATTACCAGCAAATAATGATTTAAATATGTGCTGTTCTTTTTTATAAGATCTACATAAGCTTGCTTTCATGGCACTTTGGAAAAATAGACGTCATTTTAGTTAAATTTCATTGACCATAAGGAAGTGCTTTACGAAATATTTTATTCAATACCTGAGATGTCAAGATTATAATATAGCTTGCTTTGAGGCAAATTAAAAATTTTCAAATAAGTGGTCATTTCTTAATCTCCCATTGGCATAGCTTACTGTGATTTAAAGTGACTAGCTTGATACAAACAAAAGTAGGCACTTTTGAAAGTTTGGTTATGGTCATGATGATAAAAAGTTAAGTTACGTATGTGTATCCAAAAGGTTAAAGTCAGTGTTAGAGAACTTTTCTTAGCTTATTTCGCTTTGAAAAATCGAGTGCTTGTGTGTAAAGCATTAGTACCTAAAAGGCCAAATTTTTTCACGCTATTACTGATGACGACCTAAAGCTTTATCTTCAAAACAAAAAGGGATAAAGATAACATGCTTTTCAAATGAAGCTTTTGAGATGGGAATTTGGCATCTTTTAATTGTTACTTTCAACACGAATGGATAGGCCATTCTTTTTTACAAAAAAAAAAAAAAGAGGTCTTTGATGGGGCTGTGCTCATTTTGTCATTTCTTTAAATCATCTATAGCACTGTTTTAAAATTTGGACCGGACATCGAACCGGAAGCTTTACTGGTCATCGGTTTGACAGATTCAACCACCGGTCGAACCGGTGTGACGTCATAATTATGCAATAATTATATTTAATTATATATAATATTAAAAATATTAAAAAATACAAAAAAATTATTGAATCAGTGGTCGAACCGGTTGAATCGGACCGGTTCGACTGGTCAATTGACCGGTTTTGACCAGTTCTCACTGGTTCAATTGAGAACCAGTTTTGAAGAGTGAACCGGACCAGATAGCCGACCGGTCACCGATCAAACCGGCCGGTACGATCCGATTTTTAAAACAAAGATCTATGGTAATTCTAAAAATTTAATAACCTTTATCCTATATTCATTTTTCCTTTTCTTTGGTTCGAAACATTTAACATTGCCTTCAAACTTTTCCTCGTAGTTAAATGATAATACAATTTTTGTGTGGAAAAAGGGTATCCTTTCGCTTGAATGGTGCTATTAACGTATATTATCACATCTTCACACTATTTCTATTTAGTCAACTAATCAACTATAATTAGCCTTTATTTTTGCCTAAGATCATGTACAATAATGATGTATATTATTATGTTGATTTGTTACTTTAACTAGAGACACCTAGAGTGTATAAATAGGAGTATGTAGATCTCATTTGACACACACAAAAATACATATTTCTTCTTCAGTTCTTCCTTCATTCTCTATTTCCACATAGTATTAGAGCCTCCTTTGTAACGAAAGGAGTCAAAATTTTTGAGCTTTTTCATTCTTACCCTCAGACATTCAGCTCTTGCATGGTTCTTAAATCTGCTCCAAAAACAATTTGTTATACACTAAATTGTTCCTTGTCCTTTGCAGATCAAAACTGTGTAAATTTCGCCACCAGAAACTTCCACACACGCCACTAAGAGCCATTGGTCTTCGAAAACCCTAGTTGCAGATTCTTTAGAAGTTGAAGACGACTTAAACGACATCATTTCACTCCAAGCTAAAACAACGTTGTTCAGTAACTAAAGGGAGTGCCACGTCCACGTCATTACCACGTCATCTTTACCATCTCTACCAAGTCATCGCCACGTCGTCTTTTGTGTCACGTCATACATCCATGTGTTGTCCTTTGAGTCGTCCACGTGTCATATTCTTTTCGTTCGGTTCGGTTCGGTTCCAAAAGGGATTGACTGACACTTTGACCGTCCGGTTCAATACATTTTAATTTGGGTTATTCACAAACCTAACCAGTTCCTAAGGTTTTTCAATGCCCTGAATCTAATTTGTGAAGTCAGAATAACCAAATTCCATCTTTATAAGTAGGTTTTCTGCTATTTTATTGCATTCTTTTACTATGGATGCCTATAAACTTTCTCAATACATTCTCAACCCTATTAATATCATCTTTGATGGCTCCAATTATGATTTTTGAGCTAAAGAAATGTGTAGTTTTCTTAAGGGAAAACTTTTTGGGCGTATTGTTACTGAAAAAATACCTAAACCCACTCAAAAGAAGATGAAGACATTGACGTATTCACCGAACGATTAGTGGCATTGGATGGCATGAACCATCAAATCTTAACAAGGTTTCGAAATACATGTGCTAAGGGGATCAAACTTGACTTTCGACGATTTGACACAGCTCAAGAGGTAAGAAATTTCCTTAAAAACTTGTTACTCTGTATCAGATGATGTCCATCAAAAGGTATGGAAATTACTACAAAAATTTATGTCGGACAATTATGTGAACTTGGTGTTAACTTATCCTTTTCGAGTCGTGGTTGTATTGTACAAGATTCACAGATGAGCAACATCCTTGAGAAAGGGCATAAAGTTGGACGATTGTTTGAGCTTACTTCAATAAATCTTCCCTCAAAGCTTATAGTCAGTGTTGTCACTTCTCATATATGGCACTCTCGATTGGGTCATCTTTCTACCTCTAGATTAGGGTCATTAATCTCTAGCGGTGCTTTAGATCATGTTAAGACTGAACATTTTGATTAGGTCCGTTGTCAACTTTTTAAACAACATGCTTTACCATTTTCAAAAAATGATTTTATCACTTTAGCACCTTTTAATCTAATTCATTATGATAATTGGGATCTTGCACCTTATGAAACTATAGATGGCATGAAATATTATGTAATCTTTGTCAATTATTTTTCTCGTTATACATAGATTTATCTGATGCATCATAGATCTGAATTATTCTCCAATTACTCTCGCCTAGCTCATATGATTCACACTCAGTTCTCTCGCAAGATTAAAGTATTTCGAACTGATAACACGATGGAATTCAAAGATACAAAATTCATCAACTTTCTTAATCAATAAGGGACCAACGTTCATAGATCATGTCCAAACATATTTCAACAAAATGGTTAATGTAACATCCCCGATCATCTGTTTACAAATATTGTCTGCTTTGGGCCTTGACCCAGCTAAGCCCTTACGGTTTTGCTTTTTCCAAGAATTTTCTAGGAGGTCACCCATCCTAGAACTACTCTCGCCTAAGCACATTTAACCCCGAAGTTCTGATGGGATCCGGTGCATTAGGTCATGGAAAACACGTCTGTAAGGGAGAGGTATCCGTACCCTTATAAGGCATACTTAGTTTCCCTCTCCAATCGATGTGGGATCTCACACTCTTCACCCCTCTTAGGGCCCTGCCTTCTTTGGGCCCCAGTCTAGCTGGCACAACGGTTCGGGTACCGGCTCTGATACCACTTGTAACTTCTCAGATTATCCGCTTACAGATATTGTCCGTTTTGGGCCTTGGCCCAGCCAAGCCCTCACGGTTTTTCTTTTCCTGAGGCCTTCCCAAGAGGTCACCCATCCTAGAACCACTTTCACCCAAACACATTTAATCTCAGAGTTCTGATGGGATCCGGTGCATTAGGCCATGAAAAATACATCTGTAAGGGAGAAGTATACGTACCCTTATAAGGTGTACTTAGTTCCCCTCTCCATCCGATATGGGATCTCTGTGAGAATTAAGCATATTTTGATGCAGTGGATGGTAGGAACCGTCGTAGAAGGATTTTCGGCTTAGGTTCATTTACAAATATATTATTCGCAATCATCCACATCCACTGTAGATGGATCTAGCCGGCGGTCCGTATCAAATGAGAGAGTCCTTCAGCTTAAGAACACAGTAGAGAGGTTGATACAGTGCATAACCCAGCTTCGTAATGAGGCGAATGAGTTGAAGGGTAGGGACAGGACCTCATCGTAGTAGTTAGAACATCCGTCTTCACCACTTGCACAGCTTCTGGATAAGTGAATATATTTGATAGTCTGCTACTCTTAATTTTTTGTAAAAATTCTTAATTTATAGTTATTTTTAAGATACTTATTCATGTACATTATATTTTTTTTATTATACCATTCAGGATAATGTTTACTTTAGATTTATTAATCAATGTTATATTATTTACATAAATTAAATGTACAAAAAATTAATAAGATTATCAACTAAAAACTCGGTTATGAAGTGAGAAATGGCGGTTGAAATTTATTATAATTAAATTTCTCAACTAAAATACATTATTTCGTCGCTAATTAGCAATGAAGTGTTATATTCTGTCGGTAATTTACTGACAAAGTATATCATTTTGACGGTAAGTTACTGACGGAATATATCACTCTGTCGCTGAGTTACCGATGGAAGTTTAGTGATAGATAATATTTTTGGTCGATAAATTTAGCCACGAAATGTTGAATACCGTTGGTAAATTTAGCAATAAACTTACAACTTACCGGTGGTAAATTAAATTAGCAACGAAATATTTTCAATTTTTTGGTAAACTTATAGACAGAAATACAAAATTTTGTCGCTAAATTTATCGACGAATGTACAAATTTTCATCGCCAAATTTGCTACGAATTCTTCATATCTGTCGTTAAATTTTACCTACGGTCGTTTCTCCGATGACTCTTTCGTCAGTAATTTCAGTCGCCAAATATGTTTCCCGATGGAAAATCTTTATTTTCCATTGCTAAAACGTATTTTGCTTGTAGTGTTCTCTCCAAACTGAAGTTATCGTCTTCACTACCACCATGAGTTTTAGGGGGGATATTAACATATATTAACACATTTTCACACAATCTCTACTTAGTCAACTAATGGACTATAATTACCCTTTATTTTTGCCTAAGATCATGTACATTAATGTATGTTGATTTGTTACTTTAACTAGAGACATCTAGAGTGTATAAATAGGAGTATGTGCTGTCAAATATAAATAGGAGTATGTACATCTCATTTGACACACCCAAAAATACAGATTTCTTCTTCGATTCTTCCTCCATTCTCTATTTCCACTGGTGCTTTGCTTCTTTTTGCCGAATTTCCTCTCATGAAAAGAAGGATCACTTTTCTTTATTATAAGCTAAAGAAGGAAGTGGCAGCTAGAAGATAAATAGAGTAAGTTTGGTGATTAAAAGTCTTAACTGCTTTTGAGTATAAGAAGCTACCAAAAGCTTATAAGATAGGAGGGGTGGCTCTCACTTCTCCTTCCAGCTGTTAGTGATTTGTTGTTATGTGCTTTGCTTCAATTTTGACCTTCCTACGGCCATGAATTCATATACTTTTTCCGCAACCCATATCCAAATACCTGTACATATTCAACGCTTAGAAAGAGATTTTGGATGGGGTTTGACGTGCACTACTGAAAAGAGTCGTGGACCCTTTTGTCTGATGATACACAATCAATTAGCTTTCGTGAGAGAAGCTTTAATCTTTCCATAATTGTTTATCGATCGGTTTCAATTGAACTTGGTGGAGAAAAGCTAAGACCCTTTTCTTGAGGTTCACTAAACGAAGCAATTTTCTTGCACTCCATTACGTTCAAAGAACAACATTGATGGTTTCTTTTAGCATTCACGAGGAAGGACAGAAAACAAAAGGAAGAAGAAGAAGAAGAAGAACAGGTTATTTTCCAAGTTACAATTTACCTAATTAACTATAATTCTTAAATCTAAATTTTATCGAAAAAGTTGAGATTTTTAAAATTTTCAATTTCATAAATTTTATCTGAAAAGTAGAGATTACAACATGTTTGAATGTAAGGCAAACTAACTTTTTACTTTTATTATGACAAATATTCTTAGTTGGTTGAAGCTAGGAAGTAGAAGTCTCTTAGTAGCAACTACCTCATAGCTTTTTACTGTTCTCTTTGAAGAGTTTGATGATATTTTGGAAAGCTGAAATTAAGTCAGCAGCGACCTTACGCAAACCGACAACTGTGTTCCCATTATGTGTTGAATAATGTCTAAAAATTTTAATTCATGATTAAGATACGAACGCTGTTATAAAAAATTAAGTAAAATAATATTTAAAATTAATTCTTTACCAATGCAATGATCTCATGATGTAGATGTTTCTATATCTTGACAGACAGGTGTCTAAAAAACGTAAAGAATAGAGCTCTCAGTCTCTATAAGCCACTTATCTAACATTAAAATTCCAACTTAATTCATCAAATGATGGTTGCTAAATCTGTTTAACACACATGCTTCATGATTTACACATATATTGTTTTATATCAGAGAGCGATAAACACGCCATCAGACTTTAAGTTGTGATAAATGAGGTTTTAAAATAAACTTGAAATCCTCATTGTTTATTTCCTTATTTATTGTATCAAATAAACAATTATTTTCTGTTTTCAATCAACAAATCGATTTTTATGGAAACAATTATGGTATTTTCAGCTTAAGAAAATTTACTGAAGACTACCATCATTATTAAAATGCTTGCTGAAATTGGTACTTTTTTAAAAAGTAAATAGGAGTAAACCATGACTAAGAAGAAAGAAAAGAAGAGGTTGGGTAATTGAGTAGGCAGCAGAAACGCGTGCGAGAGAAAGGGAAAGGAGTTTGAAAACTGAAAAGGCAGTGGTGGGTAAAGTCGTTAGGACTAGGACTGTAGAGGGTAAGTAAGTCGGAGCAGAAAAGTGACTCTCGATAAACGCGTTGCGTTGAAGTATATTATCATCATCATTCACACTTTTTTTTTTTTTTTACAGAAACATTAAAAAGTTGATGGAATCTCCTTACAACTACTTTTCATCATGTTACGTGCTTTTTCAGTTTACGTTAGACCTGAAAAGTTCGAAACGAACACAACCCCTACTAATTAGTATGAAAATAATCTGACAGGTTTTTTAATCCCATTCTAATTTGCTAGACTTGTCAGTGGGTCAAAATTAGTTATAAATAGTCCTCCAAGTATGAAGAATTAGTTTAGTTGGTCCATGGTAATGTAATAACCAATAAAAAATCAACAACATAATAGCTTGCCAATGTATGTATCCCTCCAGTCGGTGCCTAAGGTTTGAGTTTTATGTGTAGATACTTCATTTCCTTATGTCGAAATGAAACCCAAATTTCATGCCATATTGCCATTATATGATTCTTTTCATTAATTATAGTTTTCTCCAACAAATTATAAAGAAAAAATGGAAACCCGTGCATCGCTTTTAGCCGACTTAAGCCAGACAAGGACGGTCCGTGATGCACCCATCTAATTAGTCACTGACCAACCCAATTCAATACTAAATGATTATTATTAGTGGCAAGAGGAATTGATAATTGTTATTAATTTTTAATAATATAAAAACAATCTACTACTACTACTGTTTTTCTTGTAACAGAGTACTAGTTAACATGAATTAAAGATTGGTGGGGATTTGAACCGACCTCAAAATCAATCAAGTGAAAATAAAATGGCTGTCAAAATCGTTTAAGACTTAAGAGAGTCATCTAACCAAATTTACTTCTAAATTCACTATTATAGGGCCTCTCTGTCGTGGATCAAAGGTGCCTTCTCTTCAAGCTATTAAATGATACAACATCTCCCAGCCAGTGTAGGCAGTAGGCCTAATAAATAATACAATTTAATTCCACCAATCATCAAACGTCACACCATTTTCTTGTAGTCATTTAACAAGCGTCGATTACTCCCCTGTCATGCCTATATATAGAAACTTCTTCCAACATACGTGCCTGAGTCTCACCTTTTTTTTTGTTCATCACCAAATTTTCTTGAATAATTAAGACAAACCCTTTGTGCTATTAAAATGTAGGGGTAATATTAGTTGTCAAATTTTAAACTATTATAGTTTGCATATTACAATTCTATTGTTTTATATTAAATCATTAATAATAAATATTATAACATAAGGTTGATCACAAAATGATATTTTTATAAAATTTTAGGTGTCATCTTTAATTTAAGTTGTTAAAGTAACCTACAAAGATTTAAGCAGTATTTAATAATAAAATGTAAAATCTAACAACTGAAGAAAGCAAAAAAGGTGAAGGTGTCTTACAGTGGTTCTCTGACCTCTATTGATTCGAATCGGAGAATATTTTGACAATGATTCCGAATAGCTTTTCTTGTGTTGACGTTGGAATTTGGAAATAGTGGCACTTCGTTCTGATAGTCTAAGCATTCACAATCTGCTTTTACCTGAAGAAAAAATTTCACCAAGCATCTCATCAATTCATCGTGGTACTCAACAGAAAATGGCTTTATTAGAATAATCCCCAGAGTCGTAAAAGCAAGTGCAATTGGGATATGTATATTTTATTATTACAAGGTCAGGACAGAAGGGACGCGTGGCCTTAGAATGTTAAAAATTTCCACGCGCGTTTTTCGCAATCTCACTTATGTGGGGTTGTTGAGATTCGGTTATTCCGGAGCGTGTCACAGCGAGTTTCAAAGTGGAGTTGAGTTGAGCCAGGTTTCCTCTTTTTTAATTTATTTGGCTTAAGATGCTACGGAGACGAAGAAAAGCTGAAAACCATTCAAATAATCCAAATCTTATGAAAAGATGGCAACTTTCACTCCATTTTATCTGTCTCATCTCACGATCAAATATGAATAGAGACAAGAGAGGATTTTTAAAGCAAAGTGTACTGTAGACCAAGAATAAAGTACAATAATGAATTAAAATACACAAAAAGCACATCAGATTCCAGAAATCCTTGCAAAGTTTATAATTACTTTTTTTAGTTTTTGCTCCAGAAATTCTCTCTTTACCCTTTTCTTCTTTGGTCACCAGGACCTGATTTTTACCCACCTTTTGTTTGTTTTCTTTGTAATAGATGGTAGAAAACATTGAGACCGACTCAGCTTTCAACTATTCCTTTTCTTTTGTGACAAAGCTTTAATGGTTTGGCTTTTTTAACCATTTTGGTTGTTGGGTTATTTTGGTTATTGAATATGCGAGAGAGGAAAAAGGGCCGAGAAAAGAACGGGATAGTTCTTATGAAGGAGGGGATCTGATATTCCCTTTTCGCGTTGAATTCTTGTATAGTATTCAGCTTTCTTGTGTGTGACACATATACACACTGTCCAAAGGAGAGCTTGGTGATAAAGAAAGGAAGACGGAGAGAAAGACAAGAGTTTGACATAAGATAGATAGATAGATAAATCCCGATACAGAGAAGAAGAAAGGTTTCAGAGACTTAAAAAGCTAAATTCTGCTACTTCTCTTGATGCTTTGTTTTGCCTGATTGATTTCATTCCGGTACTCAAGCACTCTTGGCCGAGTTTCTCTCTTCTCAGCCCCACTCCCCTGATGAATTGCCAATTTGTCCACCTTTACCACCAAACCATAACCAACCCAATCCATTGAAACCTTTTATTGTCTTAAAAGCAAACGACTAAAGATTGCAACTTTATCGTTAAAAATGAGAGCAGGTCTCAGCACGATCCACCAGACCTTAACCCCAGAAGCCTCAAACGTACTGAACCAATCAATCGCTGAAGCGAGTCGACGTAATCACGGCCAGACGACACCACTCCATGTGGCGGCGACGCTCTTGGCCTCGCCGTCGGGATTTCTCCGGCAAGCTTGCATCAAATCTCACCCCAATTCCTCACACCCTCTTCAGTGCAGAGCTCTCGAGCTCTGCTTCAGCGTCGCTCTTGAACGACTCCCAACTGCACAGATTCCCGATAACGACCCACCAATCTCTAATGCATTAATGGCGGCTTTGAAGCGAGCTCAGGCTCATCAACGCCGAGGATGCCCTGAACAGCAACAACAGCCTCTATTAGCAGTTAAAGTAGAGCTTGAGCAGGTTATTGTATCGATACTTGATGACCCGGGAGTGAGTAGAGTTATGAGAGAAGCTAGTTTCTCAAGTCCTGCTGTTAAGGCCACAATTGAGCGATCTCTGAATCCTTCTTCGAATTCCGGTTCTTCTACAACTAATCAAAGCACAATTGGATTGGGATTTCGCACACATGTAGCTGTTCCCGTGCCTGCATCAACAGCAAATCGGAACTTGTATGTGAACCCAAGATTGCAACAAGCGAGTGCAGCACAATCTGGTGGGCAGCAGAGGAATGATGAGGTTAAGCGTGTTTTTGATATACTGTTGAGGACCAAGAAGAGAAATCCTCTTTTGGTTGGGGAATCAGAGCCAGAGATGGTCGTTAAGGAGGTTTTGAAGAGCATTGAGGGTAAAGAAACAGTTGAGGGCGTACTAAATAACGTTCAAGCGGTTCATTTGGAAAAAGAGTTTGTAGATAAACCCCAAATGCCCTCCAAGATTGTGGAATTGGGGAGTTTGATTGAGGCTCGGATGGGAAATATGGATTGTGGAGGTGTGATTCTTGATTTGGGTGATTTGAAATGGCTTGTTGAACAGCCAGTGAATTTTCCAGGTGGTGTTGCTGGTGGGATTCAATGGCAGAGACAA
The DNA here is from genome assembly GCA_026284645.1 of Erythroxylum acuminatum. Taxonomy (NCBI): domain Eukaryota; kingdom Viridiplantae; phylum Streptophyta; class Magnoliopsida; order Malpighiales; family Erythroxylaceae; genus Erythroxylum; species Erythroxylum acuminatum. Next base: position 13,537,515 of record JANKOD010000192.1, read on the forward strand.
CAGCTTAGTTCGGATGTGAGCCGGACTGCTGTGACGGAGATGGGGAAGCTTTTGACGAGGTTTGGAGAAGCTCATGGTGGTGGAAGGGTTTGGCTGATAGGAAATGCTACATGTGAGACGTATTTGAGGTGCCAAGTTTATCATCCTTCTATGGAAAAGGATTGGGATTTGCAGGTTGTGCCCATTGCTGCTAGAGCACCTCTCCCAGGGATTTTTCCAAGGTGTGTTATTCTTTTTTAATTATTGGTTTATGCATTTCGTTCTGAACTATTAAACTAAACTTTGTCTTTTATATGTGAAGATGTTATTTGGAAAAGTTAAACATGTTCCCTATCTATCTTCCAGAGCTCTGGAACTTGAAAATTTTGATGCTTTAGGACAATTCTGATATCTTAAATGCACAGCTACGTAGGAATCGAAAGCTCTCGGTCTCACTTGATTTTTAACCGAGTGTATGATAGATATTACAGTTCTTTTGGAGGTCTGCTTTGTGTCTGTAGTTTTGGAATTTGGCATGATTCCTTTGCTTTGCATTTGCTGGTACCCAGGCTCGGCACAAACGGGATTCTTAGCAGTTCTGTTGAGTCTTTGTCGCCGGTGATTACCACTGTAGCAAGGCGTCATTCCGAGAACTTGGATCCTGCTTTAAGACTTAGTCCTTGCCCTCAATGCATGCAGAATTATGAGAAAGAGCTAGCAAAAATTGTACCTAAGGACTTAGAGAAAACTTCTGAATCAAAAACAGTATCAGCTCTGCCACTCTGGTTGAAAAATACCAAGTTTCAAGAGGGTGATGTTAAGACCCAAGATCAGACTCTGGTAAGCAAGAATACAACTTTATATTTCCATGATAAACAATCTTTTCAACTTCTCATTCTATGAAATCAGTGTTGTATTTTTTCATTCAGGAGCTGATTCGTGATGTGTATTTGTGGCAGAATAAGAATCAAGACATGATTTTGAAGCACAAGAGCTTAGAATTACAAAAAAAATGGCAAGAAACATGCTTGCGCATTCATCCTGGTCATCATCAGACTACTGTTGGCTCCGAGAGAACTGGCCAACCAGTTCTTGCAATGACAAGCATGTGCAATCTAACCTGTGTCCCCCAACAACATTTCCAGGCCAATTTAAGTTTAAATAGAAACCCGGTTGGGTCTTTGCAATTAAACCCGAATCTGCTGTCCAGCCAACCATCTGGACGGGCATCTACTCCACCTGGAAGCCCTGTCAGGACAGATCTTGTTCTTGGGCGGCCTAAGGTGATTGGTACCACTCCAGAGAAAATCCATGGGGAGCGCACTAAAGACTTTTTGGGTTGCGTTAACTCCGAGCCACAAAATAATTTGTACGAATTACAGAGTGACAAACTAGTAAGCTCAGTCAATGTTGACTCGTACAAGAAGCTACTGAAAGGTCTTATCGATAAGGTATGGTGGCAGAGAGAAGCTGCATCGGCGTTGGCTGCAACTGTGACACAATGCAAATTGGGAAATGGAAAACGTCGGGGTGCTGGATCAAGGGGTGACATTTGGGTAATGTTCACAGGTCCAGACACGTTTGGCAAGAAGAAGATGGCATCGGCTCTTTCAGAACTAGTATGTGGTGCGAATCCAATAGTGATTTCTCTTGGATCAAGGTGGGAGGATGGAGAATCTGATGTAAACTTTCGTGGTAAAACAGCACTGGATCGCATAGCAGAGACTGTTAGGAGGAATCCTTTCTCGGTGATCATGGTAGAGGACATTAATGAAGTGGATGTACTTCTTCGAGGAAATATAAAGCGGGCAATGGAAAGAGGTCGACTTGCAGATTCCCATGGCCGTGAAATCAGTCTTGGGAATGTTGTTTTTATTCTAACTGCAAACTGGTTGCCAGATAATCTCAAATTCTTATCAAATAGTGCATCACTCGATGAAAAGAAGCTTGCTAGTTTGGTAAGTGGCGGTTGGCAACTAAGTCTTTCCGTTTCTGAGAAAACAGGAAAACGCCGAGCCAATTGGCTGCATGAAGAGAAGTCTGCAATGACAAGGAAGGAAGCAGGGTCAGGGCTGTCATTTGATCTAAACGAAGCTGCTGATGTTGAAGAAGATAAAGCGGAAGGTTCTCGGAATTCAAGTGATCTTACATTTGATCACGAAGATGAGCATGTTCTTAATAACAGGCTCCTCACTCCAGCAATTTCAACGGCGTCTCGTGAGCTGCTTAATTTTGTAGATGATGAAATTATCTTCAAACCATTGGATTTTGGGCTTTTTAAAAGTGATATCACGAAATGTATCACCAAAAGCTTCTCCACCATCATCGGTGAAGGGATTCCAATCGAAATACAAGAAGAGGCGATGCAGAATATTATAGGTGGCGTATGGTCAGGCGCAGCAGGTTTAGAAGAATGGACAGAGAAGGAACTGGTACCAAGCTTTCAGCAGCTGAAATTACGGTTACCCATATCCCGCCGGGAGTCCATGGTTGTTCGACTTGGACTAGACAGTAATTCGAATAGCCGAAGCCATGGAGATTCACTGTCAAGTAGTGTCAAAGTAGTGGTTAATGGGTTGTAAGTATTTTCTAATGGAGGAAATGATCTTTGGAGGTTCACTTGGTGATTTGGATGGAGATGTAAATGATACCAGATCACCTTTCCTATTATTTTATTCTATTCTATTTTATAAAAATTTATCCATTCAATAAATGATAATTAGAACAGCTGAGATGAGATGAAAGCAGAGAAATTTGTTCTAAATGCAGACTACTTTTGAACAGGAAACAGGAGGGAGGAGGACAGTTAAAAGAGTAAGAGAAGCGGCGTAGGTCGATTAGCGATTTTTTGTTTTTTTGTGCCGGTAGCCTTTTCTTCATTGTTTAATAATTTTTAGATTTGCTATTAAAATAATAATTAATAAAAGATGGAATTCTCTTAAAATATTTTATGGGTACTTGAGTAACTAACAGTGAAGCTTCCCTGCGAGTAGATGCATGTGACATGACTGACGTACGGATAAAAGTTTACGCGTGTGACTGTGAGGTTATGAACACTTGACGTAAAATGTATGAAGTTCTGAAACAGTGGAATGTAAAGAGTCAGGATTCTCAAACTGGATTGGTAGACACCAAAAGATATGACTTTCAAAGTGATGGTCTCGTATTGTCCTTTTGTCTCTTGTCACCTAGCTAATTTTCAGATTTTACAGCCTCGTTGATATTGTTTTCCAAGTGCAAATGGAATATACATGTACGTCTTCGAATCACATACACGTTTCAATGGTTCTTCACTCTCATTCAAAAAGCTATCAAGATATATATTTCATCCATTGGCGAGTCTGAAAGGGCAGGGCAGGGCAGAAGTTCCACGAAATTCCAACGCCGCATAATTAATGCATGTGTGCACGTAACGTAATAACCTGAACTGTCTCCTAACTCGGGCAAAAGTCTAACATGAGGAAAGTGACGATTGATAGATAAGCCGAAAGAAGGTTGATTACCGGTGACCTGACCTCGATTGCATGTGTATCCAGTCATCAAATCAATAATGCTAGAATCTCTCGAATAGTCAAGACTTTTTTCATTTTTCTATTCTATATCTATAATAACTTTGTAGACTTATTTCAAGTTGGATTAACTATAACTGGTTTATTGAACTGATCCTTGTTGGAACCTTTGTTTATGGCTTTTTGTACGTAGTTGCCTTCTCTAGCACTGCTCTCCTTCTCAACCTATGTACCTCTATTTCTTTAGTAATACAAGTAATTACTAACCAAAAAGAAAAAAGAATTTAATTTAATACCCGGCCCTATGAGATTAATTAAGTAACGATAGAGAGACTAATTAAGCTGTACATCTCATAAAAAATTGACATTGTTTTATGAACTGTTTTACCTATAAAACTAAGCATGGACTCGGAATATTTAATTCATAATATTCTCTTGTCAATTAATGAAATGGTGATAATAATATAACGTTGCTCTGTCAAAACAAACCTTGGCTTTTGACCTGCTAAATTTGAAAGAAAATGGTATTCCCCACCTTAATTAACTACAAGAAAGAAGAGAAAATTAAAGCTTTTTTTTGGCTTATTGGTAGTCTGATTATTTTTTTTTAAAAAAATGTTCATGAGGTGGACTCCTCCATTTGCAATTTGATAGTGTAATAGGTGAGCCAGGAAAATGTCATTTTCTACATAAATGAGGTGATGCATCCAATGAATCAGAAATATCAAAATCTTGTTACAAGTCAAAATTAAAATTGAATGTGAACAAGACAAGTGCTAGCTGTTGAGTTGATCAGGCCTCAGGAAGCAAACTATGAGATGACGTACAATAATGTTATATTCATGGCTGCATCAAATGCAATAATGGAGGGGCTTAATTTCTTTAATTTAATCCAAGCCATGAACGCCTTCCCAAATAATTATGTACGATTACGATTCATAATACAAATTATGTTATGCTACATTCTTTTTCTGCTTACATTCAAAAGAATTAATGAAGTACGAAAAATTCATTAAGATTAATTAATAACCTCTAATTAACAACTTTTTAAACGAGATGTTGAGATGTGATAATCAAATTAAGAGAATCATTTCCTTGTCTTGGTTTTCTCAAGGCATGTTTACAATCAGAACAATTATGTATATTCTCTTATGGTATGTTTAGTTAAAAGGAACAACAATTCTATTCCTAAGATGTTCCGTATGTATTATTAAATCTGTGTTTGGTTCCAAACAAACACAGAATACTCGCTCCTCAGAAATATCTATTCTTAATTTTTGAGGAATAACTAAAACCATCTGTAACATATCTTTATCTAATCAACGAATACCTTTTCTTCTTCGACATATGAAACTTGCTCTTTCTTACAAATTTATCCTTCTTCAGCTCAGACAAAACACCACCAATGTTGGAGAAGGCTACGCGATGATGGCAAGATGAGGGAACTGTAGGGTGCTGAAGAAGCTCTCGCCAGTGAAATGTGTTGGAGATTTATGTGAACAGTAACTTAGTCTAAGTTGTTCACAAAATTCATAAAATGAATAAGAAGGTGGCGGCAAACCAGTGGCGTGAGAATTCGGTGGAGAAGACGCATGGTGGCGATGTTATGGTGCTCGTCTTGTTCTCTTCCTCGATTCTCAACCGCTTCAACTCTTTACAAGCCTTATCTTTCATGGACGCAAACTGTCAAATTACCCAAGGTCTCCATTGCTGACAACATAACCAGGCTTGGAGTTCTCCAGAATGGCCTTGAAAGTTGCGTCCTCCCACAAGACGACGACTTACAGCTAATTTAATAAGTTGTGTTCAACATTATTAAATTGTGTATATTAATAATAATAATCATAATAAAATAAATAATAATATCATAATCATAATAAAATTAATAATAATAATAAAATAGAAGAAAAAGAAAATTAATAATAATAATAAATTTAATAATAAAAATAAGAA
>JANKOD010000192.1:13566157-13576483 GCA_026284645.1 Erythroxylum acuminatum
TAGGGCACTACTCTAACAATCTTAACGTTCTGTACACACATAAGTCGACTTACACTGATGAACAAGGCGACTTATCAAAACCGTGCAAGAATAAGTCGACTTACACATGTAACAAGTCGACTTACACTTACATCTATATCACTAACAGTGTTTTGAGCCTTTTTACAATAGAAAATAGCTCTCAAGTTTTTCACAGGAATTTCTCGCAATAATTGCTAAGCTCTTGTAATATGTTCAGTCTTCTAGCAATCTTCGACTTTAACTCTTATTTATAGTGTAGTGGGACTCTTATTACTGGTGTCATACACATCTCCAACAAATAGTTGAAGTGCATCTCTTGTGTGGGAAAACAGTGGTTGCGGTGTTGTGTGTTGATGTTCAATAAAAAGAAACACATACAACTGCAACATGATATGGGAAGAGAGCTGATTATACGTGTGTTATATGAGACAAGTCTTTTGGTGTATCCTGCGAGTGTGTGAGCATTAATTAGAGTGTAGTGAGCATCAAAGTGTGTGTGAGCATTAATTAGAGTGCAGTGGGCATCAAAGTGTGTGGAAGCATTAATTAGAGTGGACATGTCGCTGATGTTGAAAAACTAGAAAACCAAAGTGGTGTGGGTTTTCACGTAATGTGAGTGACAGTGACTAACTAGAAGAGCTCTCATCTTTACTTTGTTGTGCTCTGGCTAGTGTTGTGGTGCTTCGGAGGCTCAAACAGTGAGAGAATGGTTCTACTGCGGGAACTCCTTCACTTCTTCTGCATTTTCCAATCTGTTTTGAGCAACCATTAAGAGCTTCTTTGGTGTGTAGTGTGAGGGTTTTGACAACTGGTTTTTCTATGGTGTTTGCATGATTTTATTGGGCTGTTCATCGTTGATGGAGTGTTAATTTTGCGGCTTTCATTTTTGGTGTTGGTGTGCAAAAACTCCAGAAGTTCTCATTCCTTTTTGCTACTATTTTTTATGGGATTTTTTGTGAAGATATTGAAGCCTCACAGCAGATCTGTCAATGAAAGAATTTCAATGAACAACTTTCCGTTCTTTCATTGATGAAGCAACATATTTAGGAGAGTTGTTTTTCTATCTCAAGTGTATTTAGTTTTTCTTCTTTATTATTCTAATAACTTGAGTTATTCGTTTATTGTTCTTTCGTTAAAAGATTGATTGAGAAAATCATTTGTCGAGGTTAGTACGAGGTGGTCGTACTATTGGGTATGAAATTCTTTCACGGGAAGGAAGGTTGAGAGATAGTGTCAAGGGTTGAGGGGTGTCGACTTAGTAAAGCCTTGGGTAAATCTATTATACTTCGGTGAATGTTATTAAGCTGGATGAGGGCCCCGTAGATGTAAGCAAGGTGTGCCAAATTGCGTTACCAAATTTTCGGTGTTGATTTATTTTTGGTTCTCTTATTTTTTCTGATTTTTTTGTTTGCTAAAAACGAATCGGAAAGTTTGCGAAACGATTACCCTCTTCAGTTTTTTTCACCTATTATGAGCTTTCAAGACTGAATATGGTAAGTGCCTGAGACAATGATTAAAAAAGGACAATCTCTGTTCGGCCCACAGCTTGTCTAAAGCTATTTCACTCCAATCTTGTAAGGTTTAAAACGAAAATTCTTGATCAAACTTAGTTTTAGAAATGGGCCAGACTAAACTAATTAATGGAATTAGAACGTCCTAACAGGCGAGTTGATGTTTTTCAAACATTGCTTAAATTAATAGAACAAATGAAACATAGATTTACACATTCCAAATGTAATTTTCCAATAACAATAATTCACAAAAGCATATTAAGATTCATGGATCATATACCATCTAAAAGCTATAGATTTTTTGGTAACTTTGGAAGGTTTTAGATACTATATAGAACAAAGTACTTCAATAACTGATCTATAGTCACACCTACTATCATGTATCAAAACTTTTAATATTTGATGTGAAACTGAGAAAGGAGAAATGTGTTTCACTGTACAGGCTTATTGATGAAGCTATAATAATTTGCATGATTGTCATGTTATAAAAAGTAGGATGCTTGTTTGATATGCCTATTTATTAACACAATAGAAATAACCATGGTAAGATTATGGTGACGCTTTATTTGTGTATTTATTCATTAAAATAAAGGTAAACAATTTAAAAAGGTAACTTTATATTAAAATACTAGTCTTGATGATATTTAAAGTAATTTTTCCTTATTTTTCATAATAATGAGATAGCTATATAACAAGTTTCACAAAAGAAAATATACTTCACTTGAGTCCTCCTATGTTTGTCACAATTCTTATTCTGTCTATTTTTATTTCTACTACATATAATTTGAGTGTATGAATGTTTAAATTGGGAGATATTCCTGACACTCATGAAGAATTTCTCATTATACAAATCTTCCTTATCAACATAAGAATAATATTCAAGTAGGGAAGGAAAAGCAAACTATTTTGTATCCATCATTTAACACTATTTGTAGTAAACTAAAGCTTTGTCTAGTTATGTCTTTTATGATCCTCAATTATTTTATTTAACTAATAATAGGTAACAATTCCTAACATTTAGTGAGGAGCAAATTCATGCTCACTCAACCAAATCGTCACACATTCCTCTATTAACATCCTCAAAAAGATTGGCATACCAGTTCCAAATTTTAGTAGTTATAGTCAACCAATTATCCACATATAAGCATGCTTAAGCATAAACATTAGTCCAAGTACAAGCTTAGGTATAGGCTTATATATAGGTTCAACCACAAGTTCCTTTCATAGGCTAAACCACACTTTAGTAGCCACATCCTCATGTCTTTCTTGGACACCATCATCAAACAACACTACCACTATCAAGACAATTTCCTCAACCACCTTAATTCCCTACACATTCTATAAACTCAACAAAAACAAACGAGTTATTAATGGATGCATCTGTTGAGATTAATTTAGAAAGTCTTTGCCAACAAAGACAATAATGGAACTATTGCAACACTTTAAGATACCCATAGTGGATTGTTATCAATGTAACCAATCGACCTTCTAGTTAAACTTCACCGTATGATCCCTATAATTGTATAAAACATCATTTAGGGTGATTAGCCATTTCACCCCAATAACTATGCCACAGCCTCCTAATGCATAATCTATATGTTTGTTGTAATTTTAGATATTGCATGTTTTATACGAAGTTCTTATAATATTAGTAACAATTAAGTTTGAGACTAACTCTTGACTTATTTAGGAACAAAGTTATTTTATGAATTTCATTATTATGTTTCTTGACTATTAATACATCCCGAAAATTTAAGTGTATTTCCATTATTGACTAATACATATGTTGTCCTCTTCTGATGGATTCCATTTACTCTAATTTGTTTAAAGGCCTCCTCATTTATTCTCACCATCACTTAAAGAGTTACATTGAGTAGCAATTGCTCTAGAATTTCTTCCATGATTAATTTTTTTCTCTTTGATTGTCAATCCTTTATCTCCATCCACCATGTGTAAATGGAATTGTTTTCTGATACCTATGCCTTGATCTATACCTCTCGTCACACTTGAAACATAAACCCTTTGCTCGCTTTTTATTAAATTCTTTGTTATTAACAATTCTTGATGTTTGGTTATTCTTGTTGTAATTTACTTGAGTAGAATTTCTTTAATTCTTGGGATTAGGAAGAATTTCTTTAGTAGAGTTACGCATTGGGATTTTCGATCCTTGTATAGTTTCCATTGTAAAGAAACCATTCCTTGTATTATCTTGGCTATAAGAAGAATTGATACCTTCTCTAAACTGATACAGATTGGCTTTCGCAGCCACCACCAGTTCTTGCTTCCCGGAGAGAGCGTAGGCTTACTAAGAATTTTATGGATCAAGCAGTTTAACAACCATCTCTAATTTTAGTTTCAAAACCTTCAGAAAAAATCAAGTAAGTTATTTTAGGTAACGTCAACATGTTGAAATGGCAGTCAAATTGTGTCCAGTACTCATGCATCATCCGTTCTTGTTTCAATTCTTTTAAATCCCCAATTAAGTCTTCAAAATTTTCCTCATCAAATTTGTGGTTCAGGGTAGCTACTTCTATTTGTTAAGAATAGTTAGTAATATCATTAAGCTTTCCCCTTTAAATACATGGTTGCTATTCTAAATTTAAGGTTGTCAGGGATGTGATTGTTGAGCAAGGTTTATATGGTCATAAGACTTTCAATACGACAAGTATACAGATCATATCTTGTAGTATCAAGGGTATTGTTCCCATAAGGACTATAGATACCTAAATAATCTGAATCGAACTTTGTCTAAGGTACTAAGAATTTGATTTGAATTAAAATAAATAACAGAAATTTAAAAATAATAAAATTAAACAATCAAATAAATAAACAAGTGAGCTACTAATAAAATTCAGATTGATCAAAGCTTAATATTTAGGAGCTACCCTATTCCTATTCAATCTATATTTGATCTAAGATATCTCAAGGTTTTGATTACTCTCTCTCAAGGTCTAAACCCTAATTGAATTCGATATTTATAGATATTTAATCTCTCAATTCACAAACTATTCATAACTTATTCAATTACATTTGAAGTAATCATATAGATAATTAATTTCACAATTAAGATATCTCTTCCATTGTTCATTAATCTGATAATTATGGGTCTATTAAGTTGCCAGCTCTCGTTGCACACTTTGACACTAATTACTTTAATTCACTCTCAATTTATTATCAAGCATATGCATGATAATTATCACAAAAATCCAAAGATGTATTGAAATGAATAATAATTAAAGTTCACAAAATAATTCCAGAATAATTCCTAATTTGGATTTAGAAATCTATAAACAGGTTATACATAATATAAATCTAATTACACATTAAGAATTATGAAGAAAATAAAAGGAAAAGAGTAAAAAATATTTGAAGTCTTGATCTTGAAGGCTAGAATTTCCTGAAGCTCTTCTTTAATCTCTCCACTTTGAACTACTTTGATGTAGTGGTTACTACTTATTTTCAGTTTTTTCATGTTCTTATATAGTGCTTTAGGGTTCTAGGGTTATGTCTATGGTTTCTCCACTTTGTTCAGTTCCCAAAATTGCTCCAAACTCTCAAAACACGAAAAAAGTTGCACCTGGAAAACCTCCCAGTACAATTATGGGACGTTGATCATCACTTTTTGTCACTATCGTACTCAATGTCACGATCATGATAGAGAGCCATGCCACTCCCATAAAATGCCTATTATGATCATGACATCCTTCATGCTTCCTATATCTTCTTCATTCTTTAATTTCCCGATTTCCAACACACACAAACACATAAAAAAAAGTCTTGAAACATAAATTAAGATTGAATTCAAGCTCTAAGCCATACAAACACTAACAGTAACACAATTCTAAGCCTATACATATGATAATCGTATAGGAAACAATTGAAAACACACTAAAATACCTATAAAAGCATAGTACGATCTACAACTATCAATGATCTATTAAAACAAAAACTAATCCCTTGACATTAATCCTTTAAATATGATGAAGTTGATTTTTTTAAAACTAGTGGTTACTAAGGACCCTTTATTTTATAGAGCGATCATTAAGATGATACTTGTATTTTTCCTTCCTCCTTTCATTGGTTCATGATTTTATTCCAAATATATGTATAAACTTATTAAACATTGATTTTACTCATCGTCATGTCTATTTGTCTAATTTTGAATTTTGATGAACAACTTCTCACTTTTGACCTAAGGTTTGATCAAACTTTTCACATTTTCTTATAAATTTTGTAATTTAATGCCTTGAATGCCTTCCCTTATTGATGCCACAACTGATGTTCTTCCACTATAATATCAAATGTTATACTAAATTGTTGGACCAATTAATTGTAAATCACAAGAATAAGGAAGAAGAAGAGTATGGAAGGAACCAAGAGAGAATAAGGTAAGAAAGACAAAATGAAAAAGAAGGGAACAATTCTATTATTAATGATGGATCGTTTGTTACATAACCATGATAAGGGAAGAACATTAAAAAAAATATCTAATAGATGTACGTTATGTATAAGTCTATTAAAATATTTTTTAGAAAAAATAATTGGTTTCTCATTCTTCTTGATTGTTTTATCTCATAATGCCATTATACATTAGTCATTTTCTTTCCTATGATTTTCCTCTTATTCCATTTCTTGGAACATAAAGGAATCACTTTTTATATATATTTATAATGGTTCAATCTAAAAGCAACACAAATCCCTAATTTAGACGCCACCAGTATTGTAATTGCATTCTTTAAGAGCTTGATACCTCATCAACAAATTTAAACCTCTCTATATAAAAGGTAGGTGGTGATTTTGGATGAAATATAAGTTAAAGCATAAAAGTATCCAGACTTAATAGAAGATGAGATAGCTTAAACAAACCACCAAACATAGTGCCTTCCTCAAGAATAAAGTCAAGTTGGGATAAAAAAAGGTTTGGGGTGAGTCATCATGTCAATGGGCTGAAACAAAACAAATAAGTTAAAAGTAAAGGTAATCAAAGTCATAAAGGTGGCACATATATCTTATAACTCATATTTCTTCAAATTAAATCTCTAATCACATTCAAAAAAATTATCTTGCAGACCCAACTAAACTTATTCTTTATAAGGCCTCTTGAAAAAGTACCAAGTTAGATATCATTGTGATTATAGACATAAAAAAAAAATTGTGACTTAAGAAAAATGGTAGAAGAGTTTTTTCATAAAGGGAATTGAAGGTAATTCTTTAAAGACAAGGCAATAAGAGAGAGGTTACCCAGAAATAAGAACAATTGAGTTATTTAGGCCTTTAGAAAGTATTAGAAAATATCCTAGAAAGAGCTAACCAAGGAAGAGTGACTGGGGTGATGTGTTTATAATTTTAGGAGAGCTCATAATGACAAAATCATAATTTAAGAAAGAGGCTTATCATGAAAAAGAAGTGGCATAAATACTCACAAAGCTTCAAAAGAGACAATACATATTTTTATGATTTTGAAATTCATATTTACATAACCCCAATAATGATATTTGTAGCTTTAGTAGGTAATTATTATATGAAATTTAATGGCATTCTAATTGAAATTTTATTTTATCAATTAAATTTTTATATTAAGCCTTCGAGTTAATAAGATCGGTGTCTGGTCATCTTCACATTGCTTCAAATCCCCTACTAGGCTTTGCAAAAGGCATGTTTTTATATAAAACATAATTATCCTTCCAACAATTTTAGATGAGCCATCCTTATAATTTACCATTGTTAAAGAGTTTATGTTATATGTATAACTATGTACATTTACAAAGTCATTCTTGGAATACCTTTGTTATATGTTTCCTTATCAATAACTTGAGAATTCCCTATACTAAAAAGAGTCAAGGATATGGGGATAAAGTGTAGTCAAGAAAATGCCATGTTGCCTTCTTAAAAAGATTGCAAGTCTGCAAATTTTATAACTATAGAGGAGTTGCTTGAAGTTATATTATGTTTTGACTTCTCCAATATTTTTTTCTTTGCAATCCCATCAATCATATTTAGGGTGCAACATAGTGTAGACATGGAATACATTCATTGATTTAAAATAGGTAAAAGTCCTTGTTAAATCATAACTTTTGCAATGGTGGAAAAAGTATATTTTTAATCCTAATATTTATAACAAAACATTGGTTATCCTATCATTTTTAAAGCATTCAACAAGAACTTTAACATTGTAAACATATTTAAATTTAAATCTAAATTAACAAAACGTTTAATTAAATTATATTTCTGGCAGTTAAGTAGCACATCCTTTTTATATTTTATTATTTATATAGGATCCATATTGTCACGTAGAAGTCAAGTGGTAATATGAGTCTCACTCACGTAATTTAAACTGTAAGAATTTCAATTATCCTTAATTTTATATTAATCCTAATAAATTTTAATTAATATTAATTAATCCTAATTAAATTTAATTTAATATTAATCCTAAATAATCTTAATTAGACCTAAATAATTTTAGTTTCACATTTATTCTAATTTAACCTAATCCTAATTTTAGATTAGTAACTTCATTGCTAGACAAAAGTTTTCTTCTTTTATGGAAACCCTAGCTTCCTTGTTTAAAGCTTAGCCGCTCAAAATCTTTATCAACTGCCCAAAACATTGTGTTCTCTTAAAATCATTAACAACCATTAGTAATCACAAGAAATATGGTTGATGGGTAATTGACTAGGTTAGTGAGCAGATCATTTAACATTTCTTTGGCTTTATCATACTACAATAATTTTGTTTTTAGTGTAGTTCCTTTGTTCAATAAAAGTGGATCATCTAAAATAGCTTTTTTCATATTATGGTAATAAAGCATCTCACATATAAGTAGTTATAGTAACCTTTAAATATTAAGACAAGAATCATCTTAGTAATAGGAAAAACAATGAAAGGTAATAGAAGTTTTACAACACACCCTAGAAATAATTAGAGCTAATTAATTTCTTAATATTAATATGAAATTAGGGATAATTGATATAATTATGATTTAACTTAAGTAAGTAGGACCCCTAGTATCACATGGCTTCTATGTGGCAGTATGGATTTAATATAAGCAATAAAAAATAAACACATGCCACATTAACATTGACATGAAATTAATTAGCAGAAGTATAACTCACAAAAGATTATGTTAATTTAGGGTTAAATTTATATGATTTTGTAATGCTACGGTTCTTTTGGATGTTATAAAATATTAGGGTTTAACTTGAATTTTAGTATAAATATTAAGGTTAAAAATATACTTTTGTAAAATAAAACTTAGACCTTAACGTTTTAGAATGTACAAAAAATCTTATTGTTTCAAAATTATATCAGTAAAACCTCTAACTGGCAGTAGCAACCCACATTCAATAACTAAAAAGATGACCATAAAGAGAGAATCAAAGGATTGTAAGATGAAAAATTGCTTCAGTTATGAGTTTAAAGGTGAATATCTAAAATATCTAAAAAAATGATGCAATGTCTAAATCTATATATATATATATAAAGGTTATACAATACTTGCATGTTATCTAAACTCACATGAATTTTGTCATTTTTTTAATGCCATTATGAACTTTTTGAATTGTATCTTCTTCTAATAGAGTTGAGTGTTGATTTCTACTCTAGACTAATGGAAACAATTAGCTTCATAAGCCTCCATCTTCGTCTCATTCAATGGTACTCTTTTGATCTTAAAATGCCTTCTAGAATGTTTATATCTTCAAGAATTTTATGTGTAGAAAGAGATACAAGACTTGGTAGAATTATAATTTTAAAGGAACATTTTTCCATTTCAAAATATGAAAAAAAGTACACATATTATTCTTCTATGAGCATCACAATTGTTATTAAAATATGGGAAATCCTTTAGATGACATCATAGGACTAGTAGTTTATACACTACAATCAATCAGTTGATTGTAATTTTTACAAAATAATTATTTAAAGAAAATCTTTATGTTATGCATATTTGTTTAATGTATAAGATATTGTCCATGAGATAAATGTACATTGCAAATAAATTTATGATGAGATTATAATTATGAGATTCATATTGCATTTGTGTATTATTCCTAAATTGTTCATAGTTATTATTCTATTGAGATTGTATATAAATATAGTATAAAGACTATCACATTTTGTGTTCTTCCTTATAAAAGTAATCATTCTCATATACTAAAGAATATAAATACTTAAACAAATGTTTGAATGCTTATTAGAGAACAAATTTCATTGAACTAACTTCATATGAGAATTCTATTTAAACATTTCTTATATGTCTATATAAATTCTTGGTATAATGATTGTATAAGCGATCTTTTGATTTTAAGATGTATAAAGTATCTCATACAGAGATTATTAGGTTTTAGTATTACTTTATAACTTATCCTTGGTAGCTCAATCGATAATCATTAGATATAGTATGAATTATACAAAAGTAGTTAAGCAATCAATATAAGACTCATCACCCTAAAATGATTAGAGGGAATGTTCCCTTGTTTTCAATTAGCATTGATTCAAAAATTTCGTAGTCAAGTTGGAATAACACTTTTTAAAATAGTTTTGAAATGTTATTAATATAACTAATATGATTAGACTCAACTAGAGTAAACAGTGATTTTATACTTTATATCTAATTGGAATATTGTATGATGAAAGGATCAAATTATATGAAAAATTATATATGAAAAATTAGTTAAACCACTTTGACATTTTTAAAGTTTAGATGGTCATAACATGTTTGTTGGCCCCCGAATTCGTTTCTTATTGAATAAGCATGAGTTTCAAATTTTATTTTGAGGTTTAGATTTAATTGTGG
>JANKOD010000192.1:13576583-13598204 GCA_026284645.1 Erythroxylum acuminatum
TGAGAGCAATAGAGAGCTAATCTGAGAGTAGTATGTTTCTTTTCGCTTTGTGGAATCTATCTCTTTTGTTCCTTGATGTTTCTCTATATATTTGCAGCCCCTTTTTGATGATTATAGAAGATTGGGACGAGTACTAGCCGTTGTAGAAGATGTTGTAGCCGTTGCCCAATTATTACTTTCCATGTGTGGCTAATTTCCTTGACAGATGCAGATTTCTTTACTCATAACTCGACTTGTCGTGGACATAACTCGAGTTGTTTACTCTTAATAACTCGAGTTGTTTATGATAACTCGACTTGTGACAACTTTTTCGTAAAAACTTCTCCGCTCTTAGATAACTCGAGTTGTGATGTATAACTCGACTTATGACCATGCATAACTCGACTTGTGAAACATGTAACTCGAGGTGTCTCGACCTGTATCAACGTATTTCACCTTCGCTCGTTGATAACTCGACTTGTCAAATGTATAACTCGACTTGTTGATCTCCAACGGATATATTTCATCAAGTCTTCCATAATCTTCATGTTTAATGCCTCAATCATGTTAAAAATCATTTCCTTCTTAATACTTCCCATAATCTTCATGTTCAATACCTCAATCATGTTGAAGATTGTTTCCTTCTTGATTCCTCAATGATTTATAATGTCTTCTAGATTTCTTTCAATCCAAAACACCTGCAATAAATTTCTTAACCAATTCTATACATTTTATTATTATCAAAACATAAGTAGAAATCAATTTGTCAACTACCATTGGTCCAACAACTGGATCACCTAACATTTATGATTCATCAAATAAGTCCAAGTTGCCCTACTGTAATCATCCACTATAGTAAGGAAATATTTCCCACTAGATATAGAATGTTGACTATAGGGACCCCAAATATCTACATTCACTAACTGGAAAACAGAGACAGTATGAATAATGGTAGAAGGAAATGACAATCTATGTTGTTTAGCAAGTGGGCAAATGTCACAAACACCAGCTACACCAGCAATTTTGTTATCAAAAGAAACAATGTGTCTAAGTACAATGTCAGAAACATGGCCTTAACGTTGATGCCAAAGTTTGTGCATAGACATAGAATGAACATTATTGGTACTACTATCAATAGTGCACAAAAAATATATGGTTATTATGTCAGCATTGAAGGAATCCTTGTCTAGGATATATAGCCTGCCTACATCCTTACAAACTGCCAATATTTGGTTATTCGTCAGGTCCTACAAAATGCAGTAACTTGGATAAAATGTGAAGGTAACAGAGGATGTGGTTGTAAGTTTATTAATAGACAAAAGGTTGAGCTTGAAAGTAGGTATATGTAAAGTTTCTGTCAAGACAAGTTTATTTGGTAAGAAAACATCACCAATGTGATGTACAGGATTCTGAGTTCCATCAAGCAGATATACAGGTATAGAAGTGTTAGGTACAACAGGTTTAGCTAATAAAGAAATATCCACACACATATGATTCAAGGCTCTTGTATCTAATATCCATGAATTTAAACCTATGTCATCATGACTAGAAAGAGCTAGAAAAGAAAGCGTACCTGCAAAATCTGAAAGATGTGTGAGGTTCACCGTGAGAGGATCTGAGATTGCTTTATTCTTCACCAGCTTCAGCAATTCTTGTTTGATCAATTCAGATAATGGAGGATTGGAGGTATCAACTGTTGTATCTGCCACTAATTTATTGTTATCTATAGTTAATGAATTATCTTCATTCACTACATTAGCTGTATAGGACTTCCCACTTCCTTTGCCTCTCTTATTCTGCATCTCCTTGTACCAGTTTGTTACATCAGTAAGCTTAAAACAATTTTCTTTCAGATGACCGTTCTTCTTGCAATAAGAACAATACATCTCACCCTTGTCACTATTGCCCATTTATCCTTAGATTATTTCCCTCCTCCATCTATAATCCTCTTAGTATTCCCTGTATTCACTAACATAATACTTTGCTCCACTCCTTCCAAAACCATTTGCACCTCCCTTTGCTTTTCTACCCTTAAGACCATAAAGTAGGACTTATTGATAGATGGAAAAGGTTCCATAACCAAGATTTGATTCCTAATATAACCATAACTCTCATTTAGACCCATGAGAAATTGCATCAGCTGATTCACGGAAGTCAAATCAGTTAGAGCCCTAGGTGCTCCACAAACACATTGTGTTGCCACATATACTGCGGGACAAGCATGAGACACTAGAGGTCATCCCACAATTTTTTAAAACCAGCAAAGTACTTAGCTATAAACATAGTTCCTTGTGATGCTGCACTAATTTGTCTTTATAAGTGATACAACAAATGGACCATTACTTTCTCCAAACCTTTCTTCCAAATCTGACCAAAGTTCTCGGACATAATTTGTATAAATGAAGGCTTCGACTATATCCTTTGACATGAAGTTCAAAATCCATAATCTAAGCATGTAACCTGTCATAATCCATTTATCAAAGTCAAGAGATCCTGGACTAGGTTTTTGACAAGTGCCATCGACAAATCCTAATTTCATCTTAGCTCCTAGAGCTATTTTAACTTATCTACTCCAGCTCAGAAAGTTATTTCCAGTTAAGACTGCAGTAACTAAAATCATACCTAGATAGTCTGATCCTTAAAGGTATATTGGAGTTTCTTCAGGCGAACCCGTCAATTTGGGATCAACAGTCGATCCAGCAGATGAATCGTGTGAAAAACCTTCTATCATCACAAGCTTTTCAGGTAGGATGCACACCTGTGAAAAGAAAACGAAGTTTCTGAAACCCTAACCTTTAGTCCCTTGATCCAGTTGCTCCCTCAAGACCAAAACCAAAAATAGAAATGTTGATGATGATCGACAATCGACTGCCTGCAATAACCCCAAGCCAATCGATCAAGAACAACAATCGATTGCAATTTTGTCACCTTGCTCTGATACCATGAAAAATTTCGTCACAGACGAAGAGAGAAGCTAAATAAGGACTGCTTTTTATTTATCTCATTTCAAGTCTTACACAAGTCAGTTTATACTTATATACAAACAACTATAAAAAATAAAAATAAAAAACTAAGGCCAACTTCTCTATAGAAAGCAACCTCACTTTACTTAAAATAAACATTACACGTAACTATACAAAACACAGAAAAGATATACATAAATTTAACAGCATCAACGTATACCGTAACTTCAATATAACAAGTAAAAATGCAATCATACTTAGTGATTACACAAGGGATAGATTAACCAAATGAATCTAAAACTTTAACTTGAAGGGGATAAATGAGCGCTGCTGCTGATTGCTCACATCAATATTTGCGACGCTCGCAAAGATATAGCATCATAAATAATATTTCTGGATACGACAAAAAATTGTCAAACCCATTCTCCCCTCTTTTCTCAACAAGAATGTGGACCCCACAAATCTTTTTTCCCCTTAAGTTCTTAGCATGTAGTTAAATGAGATGATATTCTTGTTAGGTTTCCAGATTCTTAAGTAGGTTTTCTGATAAGCATGTGACACGGTATAGCTGTAGCCTTATATACCCGATTCTGATTAACAAAACTACTCATCATCAACAGAGAAGTCAGGCTCCTCAGGCTTTCGTAACTTTGGCATCTCCGTATCTTTGATCTTTTGACCTCCTCTTCTTGTGGTCGCAGCAAATCTTGATTGTAGAATTGTCACCCCCAAATTCGTTCTTCTCTGAGAATAACCTGAGTCACCATCTGAAACCTTGTTGTCCCCTTCTTGTTCCCTTTTCTCATCAGCCTCATTGTCATCATAGTTGATGGATTCTGATGTGGTCAGACTATGTTCCATTACTTTTTTTCTGTGCCGACGCCAAGCAGCCTGTATGAAGCATGCTGCCCATGTCCTCCAGTGATGAGAGTGATAGCGGAAAGTATGCTGCAGCTTTTTACTGTGAAGGCGTCTGAATTGGTTTGCAACAAACTTCAGATCTTCTGCTCTCAATGCGAAAGCTTCAGCTTCATTCAAGGCTTTGACTGTTCTAGTTGATGAAGGCAAGTTGAGAGAGGGTTTTGGATGTAAAGCCCATGATAATAGCTCTTCCCCACAAAAGTCCCCAGGTTTCAATGTAATGGAGTTGAAAAAACCAGTCCGGCCTCCATTTGTAGTAGAACTCTCCAATCTGCCTCTGATTATAAAGAGCATTTCAGTTACTGGGTCCCCCTCTCGAACAATATATGTACCTTCGGTGCTTAGAGAAGATACTAGACGCTCACATATTGCATCAAGTAGCTGATCATCCATTTGAGAAAAGAAGGGGACCTGCATAAGAGGAGAACTAAGAATGTTATCCAAAAATTACACAGAAGTGTTATCTCAATCAGAATGGTCGAGAACCTGTTTTTCATATATAGAACACCCTGAGCAAAGATAGATCAGTTTGATGATAAGATTTGAAGTTGAATCAAAAGGAACTAGTACTCCTGAAACTTTTTCACGTATTCTCAAGGATGGTAAACTAGATCCTTAATTATATACTACCGAGTACCCAGTAGCATCTGATTCAAAGGTCAGAATCCAAAAGCTCCATCAAACTGCTTGGATGGCAGCATAAGTCTTAATTAGACTGTCAATCATAATTGAACATGAAACCAGTCATGATTGGATACATGAACAGAATTTTTCAAAAGGCAGCCAATGTATTTTGACAATTAAACAACACATGCAAGATTGTCCACTAGTACAAGACTTTAATGCACATTAAAGGACTAGTCCAATTACCCCAAGTTCAATTTGGTTGACTTTATTTGGTGCTCGGTATAGATGGTCGGCATGCATTGATAGAACTCCCTGCTTATCATTGTTATTTATCCTTAATTGATAAGGGCATAGAACTCGTGTAAATGGCAACAAAAGGAACATGGAATACCTAGTTGCCTAAGCTAAAAATCTTCAAGGGCTTCTGATTTCTGAAGCATTAAACAATAGTAAGAAAAAGGTTTAAATGGTAGAGTAGAAATGTACACGTCGGACAAGGTCCAAACAAAGGTGGCGTTGGATATCACGACGTAGATCAGCAGGCAACCCACGTAGGATAGATTCCTCATCCACTCCACGAGTAGCAAGCCACTTATATTGAACAAATCGTCGAACTCGTCTTTTGAGATCTTCAGGAAGTTGACGATGTCTCATCCACTCCTCTGTATCTCTTCTCTTAAGTCTCCATTCCTCAAGTCTCACAGTAAGAGATTGAAGGTATGTCTACCAAAACGATTTTATTGTTTTAAAGCACGAAACTTCATACTAGCTTTTTATTTTTCAACAGAAAACAAAAGAAAGGACATAGAAGCCTTTGGTATATTGTATAATACCTGCATGTTACCAATCAAATGGGCAAAGAGAACCAGACCCAAGATGCAAATGAGAATAGCAAATAATGTCTCCTCAATGAATGTGCTGGTCACCAAATTCTGCCCATATGAACTGAAAATGAGGCAGCAAAGATTTGAATTGTTAGCGATACTTAGATGTCTCTATAATCTCTATGGCTTTCAAATTTCAGGCACATAGTTAAGTTCTGTCAACTGTCAGCAAATCAAAAGCTGCTATTTTTCACCAATGGCATACATCAGCGTGTTCAAAACCATTTAAAGCATAACAACATAAAGCAGTATGATAGATAGGCCTCACAGATCCTAATGAAAAGATTGCACATATACTGTCAGCAATAATTAAGTTGATGGTACCAGCTACTCAAATATGCATTCATTATACCAACTTTTAATTTCAAATCGTTTCATCTAATATTATGTTTCTCTGCATTCTGAATCAGTTGGCTAGCATTCAGACTGTGAATTCGTTTTGTTGTTACACCTATGAATTCAGTGAAAGTCCTAAAATGAATTAATAACAACTGTTCTACAACTGACCAAAAGAGATATAGAGCAAATCGCTCATACCATATATTAGTAGCTACAATTGGCCAAAACATAAAAAGACATGACACTTTCCTGTAAATTTATACCAATTGAAAATGTGCACTCAATTGTGCCATTGGATATTTGTTATATTAGACTCTTCCAAAATGACCCTACAATCAAAGAATCTTGACTGATGGCATATGGTTACAGCAATAATATCTTTGTTAATTTTGTTGCATGTAATAAAACAAAGAAAAGGGCATTGATGGAAATCCCATTGCAAGGGTTGATTATTCCACTGACTGGAAATCAAAGAATACCTTAGTTGCTGTAGACCCCACCACAAGCAATAGAAATACTTCTCTATAAAGTCCAATGAGACGGCATTTTTCACCACTGCAAGTTCAAATATGCCATAGTCGAAATTTATATTGTTATTGGGATTGCAGTTGTTGAAAACATTGGTACTGTTTGCCCACATCTTGCGATCACTATGATCAAAAGCATTACAAACTAGATATCTGGGGAGACATCTGACTGGTTCATTCTCATTTTTACATGTTGATTTCCAACAAGACGTATATCTATCAAGTGATAATAGATACCATGCTGCACCTAAAACCTAAAATAAGAGGGGGGAACTTTTAACTTGTAGCACTGGAACAGTATAAGGCAAGCAAACCAAAAAGCACTAACAAAACATACATGACTAGCCAACATGTAGAGAAGCAAATTATATGCAGCCCCTGCCCAAGCTGTCCTAGTCACCACTCCAGCTGCCTTAACAATTTGACTGCTCAATGGGAAAATCAGATACAATCTAGGGACATATTGGATCAGAACAATCAAAGCAAGAGCATTGTTGTTGTAATCAGTCCGAGCACTTCTTTTTGCTGGTATTATAAACCAGATGACTACCTGGAGAGAATAAGAAGAAACTGTGAGTTCCTTATGAATGGCCAGATCATACAAAGATTCATGTTTGCAAAAGGGCAGATTTTGGGTTCTAGAACATCATGATGTCAAAGAATCATACCTGGGGGAGAGGCAGAGTGGCTGTGAGATCAATGAAGAAGTCTGTTTTAAAGTACCTCCTAGCAATCTTCTTTGGGTCCATTACAAGTTCACCCCTCCCAAACACACGGGAACTTGGTGCAATATAAGCTGTTCTAAATTTTATGAACACATGTAACAAATAAAAGATATCTGCAACAGTGCGGAAAAAGGTCAGTACAATTCGCAATGTAAAGTCTGTATCCATACATGAAGAATTTGCATCCCCTCCAACAGTAGGTAAGTAAAAGTAAAGGGGATCAACAAAAAGTGCCATCAAGCAGGTAACAAGGAAGATCCTGTTCCACCGGAGAACAATATCACTTCCTGGATCAAGTATTCTATTTTGCCACGGTGCACTATGCTCCCGAAAAGTCTTTGATTTACCAACTTTGCAAGTTTCAGGAAGCCTATTTCTACCACCATCCATCCCATCATCTGCTTTCACCAACGAAGTTGAAATTTTATCTGTGGAAGATGAATTCTTAAGGTGTATTTGGTCATTTTTTCCCCAGGGACTTGTCTTCTGGTGTTTACCATCAAAGTAGAACCTAACAGATCAAAATACCAACAAATTGTTGATATACTCCTCTTTCCAAGGTAGTCCATAACAATTCTCAACAAGAAGAAATAATGCAAACAGATACAAAACATGATGACAGAATTCATAGTTAATTGCAGGCCCAAAATGGCCTAACAGAAAATTCAAAAAAGGTAGCTGTCATGAATATCAAGAGTCCTCAAGAGTTTGGTCATGAATATACTGGCAAGTTTCTAGGAAATCCCGAATATTGTACTTGGCAATTAGCAAGGTTTCTAATTAGGTGATACAATTCCAGCAACGTGTACTCAGTAACCTTCTAATCTAAGGAGAAGATGGTCCAGAAACTGTTTTATAAAGTATATTATCCTTCATGGTCCATGTTGTTCGCTTTTTCCTAGCAGCTAAAATTTGAGATTTCCATTCAGCACCCACTTGCTTAAAAATGTTTGTTTTTCAGATACCAAATTCCAAATTTTCTCACACAACTTCAGATTTGGAAACCAACAGGTCTCGTTACCAGAAAATGACCACATTAAGAAAACCAAGAACACTAAAACTGCAATTTACTCAAACAACTAAACACTTGTTAAACGTCACCATCATCTCAACCAAAAATCATCATCTTCCTTCTCCTTCCAAATAAAATAATTTCCAGACACAGAGAGCTGGACAGGACAGGGTTCAAGTACATGGAAATTCATTAGACCAAGAAAACACATTTGAACGGGAAAAGGCACCACCGCCCAACGCACCACCCCCCATCGCCCACAAAATGAAAAAATAAAAGTTCCGGTCAACTTTCCATGGACATAAGACAACGAGCATAAACTTACCTCACAAAATTATCCTTCTTCAACTCCATTACCAAGAAGAAGGTCAAATGAAAAATCCAATCTTTATATAAACCTCAGCATACCCAATAGCTTCTTCAGAACAAATCCGGGCTATTTTGAAATCCTTAAAAATGGAAATGCAGAAGCAACAGTAATATGCTGTAGATTGATGTGGGAACTTATGTTAAGGTTTTAGCTTGGTTTCTGTAGTTGGGGACACAAAACTCAACTTCAACTAAAAGACATGACAATATAAGTCAAACCTCGACGACATCTGAGAAGAAAGCAGTAAATTTTATTTACGAAAAAAGAGATAAAACAGGGAAAATATTACCAATTCACTTGGGAAGTCCTACTTTTGATGTCTGAAAATGGCAATGGATAAGAAGATTTCGATTATAAATGTTTGCCAAGGAAGAATGCGTTTATACACGGTAATGTAGAAATTTTAATTTAGAAGGAAACGTTTAAAGGAAGTAGTAACTGTATTCTTAGTGTTTAGGTCTCATCGAACAACAGATGTCACATTCTTTCCATACTTTTAAATGCTTATCTTCCAATGAAATAAGTGTTAAAAAGTAGTGAACTACAACTCTCTTATGCTTTGACGTTAGAATATATGTCATATTACTAGCAAAGTTCTCTGTTGGCTGATGAGAAGATTGAAAATAAATCAAATAAAGGGGTTATCAACTAGAGCTCCAGGGTTCTCCTTAGTTCACTCAACACGGCAGTTTTCTGGAATGATCTCAATTCATGACCAAAGATTTGAAGATAAAAACACCAAATTGGATCGAATATTATATATTGTTCAAGCAACACAACAATGCGAGAAACAGCAGACATTAATACATTTCACTTGCCAAAGATACTAGGATAGCTCAGATACAGCAATACTCAAACAGCCAAACCTTGGAATATTTTGACTTTGATGGGTGAGAAAGTTGCTTGCTATAAATTCATTGTAGAGCTTTCCTTTTCTATTTTCAGTTATTATTTTCTTCTATTAAATACTAGTGGATTACAACTTACAAGCCAGTTCTCTTTCCATTTCGATATTTTCCAGATTTTCTATCTCAACCTATGCAGCAATCGCTGTATATAACAAAGAATTCATCTTTTTCCCACAATTGCATCAAAGAATTCAAGGTAGTCTTGGAGGATGACAAATCTAGTGTATCCATACGAAATGAGCTATAAAATTATTTGTTATTGATTTAATTTTTTTCCTTAATCTAAGAAATTGACTTTTCAAAGAGTTTCACCAACTCCTTATGGAAATTTTTTTTTACATAATTATTAAATATTGTGTTTGTCTATTACCAAGTTCTCCACTAGCTACCCTGTTCAGTTGTTTACTTAAGTTATTTGTCCATACAGGGGCTTTTAAACTGCAGGACCTAATAAAGTGTATTAATACATTCCTTGAAATACCTTTCAAACTTTATGCAATAATCACATTTGTGACCTACTATCTTCTGCTTTTGAAATATTATACTTCGTTTGCCTCCCTGGGGAATTATACTAATGGTACTTTACACTATTTATAACTTTGTGTAACTAAGTACCAGTATATCTAGGTTGAAGATTAAGATGATATGTACAAATGAATGATGGTCTATTATTACTTAGCAATGATGTACTAGTCAATGAATGTATGATGGTCTACTTGAATTCAACTAGGTTCTATGCAATAAAAAAATTTCCATTGTAATGTGCATGCTGGTTAGAAATGGTTTTCCAATTCTTTGCACAATACTTATGTGTATGTGTTTATAATATGATTAGTTTGCATTATTTGCTTATTCTTTTATACCATAATGATGAGAAACAATTAGTCATATCATTGCCACCAATATCAATCAAGGTGAGCCATTAAAGAAACTCATACAACATTTGCATAATTACATAAGTTAAATTTGCATACATTTGGTACCACAATTATATGATGTAAATTTTGTTTTTGTTGTAGTATTTGTTTGAGGAATGGTAAGTAGTTCAGATATGAGAATTAGTTTTGAGTGCTTCTACAGAGGATGCTTCAAATTTAAACTAGAAATGGTATATGAAGGTGGAAGGAACGATTACTTTGGTTATAAGGTAGATGAGATTACATTTGATGATTTTATGCTTAATACTAAGAGGTTAGGGTATGTAGAAGCATGAGACTTTACCTATAAATTCCCACATGAGTCCTTTGAAGATGGTTTAAGGCCACTACCTAGTGATAATGATATAAGGAGATTGATAAATGCAATTGAAGTGAGAAAAATGAAGATAGTAAAGGTGATTAAGGATAGGGAGAAGCACCCCAAGTTAAGCAAACTTATTGACCCCTAAGGTTGATATTCCAATTGAGGTAATTGTTGATGATGATAAGGAGGCATGTGTACCAACACACACATATACATTGATTCTACCACCCACAGATGCACCCTTAATTCCACCCATTTAGCAGCATCTGAAGTTTTTTTTAAGAAAAATGAATGAATTAATAAATAATGGAAATTACATCCCCAAAATGAGGTTCATGAGATAAACCCTCAACAACAGAGATAGCACATTGAAAATACCTACAAAATTGTATTTTGTAAGTAGTACACGGATTAGCGGTTCAAAGAAAGGAGTAAAGAGGAACTACAATCAGTTGCAAGGTTCCTCAATTAAAAAAACTTATCAAATCTCATTGATAAGTGCATCTATGGTTTTGCATTTGGATTTAAACCTTCTTACAATCCTTTATTTCCAAATTGTTTGCGCACATAGTCCCATGGCTAGTAAGTAGACAATTATGTCAATCTTAGGAAAAGCTTGAGTAGCTAGCCAATGAATAATGATGGAGATTGAATTATCAGAACCAATCTATAAGCATTTTAGTTTCATCTGTTCCCAAATGCATATCGAAACTAAACACATGAAGAATAGATTATACTTAGTTTCATCATGTGTAGAACATAGAGCACAAATTCTACTTATGTCAAGGTAAGAAAGTCTATCTGCAGTATTAAGCTGATTCCTGATAATAAGCCATAGGAGAAATGATACCTTAGGGAAAGAACTGTGTGCCAAATGATTCTACTCTAGCCAAATTTTGGATTCCTCAATCTGAGCATATCCATAGTAGTCTTGTTGGATAGTTTGAAAATTGGAAGATTCTTCTAATAAAATGCATCCTCTCAGGATGAATTTGGAGAATATTGTGGATGTAGCAGACTAAGCTAAGCAAGAAACCTCCAGGAGTTACCATCAATGAATATACTAAGCTTAGTATGTAGAGGGAAGAGAGGGATCATTGATGGGGTTAGATGGTAGATAAAAGAGGGCCTTGGACTAACTAATTGCCAAACCATAAGGTGGTACGTAACCCATTGCCAACTTTGACTTGATATCATCCCGAACCAAGTTCCTCAAATGCAATAACTGGTTCAAAAAGTAAGAGTTAGAAGGACTCTTACTCATCTCCTAAATGCATTTAACTTTGAGAAGGTAAGAATGGATCCACCTAATCCATAAAGATTTTTTGTCATCCAGTATATACCATAATCTCTTAAGGATGAGGACTTGATTAGAGAGTTTAACTAAGCTAATGTTAAGCCTCCCTTTATCCTTAGGATAACATATATTTGTCCATTTAACCTTGGTTGTCCCTTTATTTCCATTCAAATGATTCTATAGGAAATTCTTGAATAATTTTTCCACAGTCTTGATTGCACCTTTGGATAAGAAGATATTTGAACTCCAATAGATGTGTAATGAATTAAGCACTGATTTGATAAGTTGTATCTTCCTCGCTTAGGGTAAGAAATTGTTCACCCATGAATTAATTCGTTTCTAGATTCTTTCTATAAGTGGAATGCATTCGAGATAGTTTAACCTCCTAGTGGAAATTGGAAGCCCCAAATAAAGCAACGGTGGAATCTTACATACTCATAAAGGAAGCAATTCATTGATTCAATAGAGAAAGCAACTTTAGAGATGACAAACTGGCTTTTATTGAAATTGACCTGTAATCTAGATAAGCTTTTAAATCTTTCTAAAACCTTCATAAAGGTTTGTGTTGAACCAGGCTTAGCACTACAAAACAAAAGATGATCATCTACAAAAGATAGATTGGTTAGTCCAATTTTCTTGCATCTTACTTGGAATTTGAATTTGGGATTAGCTGCCACTTCAAGCTTAATGATGGAATTCAAAATTTCCATACAAAGTATGAACTAGTAAGGGGAGAGAGGGTCTCCCTGCTTATGTCCTTTAGCTGTCGAGAAGGAAGAAGATGGGCTCCCATTGATTAATACTGAAAAGCTACCAATTGAAATGAATTTTTTTAGCCACTTAAAGAATATTGTTGGAAATTCGTAGGCCTCCAATACCTTCCAAAGAAAACTCCAACTCACACTATCAAAAGCCTTGAAGAAATCAACTATGATAGTACAATTAGCATATGCATTAGATCTTGAATAGCCCTTTAACAGTTCTTGAACAATGAGAATATTGTCACCAATTTGTCTATTACATATAAAGGCACTTTGGTTGTCACTAATAAGAGGAATGAATACCTTTTTCAATCAAGTAGCAAGAATCTTGGATATGATTTTGTATAGAAAATCGATGTAAGTAATGGGCCTGAACTTATTGAAAAAGGAGGGTGAGTACCTTTGGGAATTAAACATAGGAAAGTTCTATTAATCTCTTTGAGAAGCTTGCCATTGGTGAAAAATTCATGAACAAACTGTTTGAAATAAGCCCCAATGATATTCCAAGATTTTTGGAAAAATAAACCATTTAGCCCATCTGGTCCAGGAGCTTTCATGCCATTCATCTTGAATACAACATCCTCAATTTCCTTGTCTTTAATCGATTTAGTAAGGAACATACTATCCGTCGGATGATTTTCTTTGGGATGATAACTCTAAGATCAGTAGCTAGATTCTAAAGTGCCAAGCAAAGAAGAAAAGTACCTTATAACTTCCACTTGGATATCATTATGGTTTTGTAGCTAAACTCCCATATGATTAGTAGTTAAGCTAATCCTATTTTGGTTTCTTCTAGCTAGGATGGTCTTGAAGAAGAACTTAGTGCATTTGTCACCATCGTTGAGCCAATTAACTCTTGCTCTTTGTTAAAGGAGGGAGGTATAGGTGCTAACTGCCTGTATGTATTGGGATAGAGTTAGTTTTTCCTTTGAAAGTATAGTAGGATCTTGTGGAGAGATTGCACAAAGTTTCTCGATATTATCTAGCTCACGCATGGATTTCATTTGAGCCTGTTCAGTGCTTGTACCTCTTGAAGAGTTAAGAAGCTTTAGCTCTTTTTTGATACTCTTTAACTTTTACCATAAACAAATTGATTAGTACCCCTATAAATACCATAAGCTCCTTTTCTACAAGCATCTAAGAAACCAAGATCATTAACCAAAAAGTTATTGAATCTGAAAGGGAAAAACTTGGTAGGCTTCTTAAATAACTCTTCAATGATGATAGGAGTGTGATATGAGAACAACGGATTTCTAAAGTTGGCAATGCTATTATGGAAATGAGATAACCAATTGGAATTCACAAGAGCACAATCTAATTTCTTCCTTATAAACTAGGAAGAGTTTTGTTTATTGGACCAGGAGAATTGATGTCCAATTTGTTTCAGACTAGTTACTACCAGCTTTCCAACACATTCTCAAAAATCATCCAAGAAGTCTCTAAGGTTGCAATTACCTTGAGCTTCATCCATGGCTTATCAATGTTGCTGCTAAATTGGATCAAATTGCTCCCCAAATCCCTCCTCTAAAACCTAAAATTGCTAGCATAGACAAAGGAGATGAATATAATTGTTTTCTCCTATAAGAAATGTAGTTGAGTATACACAACTTGATCTGTTGTATTAAGGAAATCCACTTAAGTAGCTTCCTCTCAATAACACATGATAATTCTTCCATAGTGATGATGTGAATGATTAGAGAACATTTTCCATTGAAGCCCCAAAAGATTGAGCTTGCAAAAATTTCTAGCCTTTATTTTTGTTTCAAGTAATCCTACAAATAGAGGCTTTTCCCTCAAGACAAAATCCATTAAAGCAGCTTGCTTAATAGGGCAATTTAATCCACATACATTCCAAACTAAAATGGAAATATCAATACTTACTTTTGGAGCCTTTACCCTTTCTCTGTTGGGATCTTCCTGGGATGAAATGATCTTTGTTTTCTTCATGACTAGGTTTTATACTTGTCGGTTTTGTGAGCTATGGTGGAGAAGTGGTATCACCATATGGGACAACATTGCTGGCCTGAATTGTGGAAATAAGATTTTGTTCAAGCATATGAGTTTCGGGGGATGTCATAGGTGATATGATTGTTGAAAAACTCTCTATATCAGCTGAAACATTGCCTTTAGAAACCATCAGCGGAATGTAAATCTCTCTTTTCTCTATTGGTGTATTATGCTCATTACTCTCCATAGACTGGTCAATAATCATTTCTTGATTGCATTGAGGCTTGGAATTGGAATATTTGCTGGGATTAAGACCATTATTGGTAGGTATACGATTGGTTATCTTTAGAGTAGCTTCATTATGCAAAATTGGAGTAATAACAGTAGATATATCATCATTATTCTCCAAACACATCAACTCTTGATAAGTTCCAATTATAAATAGATGGATTGTTGCTTTCCAAAATTTACCTTGTGATCTGGTAGGAGGAGTCCATTGATAGTTGATTGCAACACTATCTTCCTAAAGATTGTTCCCTTCTCCTGGCCTCGTGATAGGAACTTCGGTGGGCAACTATTTGGACATTTTCACACTAACACATATACGGGCATAGCCAATTCTTCTCTTCTCAGTGGTGTTTTTGTCCATACAAAGGGGCTTTCAAACGAAGCTAGCTAAGGCACTAAGGCATTGTATAGTCCAATACTCAAGGGGGATTCCATAGAAGTTAATCCAAAGAGGAAAGCTTTGGATTTTAATTGTTTCCAAGTTCAAACTTGGCTGCCAAGCTTGCAAGAGAAGTGGTTGGTTCCCTATGTGCTAAGGGCCTTCTTCAAGAACCTTATTAGCCACTAAAATAAGGGTGAAAGTGAAGAGTATAAGGTTATATTCAGATAAGAGAACATCCACCATTCCTTTACTCTTTTGGTTCTGAATAGCCCATTGATTAATGATTAAAAATGGAGGTCATTGGTCAAAGAAGAAGCCAACAAGTGTAGCTTACTAACTCTTAGCTCCTTCTTTTAATATTGCTAGCTCAGGGCATACCATAAGTTTCCCTTCTATCTCCTTCGGTGGTGTAAAAGTCAAGTTATATTCATGTTGATCACCAATGACCTACTTCCAACTTTTTTGGATAACTTTTGGTTGATTTTGTATGCAAGGTTCCAGCATGGGAGTGGAAGAGTACGGAGCTGAGATAACATTAGATGGAAAATGTGGAAGTTCACCTTTGTCAATTATCGAAGGAGCATGCATTGAAATGGACAAGAGCTAAAAGAGGAAAGGAGCAACTTTGGCAGTTAAATTGGTATGAAAAGTATATGACAGATTTCGCGACAGAAATTTGAATATCCGTAGGTAAATTTAATGACAAAATCTGATATTTCTGTTGGTATAAGAAATATTATGTCGCTAATTTGTCGACGGAATCACAATATTCCATTGGTGAATTTACCGACAGTAAGTTGTAGGTCTGTCTCTAAATTTACTGACAAACCTACAACATTCCATCGTTAAATTTACCAACCGAAAATATTATTTGTCCTTAAACATTTATCGACGGAACATATTATTCCATCAGGAACTTAGCGATAAAGTGATATATTTCATCGGTACCTGAAGAAATAATATATTCCGTCGGTAAATGTATTCCATCGATAACTTATCTAAGGAATATAACACTATATCGCGAATTAGCGACAAATTATTGTATTTTTGTCGAAAAATTTAATTATGATAAATTTCAACTGTCATTTCTCACTTCCTACTTAAGTTTTCTATTGATAATCTTATAATTGTTTTACATTTAATTTCTATAAATAATATATATATAACATTGATTGATAAATGTAAAGTAAACATTATGCTAAATGGTACAATAAAAAAAATATAATACACGAATAAGTATCTTGAAAATAACTGTAAATTAAGAATTTACACAAAAAAAAACATAAAAGTAGCAGATTATCAAATATATTCACTTATCCAGAAGTTATGCAGGTGGCGAACGCGGATGCTCTGACTGCTGCAATGAGTTCCTGTCCTTACCTTTCAATTCATCCACCTCATTATAGAGTTGGGTTATGCACTCCATCAGCCTCTCTACTGTGCCCCAAGCTTAAGGAGTCTCTCATTTGATGCAGACCGTTTACTAGATCCAGTTGTACTGGATGTAAAGGATTGTGAATAATATGTGTTTGCAAATGAACCTAAGTCAAAAATCCTTCCATGGTGGTCCCTACTACCCCTGCATCACGATATGCCTGACTCCCATCAACAATTTCAGAATTCTGAGACTGTTGTTCAATGCTTTCTTGTATTTGATCCTATCATTATACTTGTTTATGTTAATAAGTGATACTTTTTAAGAATTACTATTAAACTATATATTTTACATACATGAAGTTGTCTGTATCGAGTGTTGACAAAAGTCACACCATCATGCTTCTTGGTGTGAGTGTGCAAAAAAAGCTGGCGTGGTGTAGGCTTCTTACCCATAGACTTTTCCTGTATCAAAATAAATTGTTATAAGTAAACTATAATTTACAAAATTTTTAGCAAAATTTCCTCTATTTTTATGATATTCACCCCCTATTAGATAAAAAAATTTAACTCAACAACACAGTCATTAATGGCACCATACATTTATAATATTATTATTCTCCACAATACACATATATTTTCATTTTAAATTTCATACATCAAATTACATTGAAATCAAATTTTGTAGATCAAAGTAAAAAAAAATCAGAATATAAGTATAAAGTTTTGATACTTACAAGTTGAAATGCATGCTCTTGGTGGGTCAAAGATCCTCCAGTATATACGGGTAGACTCTCTCCGTGTAGTCCTCCACATATGTTGGCAGAATTGCGCTCTGAAATGGATATTGCCTTGAGTGATGCCCAATACTACTGCCAACGACTCCATATTTCTTCATATATATATGGTAGTCATACACCATTCTTGTGTATAGAAGCAAGAAAGTCTCTATAACGTGTACGAGCTTGCCTCCCCCACACATTATAAATTACAGCATCAAATTTTGGATCCTAAAAAATTTCTTTCTAAAAAAAGAAAAACATACTATAAGTACTTATAAATGACAATATTTATCTAATTAATGTATAAAATTAGATAAAATAAAAAAGGTTAAAGAATATACTTTGTGTACTTCAAACTATTGATAATAAAAATCCTTTGTCGGCTAAGAGATATTCTTTTATATATAACCCTGAAGATAATCCTCTTCTTGAACTTAGATAAGATATTTCTTGAGCACCTTCAAGACGGAACCAACTTAATATATAAGTTATTTTAGATCATTTTCAAATTAAAACCTATAACTTTAGTATAAACCTATGATGTTATCTTGTATTACAAGATTTTTAGAATTTTACTTACAAATTGTTGACAATTGTGATATACATTCTACCATCAACTCCCTTAGCTCCAGACTAGAGGTCGCCTCCTTCATCCGTAACATTTGCACCTGATATCTCTATCGGTATAAGGATGGTGGATGGTGTAGCAGGGCTGTTGGATGGTATAGCAGTAGGTATAGGAGGTGATGCCTCATATAGATGTGCAGTAGCATTTGTAGAATATGATGCTTCACCTGGAAAAGCACTGGCTTTTCCAAATCGTGGTAACCTCAACCTTGGCTGCATCATATCTTGTCTTCTCTTTGGTTACATATTTTTAATGTGAAATTCACATTTTATTGAATTTTCTAGTAATAGAACAATATAAATTCAATATATAACTGTTAGGTCCGGGTCCGATCACACAGCGTCCCCGTCCCCAGGGGCCGATCACACAGCGTCCCCGAGTACACCGCACAGATCCCCTGCTCTGGTGTACTCCCATTAATCGGTACTATCCTCTTTGGTCTGGGAATCCCTCTCCAGGATTCGAACACAAGACCTCAAGGTTTTATCCTTTTCCATCTAATTCAAAAACACATATAGGTTTTACATTGCAAACGGCTAACCAATCTGACTTATCTCGTCATAAGCTAGGAAAGGGGACATAATACACTTGGATTGCTTGCATCACCTATATGAAAGGTTCAAATTGTCTAAATCTTCTTCACTGGTTGATTTCAACTAGACTATATTGGCTGTGCACTTTTGTTCCAACATTAGGAGTTGAATCAAACCATTCACACTTAAATATCACATTCCATTTTATTAGCAATGCAGGGTACTCAATTTCAAGTATCTCAATAATTTTACCATAATAATTCATCAATTTTTCCTGTATGCAAACACCACTATTTACTGTTGCCATACTATAACCATGATATTTTGTATGAAAAATTTATCTATTAACAAAATGCACTGGATATGATTTAACAATTCGCAAAGGTCCTTTCGCAAGATCACATATGAACTTGTTCTCTATTTGATTTTCTTAGGCCTACACAAAAACAATTTATCATATTAAATTGTATAATGTCATCTAATCACTTTAATCTGATAATTTAACCATTTCAATTATTACAAGTGAAAACTTACATATTTTTCAAACCATCGAGGAAAGTGTCTTTCAACTTCTTTATTGATATCATCCTGTGTTATTTCGGATATTAGCTCGTATAACCATTCCTCGTATATTCTAAAATTATTATTATGTATTTTAGTTGTGAACAACAGTTACTTCGAAAACTCAAATGATCTATTTCAAAATCAATTTAAACTTACTGCATGAAAGGTTGAACCTCTTGACAATTCAATAAAATGTAACCATTGGCAGCCTTTATTTCTTTTGCTGTTAACATTCTTCTTATTGAATATTCATATGTTTGCCCTAGATATGTGAAAATGTATAAGTTACTATCAACATCACCCGTTTCTCCCCCGTCATCATTACGAAGAACTTTTCTTCCTTTTGTGTGCACGTGTGACTCAAAATAATGTGAACAAAATGTACTTACTTCCTCCACTAAATAAGCATTACATATCGAACCTTCAACCTTAGCCTTGTTTTTGAAGTTTCTCTTCAAGTAATGCAAATATCTACATTACAAATAGGGTTATTACAATTCTGTGAATAAAACATGATATAAGTTTTATTTAAATGTTAATTATAATTACCTCTCAAACGGATACATCCATTGATATTGAACTGAACTAGCAAGTTTATTTTCGTATGCTAAATGAACGGGTAGATGCTCTTACATTCAAAGAAGCTTGGAGGGAAAATCCCTTCCAATTTGCTCAAGATAGCTGGAATTTTCCTTTCTAGTTTTTCCATTTCAGCCAATTTTTATTTCAGATGATGTTAAGCTTTTGAAAAACAAACTTAATTTTGTTATAGCTTCTCAAACCTCATTCGGTAGCAACTCTCGAAATGCAATTGGAATTAGCTTTTTCATAAACACATGATAATCATGAGTTTTCATCCCAAATAATTTGTACTTTCTCATGTCCACACACCTTGCCAAGTTCGAAACATAACCATTGGGAAACTTTAGACTTTTCAACCATTCACACAAAATTTCCTTTTTTTGTCCAAAGTGTAACATGCTTTTATATATTTATCGGTGTGAAAATCTTTATCTAACTCATTCATTCTACAAAAAAGTTTCAAATTAACTCATGATTTGCATTGTTCTTTGTCCTCCCTTTAATGTTCATTATGGTGTTCAACAAATTGTCAAAAATATTTTTTCAACATGTATTGCATCTTGATTATGATGTATCAAATTACTTTTCCAATATGGCAAATCCCAAAAGATACTTCGTTTTCTCCAACCAAAGTTTTTACTAATGCTTCTATTAACTTCTTCAGCTTTAAGTTTTGTAATTTTTAATAACTCTAATTCATCAATCTCCTGCAATATCTCTTCACCAGCTTTGTAAGGAGAAGGAGGTGTTTGTACCATCCTATTCTCAACGAATTTTTTTTATTCCGTCTAAATGGATGATTTGGAGGAAGAAATTTCCTGTGATTTCCAAACCAAGATGTTTTCGCCCTGTTAGGAAGAAAAACGCATAAGAATCATTGGTACAGTAAGGACAATTTGATTTCCCTACTGTGCTCCATCCAAAAAACATAGCATATGCAGGGAAATCACTAATAGTCCACATTAAAGCTGGTCTCAATAAAAAATTTTGTTTAAGAGACACATCATATATCTCTACACCAAATTCTCAAAAATGATACAATTCAAATACCAATAGTTGTAAGAATACATCAATTTTATGTTTTGGATTCGTAGGCCCTGGCATAATCACCGTCAAGAACATATATGCCTCATTCATACATATCTATGGAGGCAAATTATAAGGAGTAATTATGATTAGCCATGATGAATATTATTGGCCGAATTAACCAAAAGGTTGGAACTCGTCTGTCAACAATCCCAACCTTACATTTTAACTATCAACTATAAACTCAAAATGGGTGTTATTAAAATGTTTCTATGTGATTGCATCTAATGGATGGCTCATTATTCAATTGATCGGTGCCATCGTTCGATCTTAAGATTAGTCCCTTGGAAACCGAGTCAAAAATTTAAATTCCAAGGATTGCAATATAGGATGCAACCCCGGGTCGTCTCACTTAATTGGAACCTAACGAAAAAGGTTTAAGCTAGCCTAATTGTCAAAATGCAATAAAGTTGATAAAAAGGGGGGTTTGGATCGTTGGTATAAATTAAGGAAATTCAAATAAATTAGAGAAAAGATGAATAAAAAGTATTTTTGGATTTTTGGGAAGTTGAAAGTTTAAAAATTCAAACAATAATCGAGTATGATAAAGTCCTCTTGAAAACAAGCTTAGGCTATCATGGTTCAAAACAAATTTTCAGGGAGTGAAATTCACTAAGTTTCTAATTAGCAAACCTTAAAGAACTCTTTAAATCCAAGATTTCAATCCATGAACTCCATTTCTTAAAACCTTGTTAAAAGCATCTTAGTGTGTGTAATGGATAAGTTAATGCAAGTGGTCAAATTGGGTCAAGAATAATCTCAATATCAAACACAACTAGGCAGATAATAGAGGATTAACACTATTACCAAAATGACATATATAAAACTTCATATATTAAACATCAAGGTTCTACATATAACCAAATCCATACACAAGACATTGTTCAACACTTGATTAAA
>JANKOD010000192.1:13617716-13632862 GCA_026284645.1 Erythroxylum acuminatum
TAGCAATATTACCCAAATACAACACTAATTTCCTTATTTACCGATTCTGACGTCCAATCAAAGTTCGGGGTCCAACAGATATTATTAAAGATAATGCAGTCATGTGTTCTTGTTTAGTAAACAACGGATTGTTTGAATTGAACGCAAGTGTTGCTACTTCTAGTTGCTATGTAACTGAGGTTACTACTGAGATGACATGACATGAGTTTTTGGGACATATTGGACAAGAAAGTATGACTAAGTTGGCCGCACGTGGCTTACTTGGATCATTATCCAAGGTCTCTATACCAAGTTGTCAATCATTTCTTGTTGGTAAGGCCACAAGAAAGCCTTTTAGCAAGGCAACTAGAAATCAATAACCTTTACAATTAGTTCACTCCAATCTTTGTGGACCAATGAGAATTGTATCTAGACTTAGGTTTCGATACTTTATCACATTCATTGATTGTACTTGATTTACCTATATGTTCTTACTAAAGCATAAGTGTGAAGCATTGAGGTGCTTTGAAACATATTTGCACTTAGTGGAGAATTAATTGGGTAAGAAGATCAAGTCATTGAGGACTGATCATGGTGGCAAGTACATGTAAAATGATTTTAAGGCATTTTGTGACCAAAAGGGCATTGTGAGACAACTCACACTTCCTTGGACTCTACAACAAAATGGAGTAGCCGAAAGGAAGAATAAGACTCTTATGGATATGGTGTGATCCATGATGGCTAAGGGCAATTTGGATATTGCCTATTGGGGCAATGCATTGCTTAGTGCAACACATATTTTGAATAGAGTGCCCTCTAAGTTTGTTGATTCTACATCATATGAGTTATGGTCGAAGAAAACCCCTAACTTAAGTTATCTTTGTCCTTGGGGATGTGCAACTTATGTATATGCTACAGATCACCCTCGTGGGCAATTAGGCCCTAAAGTGAGGAAGTGTGTCTTTCTTGGTTATTCTGAGCATTCAAAGGAGTATGTGTTCATGGACATAAGTCACAAGATTAGAAATGTCTTTGAATAAAAAAATGCCAACTTTAATGAGGATGAGTTCCTTAAAGTTGGTGAATGTTGTGATTTAGATGCATTGGTTGAGACTTTTATGCAAGGTCAATCTAGTGCTTTGGAAGCACCATTAACTACACCTTTCGTGGTGGAAGCTCCTCAACAAGAGGTTGTTTAAGTGCTAAAAAATCCTAGATCCCCACTCATTAATGAACAACAAGAAGAAGTTCTTGATGAACAAGTTCAAGAAGGAGTTGAGGGAGTTCAAGAGCCACATGATCAGGCTATAGGGCAAGATCATGATGAGCCTCCTCTTATGCCTAATTTAAGACGTTCAAATAGGCAATTTGCACACAAAAAGAATGGTGGATTTTGGAGGTAAGTTAGGCAAACTTGATGTCATCTGAAATTGATGAACCAAGTAATGTGCAAGAAGCTTTTAAGGTGTTCACAAAGAGAAGTGGCTAATGACAATGCAAGATGAGATGAATTCAATACATCTCAATGAGGTTTGGGACTTAGTTGAATTACCTCCTAGATGAAGGGCTATTGGGAATAAGTGGGTTTTCAAGATAAAATTGAATTCTAATGGTACTATTAAAAAGCATAAGGCTCGATTGGTGGCCAAGGGATTCACATAGAAAGAGGGTATAGATTTTAAGGATATCTTCTCTCCTGTTGTGAAATTCAATTCCATCAGATTATTACTTACTATTTTGTTTGGACTTGGAATTGCATCAAATAGATGTAAAGACCACCTTTCTCAATGGTGATTTGAGATAGGAGATTTACATGCAACAACTTAAGGGGTTTGTTGAAAAGGGTCAAGAGCACAAAGTATGTAGACTTAATAAGTCTACATACGGTCTTAAGCAAGCTTCAAGACGGTGATACTTGAAGTTTCATGATGTAATCACAAACTTTGGTTTTGTGATCATGCATGAAGACCATTGTGTTTATGTGTACACTTCTAGGCCCACAATTGTCATTATAACTGTATTTGTGGATGACATATTGATAGCAAGTAATGGGTTGAGTTTGTTGAAAACCATCAAAAGATGGTTGTCTTCCACCTTCAATATGAAGGATATGGGAGAAGCTGCCTATATCCTTAGTGTTAAGATCCTAAGAGATAGGGAAGCTAAGATGTTGGCCTTGTCTCAATAACCTTATATTTATAAGATTCTTGCAAGGTTCAACTTGACAAACTCAAAACCAGTGAGTACACCACTTACATATGGTTATAAGCTTGGGAAAGATTTGTGTCCTCCTAGTACTCAAGAAAAGGAGGAAATGAAAAGGGGCCCATACCTAAGTGCCATTGGAAGTCTGATGTATGCCATGTTGTGTACACGGCCTGACATTAGCTAAGTTATAGGTCTATTATCAAGATGTTCTTCTATTTGTGCAAATCTACATCTGGTTGTCTTTATGCTAAATAATGGGGCTATTTCTAGGAATAACAAGAAACAAACTTGCACAGCATTGTCAACAATGGAGGCTAAATTTGTTGCTAGTGTCTCGACTGTGTAAGAGGCCTTGTGGCTTGGAAATTTTATTCATCACTTAGGGTTAATTGTGCCTTTGGAAAGGCCCATAACTATCTATTGTGATAGTATGGCAGCTTTGGCTTACACTAAGGATCCTAAGTATCATGGAAAGATTAAGAACATTAGCATGAAGTATCATTATGTTAGAGATGCAATAGAAGAGGGAGAAATTAAGTTAGAGTACATATCTACGAACCTAATGGTGGCTAACCCTATGACTAAGCCATTGTCACCATTTCATTTTTCTAAACATGTAAAGGCAATGGGTCTTCATAGATTATGAAATGTTGGTGTAATTTTCTCCTTCTTGTGTCACACATGTAAGACGTTTGATAAATGAAAACGTTGTTTATCAATTATTGGTGCATTTCACTTTGAAACCATAACGAAAAAATGTACATGTCAATCATAGGCTAAGGTTAGTTTTCTCACACGAGCCATCCGCCCTTACATCTTTGCGTAAGATTAAGGATGAGACCGCTAAAGTCTTAAATGTATGTTATCTCTTAAAAGGGATATATGACTTGTATGTTATATATTTAAGTGGGAGTCATGAACCAAAACATGACAACTTTAGTCTTATGGTCGTCTTGATTATGAATGCATCAAGATAAGGTGATCAAGGTCATCGAGTTTATATGTCCACTTATATATTATCCTATGATTTCATTCTCAACAGTGAGAATAAGGAGTATTTCATGGTTGTTTGACATGTCCTCTTGTTATTGGAGATGTGTCAATTCTCCCTCTCTTAATAATAGGAATTACACATCTAAATGTTTTAAGAGGGAGAATTGACACATCTCTACGTAGGAGTGGAGTAGTAAAACATTTAAGGATGTGTTTAG
The DNA here is from genome assembly GCA_026284645.1 of Erythroxylum acuminatum. Lineage (NCBI taxonomy): Eukaryota > Viridiplantae > Streptophyta > Magnoliopsida > Malpighiales > Erythroxylaceae > Erythroxylum > Erythroxylum acuminatum. The sequence continues at coordinate 13,621,115 of JANKOD010000192.1, forward strand.
GGAACATCAAAGGGATGTGTTCCAAATGTTCCATAGTTAACCATAAAATCGACCAACCAAAGAAAGTAAGCAAGTTGTCTCTTATATTGCTTATGTGTGAGATTCTTCATTCAAACCCCTTAGTGACGATAGCTTGCTATTAAAAAATTGAGGATTATTATGGTTTTCTTAATTGGTTGTCGAAGGTCTTGGGAGAAATGGGACTAGAGTATCCTCCTTTTAGAAGATCATGTTTTCTTAAATTTTCTAATAGTTCGATGCTAAAGGAAAGATATGAATGCATAAGTTGCCTGCATAAGTATAATTGCATGAGTTGCATAATTATGATAGCATATGTTTCACACTATAAATGATACACAATCACATTATTCAATCTTGGCCCCAAATATTGTTTTGTACAATACGAAAGATTGAATGTGATGTGAGAAAGAAACTAAGTGCACTTGAGGTTTAATACATTCATGAGTTTTATGAGTTAAAACTCATAAAGGAAATTGAATGTGATTAAACATGTGTATCAAAATGTCTTGGGGTTTGAGAGGCATAACTTGATTTGTTCAAACATGAGGAGAGTGACAATCTTTCATTGTGGGTCTAATAACCATAATGTAAAGAGATTTTTTTTACATGCTTAAGGTTGCACCAATAACTCAAAATTATGTGCTTCAATTATTATTTGTTTTCAACTTTGTACATTCACTTGTTGAGTATGTTCTGTTTGAGTGGGAGCATATGTTTTGAAATATATCTTTGAGCAAGTGGGAGCTTGTTGGAATTTTATAGCATAAGTGCTACAAATTCCATTTGACGCACAAAGATATATTTGAAAGTGCTTGGGTTTCACGTAAGGAGCTAACCCTCAACTCAAGGGAGCTCAATGAAGCTCATGTAAGCTATAAGTGGCTTGACATAACTTTTCCTTAGCTCAAGTGTCTAAAGCTAGCTTAAGGTGAGCTTGTGAGAGCTTATTAAAACTAGTTAATAGTTAGAAAGCTGGGGATAAGCTCAACTGAACTCAATTGAGATTATCCCAACTCATCTTTGGTTTTTATGAATTGAAGCTAGCTATAAATGTGTTTCACTAGTTAAGCTATAAGAGCTAATTAAGGAGCATTAGTTTAAGTTGAAACCAGAGCTTAATGGGAAAAATTAGTGGTGCTAGATGAAGGAATCTAGCATGCTTGAGTGCATAATGGATACTAGGGTGTACTATGAGCTGTAGCACGTCATAATGCATCTTCCCATGCACGCACTTAGAGTGCAAGTTCATTGTCTCCATGTGGATACATGAATTATGCCAAGAAAGGATGAATTCAGCCAAGAGGTTGAATTCGACCAATGTGGAAGATTCATTATGTACCTTGCCTTAGAATGAACATATAGGACACCCTTTCACCAAGGTATGTTTACTTTGGATGAAGGGATTTGTTATTTTGGCCAATGGTTGTGACCATTCGGCCAAAAAGGGATTCATGCACAAGAATGAATGGTCATGAGTGTACCATCATGACTTTAAGTGAAGATACATGACTCTTTGCCAAAAGATGTGTCCCTTGGCCAAGAGTCATGATGTTTTGCCAAGAGACATAACTCTTGGAAGGGTCATGACTCTTCAAAGGCACCTTTTGGTAGCCCATAAAAGGGAATTTGTTAGTTCCTTTGATAGAGTTTTTTCTTTGGCCGAATACTACACCCTTCTCCCCATCTTTGAGCTGAAAACACTCCCTTCTTTCAATTCTTCATGTGTTAAAGCACTTTCTTATAAAATAGTTGGTAAGCTTATTAAGAGCATTATGGGTGAACCATAAGGATTGCTACTTTCACAAGTTAGTAACCCTTCCGACATTAGTGCGTTGTAACGAGATCGGTCTGCTCCACCCATTCCGACCACGACGAGTTGGAGAAGAAGGAGAAGTCATAGTGGATCTCCATAAGGGAGGCAAGACATCAAGCATACAAGGAGTTATTCCGCTACGTGTCAAGTTAGTATACCATCCTACCCTTTTTAGTGGCATGCGTAGGATCTTGTATGGTTATGAAATCATGAGATTTCTTGTTTGAGTTATGATCTAAAATCAAAAATATTTATTCATTATTTTTAATCTCATTATACTTGCGATTATTAAGGTATTTTATGTGAAAATTATTATATTTTAAATAAAATAATTGGTTAAATTAATAAAAATTTATCACTCTAAAATAAGAAGAGAAATTTGCAGTAATTCCAAGAATTCCAAATTGAAATTAAAAAAGGTATTTTAAATATTAAAAAGTATTTGAATTCCTTTTATCTGCTTTATGAATGTAACAAAAAACTCATGCTTCATAGTTTTTGAAAGTAAAAATTTTGTAAGATTTTAAATTATGTTTCAATTATTTTATAAAATTTTATAAGATTTCTAATTAAATATGCTTCAACTATTTTATTTTTATTTTTATTTTAAATAATTAAAAATTATAAATAATTTTTTTAATCGTAGATGTGATTGAATTATAGTTGATTTCCCAAAATAATATTGTAGTAATCAAATAATGCAATGTTTAAAATGGTAATGTTAAGCCAGCAGCCAGCAATTTTCACAAACTTTGGAAATACCAATTCATAGTTTTGCGATGACGTCAAAGTGTCTGAACAAAATCATGCTCCTCCTATAATCAAGATTTGTGGAAATTCCAATCCCTTAAACAACATCTCAAAGCCATACTATTCCAATGCCATGGTTATTGTGAATGTAATGGAATCAGGTTTTAGGAAGTATAGTTAGCTGTAGGTTTGAAGGTAGATGATAAGTGGCTCGATTTTGGTTGACCTCAATTAGTGGGTTATTGACAAGTTATTTGGCCATCGCCATGGCAATTATGACAAATGATAGGTGACATATTTAATGGATTTGAAGGAAAACTAGATTGTAACCATTAAAATTGGAATGATAGCTTTGATATCCTCCATGTCCTATACCATGTCCATGTCCTTCTCTACCTTTTGAAAAAATTTTCCATCTTTGTTGACCATTAAAGGGAGCTTGATGGACATCATAATTTAAAGTAAGGGGAACAGACTCTTTTGTTGTATTTCCTCCAGAAATATTCTCTTCTTCATCATGTAGGTCTTTTGGTTTATGCCCTATAGCCCATCACTTTGGTTGTAGTTTAGTGACAATTATTTAAAGACAATCTTTATCATGTACATGTTTAGATATATAAGATAAAGTCCATGGGATAATTATACATTGCAAATAAAATTATAATGAGATTATAATTATGAGATTCATATTGCATTTATATATTATATCTAAATTGTTCCTAGCTATTGTTCTATTAAGACTAGACATTAATGGAACAAAAAAAGATAGTACACGTTTTGTTTTTCCTTATACATGAAGTAGTCGATCTTATAGGCTAAAATATGAAGATACTTAAGCAGATGTGTGAGTCTTTGTTAGAGAACAAATTCACTGAACAGACCCAACATAAGAAATCTATTTGGAACATTACTTATATGTTTATGGAATTCTCATTATGATGATTGTATAAGTGATCCTTTGACTTGAGGTCACCAAAGTTATCATTTTTAATATTACTTATGACCTATTTAATCATGGGTTGTTCAATTGGTAGTCACTGGATGTAACATGAACTATATGGAGATAGTTGTGTGATCAAGATATGATTCATCGCCTTAAAGTAATTAGGGAGAAAGTTTCGTTTTTCTTGATTAGTATTGATTCTAGAAATCCTTAGCCGAGGTGAGATGACATTTTATAAATAGCTTACAAATGCCATTAATTAAATTAATAGCTAATGACAAAGAACTAATATGATTGGGCTAAAAAAGAGTAGACATTAATTCCATGCTCTATATCTAATCAGAACATTGTCATGCACAAAAAGGTTAGTCAAAACCAGTTTGACTTTCCTAAATATTTGATTGGTCATGATGCAATATTAGATGTCAATCTTGATCTATGATTATAAATTAAAAAGAGTTTTAATTTATCTAATTCTAATTATGAATTCTAATTATAATTTACATTCGTTGCCAATATATTTGGGAACCTAATGGGTCTCTAATAAAGAATGAGTTGAAGAGAGCAAAGATATTTTAATTAAGTTAGATTTGATTGTAAAGTATGAAAAACTTTATGATTAAATATGAGATATTTAATTAAAAAGAATCAATATGAGATATTGGATCTTATTTGGACATAATTGATATTTAATTAGAATTATTTGTAATTCTAATTAAAGTTTAATTGAAATTAGAATTTAATTTTAATTAAATTACTAAAATGTCCAAAACTATTATAAATAAGCTTAAGCTCTAATGGAACTAATGCTTCTTGCCTAACCTTCTCTGTGAGAATTACAGAGTTCTCTCAACTCATTCTGTGGATAGTGTTAGAGGTTGAACATTTGTACAACTACATTGGTTAAGATGAAGCGATTTCGAAACGGTTCAAAGGATATGACAAGATAAGGATCGGTGATTGAGACAGATCGATTTCTAAAATGATTTAAGGGATACGACAAAGTAATGATTAAGTTTCATAATAAGGTACGAATTTTGATTAATGTTTTATTATAATTATGTGTTAATCATTTATAGAATTAAAGAGATCTTGGTTTTTTGGAAATAAAAAATAACGAAAAAGTTTCATATTTATTCCGTTGTGGTCGGGATAAGATCCCGACTCGATTTCCCTACAAGGTCATCATATGAAACATAATCCACCCTTTATTTTAGACCTCTAACAAAAGGTCTATAAAGTTTGTGTAAGCCATTAACAATAACTTGAACCAAGTTTTCTTCTTTTATTAGGCTTTTAAAGGTAATTAACTAATCTTACATACCTTTTGTTCTTTTTATATATTGTGTAATAGATTCATTGTAAAATTTTGACTTTATTGTTCTCACTTGAGCCTGTGAGCCTGAGGCATAGTTAGTAGAAAGTTTTTACTAGGCTTGTTGACTAGTACTTGTATCAATAATTTAAAGAACAAAACTTTTACTTACTGACCCAATAATCCAACTACGTTGATCAATGCAAAACCAAGAATCAAATTTAGAATTTGGTTCATCATTGATTTGTTTAGGTAGTGGTGTTGATGATGCTTCAATATAATGGGCAAGTTTATAACTATGAAGCAAAGGTAACACTTGGGCTTGCCAAAGCAAAAAATTGAGGGACTTTAATTTAATTGATAATTGATATGCTGCATTTGATAACCTGGTGGTTGTTGAAAATTATGACCTAAAGTTTGTAATAGTAATTATGAAGGTGGATTCAATTGCATAATTAAGTAAAGTTTTGGGTTTATAGTGTTGAATTGTCAATAATTGTGGCTCATCCTATAATTGCAAATCCTACATCAAAAAAATATAGATTTGTGGAGGTTGCTTCCCTTATAAAATAAACCCTCCTCCTTTAGTTTTAATTATCTCAAAATTGCCTACGTTTCCTTAAGGTAAAAATCTCTGTCTCTATAATATTTCACTTGTATTATTCCTTTGAAATAATAAATATTAATTTAGTAGTGTTTGAGGACGTAGGCATAATTGACGTACCCTCATTAAATTTTGGTGTTCTTTATTTTTCTATTTAATAGTTATTGTTGGGCATAGTTGTAGTAAATTATTGTGCTATTAAATTGCATGTCTAGGAAAATTCTGTCTAGAGAGATTAAGTTTTAAATGGGACCATTTGTGACCCCTCCAATATTTTATGGGAATTTACCTTATGTGATTTTTCAGTACAATTATTCACACTCTATTCACCTACGTAATAGTACTTGAGGTGAATTTATTATTATTGGTGGAATTAACCAGAGTTTCACAACAATTGGTATCAAAGCCAAGGTTTCTTTTTAGTATGCTTTGTGGTTTCTTCTTAGTATGCTCTGTGGTTGCAGCGTAGTCTAATCTTCGATATCAGAAAAGATTTCTTTGGGCTTTTGGCATTTGGCATCGACAACTATTCAAATAGAAATTATAGTAGAAATGATAAAAGATAAAAATATTCCACGCCATCCACTTCTACAACTTCTTCCTCATCCATTTGAGCAAGAATTGTAGTGACAAATGCAAGATTTATGGTGGAGATTTTTGATGCTATGGGTCATTTCAGCATGTGGCAAAGAAAAGTTCAAGAGGCTCTTTTTCAGCAAGGTCTTGACATTGTCATTAAAGAAAAGAAACCAGATCATGTTGAGGAGAAAGATTGGAAGACTATAAATCGTTTGACATGTGGTACAATTTGATCATGTCTTTCCTGATAGCAAAAGTACGTTGTCTAGAAAGAAACTTCTACAAATAAATTTTGGAACACGTTGGAGGAAAAATTCTTGAAGAAAAGCAGTCAGAATAAGCTCCATATGAAGAAAAGAATGTTTCGTTTCTCTTATATTTTAGGAACCACTATAAATGATCACATCTCCAGTTTTAATCAGTTGGTTATTAATTTAATAGATTTAGATGTGTCATTTGAAGATGAAGATCTAACTTTGATGTTATTGGGATCCCTTCCTGACGAGTTTGAGTTTTTTAAAACTACTCTACTTCATGGGAAGGCTGATGTGTCTCTGAGTGAAGTTACAACTACTTGGTATAGTTATGAATTGAAAAGGAAGATAAAGGAAGAACGCACAAGTGGAGCAGCAAAAGCTTTGGTGGTTAGAGGTCGTTTGCAGAGCTAGACTAAAGGAAAGAAAGAGAAATCGAAGTCAAGGTCCAAATTGGGCAAAGATGAGTGTCTTTTGTCGGGACAAGGGGCACTAGGAAGAAGGATTGTCCTAAGCTCAAAAATAAAGACAAAACTGATAAAGGAAAAACTATAACAGATTCAAATATAACTGAGTGTAATGTTGAAGACTCAAATTTGTCACTTGCTATTATGTCATCAACTAGCTCTTCTAGTGCATGGCTACTTGATTTAGGATGCAATAATCATATGTGTCCCAATCAAGATTGGTTCTATAATTTTAGAGAACTAGAAATGAAATTGTTTACTCAACAAATTACTTCCCTCGTACCATATATGGGATTGGTTCCATTCGTTTGAGGAATCAAGATGGATCAATCAGAATCTTGACAGATGTTCATTATATGCCAAGTATGTCGAAGAATCTCATTTTTGTAGGGGCCCTGTAAGAAAAGATCTTGAGGTGGTAGCAAAATATAGATTGATGAAGATCGTTTTTGGTGCACTTGTGGTATTAAAGGGAGTATGGAAGAATAATATATTGTACCATTATCTGGGTACTAATGTTATTAGAACAGCAGCAGTAGCAGCTTCTGGTGATGAGAAAGAGTTAGAAGCAACCAAATTATGGCATATGCACTTGGGGCATGTAGGTGAAAAATCCTTGAATCTCTTAGTAAATCAAGGATTGCTGAAAGAGGCGAAGACTTGTAAATTGGAGTTTTTTAGCATTGTGTTAAAAGGAAGAAGGCAAGGGTAAATTTCAAAACAAGAATCCATAATACCAGGGTATTTTAGACTATGTTCACTCTGATGTATAGGGATCTTCCAAGACAACTTTTTTGGGAGGAAAACACTATTATGTGACCTTTGTTGATAATTTTTCCTCGAGAGTATAGGTATATACTATGAAGACTAAGGATGAAGTGTTAGGAGTTTTTCTCAAATAGAAGAAGATGGTGGAAACTCAAACAGGCAAAAGGATCAAACAACTCCGTACAAATAATGGTGGGGAGTACAGGAGTGACCCATTTTTAAAAGTCTGCGAAGATGAAGGCATTATCAGACACTTCACAGTTAGGGGTACACCATAACATAATAGGGTGGTAGAATGTGTGAACCGAACATTGCTGGAGAAAGTTCAGTGTATATTTTCCAATGCTAGGTTGGGCAGAGAATTTTGGGATGAAGTTGTTACATATGCTTGTTATCTCTTTAACCTCCTACCATCTAGTGTTATTGGTGGTAAAACGCCATTAGAGATATGGTTTGGAAAACCTATTATAGATTATACTATTATGTTAAGGAGTCAAAGTTGGATCCACGTGCAAAGAAAACAAAATTTATAAGGATCACCTTTGGTGTGAAAGGACATTATCTTTGGTGCCCGAAGTCAACGAAAATAATTTTTAGTAGGGATGTTACCTTTGATGAATCTACCATATTAAGAAAGGTGATAACTGAAAATATTGAGCAGACAGATTGTACTCGAAAATAGGTGGAGTTTGAAAGAAAAAATTTTACCCTAGAAAATGATGAAGCACATACAGAAACTCCTGTGGTAGAAGAGGAGTCAGATAATGAAGAGGTTCCAACTCAAGAACCTCCACAGCAACAATTACCAATTGCAGTGAGAAAGTCAAAGAGAAACACTCAAGTACCTTATCGTTCCGTTAATATGATGGCTTATATGCATCTACAATTAAAATTGATGACATTCTTACCACTGATAAGGAATTAGTCCGAAGTTCAAAAGAAGATAAATGGAGGATAGCCATGAATGAAGAAATATAATCCCTTTATAAGAATCAGATGTGGAAGCTAGCTAATCTCCTGAAGGGAAAAAAGGCAAATAGATGCAAATGGGTATATGCAAAAAACGTCTGACTTCCTAAAAAGAATGATGATCACTACAAAGCAAGACTAGTGGTCAAATGCTACACTCAGATGGAGGGAATTGATTATAATTAAGTTTTTTCTCCAGTTGTAAAACATTCATCCTTTCAAATTTTGTTGACTTTGATAGCACAATTTGATATGGAACTGGTTCAATTAGATGTAAAAATTGCATTTTTATATAGAGACTTAGAGGACGATATCTATATGACTCAACTCGAAGGTTTTAAAGTTGTTGGAAAAGAGAATATGACGTGTAATCTTGACAAATTGTTGCACATATTGAAGCAATCTCTGAGGTAGTGGTACAAGCAATTTGATAAATTTATGATGGGGCAGAAATACATAAGAAAATACGATCACTGTGTGTATTTTTGCAAGCTATAAGATGGATACTACATCTATCTTCTCCTGTACGCTAATGATATGATGATAACTTCAATGAATCTAAGAGAAATTGAGAGATTGAAGATTCAATTAAATCAGGAGTGTAAAATGAAGGATCTAGGTGAAGACAAGAAGATTCTTGACATTGGGATAAGCAGAGATAGGGAATCGAGAAGACTTTGTTTGACTCTGAAACATTACCTAAGAGAGGCACTAAAACGTTTTGGCTTAAATGAAAAGTCAATGCCTATTAGTACTCTGCTCGTTCCTCATTTCAAGCTCAGTGCATCTTTGTCTCCAAAGAATGATGTAGAACTAGAATATATGTCAAAAGTACCGCATGCAAATTTTGTTGGTAGCCTGATGTATGTTATGGTGTGTAGAAGGCCTAGCATGTCACAGGCAGTTAGGGTTGTGAGAAGGTATGTGCATGATCTTGTAAAGAAATATTAGCACGCTGTGAAATGGATTCTACAGTACATTTTGAACATCGTATATGTTGATTTGGTATTTCAGAGGGATAAGCAAGATGACCAATGTGTAGTTAGATATTGTGATTCTAATTATACTGGTGATTTGGAAAGGTGTTGAGCAACTACTGGCTATGTGTTTACTCTTGCGAAGGAACTAGTCAGTTGGAGGTCTACCTTACAATTAATAATTGCTTTGTCGACTATAGAGGCAGAGTATATGGCAGCTATAGAGGCTATGAAAGAGGTAATTTGGCTTCAAGGATTGCTTGGTGAATTAGGGGTTTGACAGAAGTACATCAAAGTGCATTGTGATAGTCAGAGTGCTATACTTTTAACAAAGAGCCAGGTTTACCATGCAAGGACGAAGCACATCGATGTCCGTTATCACTTTGTACGAGAGGTTCTTAAAGAAGGTAGAGTAACAATTCAGAAGATTAAGACCACTAAAAATCCTACTAATATTTTGACAAAGGTGTGGTGACTGCAGTCAAGTTCTAACATTGTTTGGACTTGATCAATATTACTAAAAATTGAAGATGGGCGCTTTGAAGTGCATTTGAAGACACTATTAAAGATGAGTTTTGTGAGAGATTTGAAGATGTGGAATTTTCCAAGGTGGAGATTTGTTGAACTGTCAACAATTGTGGCTCATCCCACAATTGTAAATCCCACATCGGGAAAATATGGATTTGTGGGAGGTTTCTTCACTTATAAAATAAACCCTTCTCTTTTAGTTTTAATTATCTCAAAATTGCCTATCTTTTCTTAAGGCAAAAATTCTCTCTCTCTTTATAATATTTTACTTATATTATTTCCTTGAAATAGTGAAATATTAATGTTCGAGGACGTAGGCATAATTGGTCGAACTTCGTTAAATTCTAATGTTCTTTATTTGTCTATTTAATAGCTATTATCGGGTATAATTATAGTGAATTATTATACTATTAAATTACATATCTAGGAAAATTCTGTTTAAGGAGATTGAGATAAAAAACAGATTGTTTAACTCTTATATAAATATAACATTAATAATAATACAAAGTAAAAAATTGCATTTATGATAAGTAAAGTTAATTTCAAATGTTATCTTTAAATATTTCAAAAGTTATTCAAATAATTTTCACATGTATGCACTAAAAATTATATATAATATTAATATGAAATATACAAATTTTAAAAAAATTTATCAAAATATTTTAATTATGTTAAACTAATATATTTAGTTATATAATCTATAATCATTTTATATAAGTCTAATTACATAAAAATTTTATTTAATGCATTCTTATTTATATCTTTACTATTTATTAAATAAATTGTAGATAATTTTATCATATTTCTTTTTATGTATAGAGAATTATTATTATATAAAAGAGAAATTTTAAAAAAATTTAATTGAATCTTAAACCTTTTTTTAAATTACAATTTGACCAGTATTTGACATGTATTTGATCGATATATTGGTTACTAGCCGATATTAGTCGATGCCAACCAAAAGAGTTAGTACCGAAGTCTGATATGAAACTTTCTTATTTTGAACTAATTTTTTGCCAGTATGACCGATACCAGCTAGTTATCCAAACTACTAAATTGAATTCATTATTTTGTTTTTAGTCAGTAAATTATTTATTTATAATACATACAGTTATAAAATATTATGTACATTAAATGATTTACTTAATAGACACTGTTGAACAAGTTTTAATATATTTAAAAACCTTCAATATACTATAAGCGCATAGGTCGTGGGTGTAGTATGTGAGGTGTCGATCTATCGAAGAGTTGTCGAACTAATCTAATTCCAAGTTACCTAAGGCCTAAAGAATTATTAACATGAAAATAAAAACTACATAGAAAAGTAAACACGTGAAGATGACTTATTAGAATTAAAATATAAAATTAACACACAAAGAATCAAATTAAACACCACCAAATTAACAATGAAAATCACACAAGGAAGATTAGTCGATTATGAGAAAGAGGATTTATCCTATCATCAAATGCTAACATGATTACTTTTGAGTTAATACGGTATCGGTCCTAGACTTTCGAATGGTGGATTACTCTCTCTCGAGTTATAATCATTAAATCCTAAATCATAACCCCAATTATATTATGGAATTTGCAATCTCTTAATTAACAAAAAACCCACAAATCCAATCAGATTTGAAGTCCTCTAATAGACTACCGAGTCCTCACACGAGATCTCTCTTCTTCTTGTAGGAAAATCCCGGGAGGTACATCACATGTACCAGGTGCGGAAAACAAAAATTTTTATTACCGGGACCTTCCCG
>JANKOD010000192.1:13711131-13729139 GCA_026284645.1 Erythroxylum acuminatum
AGTTTTAATTTATCTAATTCTAATTATGAATTAGAATTATAATTTATAATCATTGCCAACATATTTGGGAACCTAATAGGTCACACATATAGAATGAGTTGAAGAGAGCAAAGTTAATTTAATCAAGTTGGACTTGATTATAAAGTTTGAGAAACTTTATAATTAAAATGAGATATTTAATAAATATGGATCAATATAAGATATTGAATGTTATTTGGGCGTAACTAGTATTTATTTTTAATTCTAATTAAAGTTTAATTAAAATTAATATTTAATTTCAATTAAATTACTAAAGCATCCAATGCTTAGTATAAATAGGCTAGAGCTCTATAGAGGTAACACTTCATGCTTAACCCTCTCTGTAAGAGTTACAGAGTTCTCTTAACCTATTCTATAGATAATGTTAGAGGCCGGACGCTTGGACGGCTATGGTGGTTAAGATGGATCAGTTTCAGAAACGGTTCGAGGGATGCATCAAGAAAAGATCAAGCTTCAGAATAATGTACGAATTAAATTTTTTCTTTATTTTGATTCTTGTTAATCATTTTATAGAATTATATAGATCTTGGTTTTTGAGAAATCAAAAGTCACTAAAAAGTTTTGTGATTATTCCGTTGCGGTCGGATAGGATCCCAACACGATTTCCCAACATATCCAGAATTGGTAAGCTTGAGAAATCATCTGCCTTTACACTCCAAAATCTCATCGCTGATGGTTAATGGGTAATGGTAGGGACATTTTTTAGGCTTTCAATCTCTAATGAACTTCTTCCCTGTCACTTCAAAACTCTACAACCGAAGATAACATCTCTTGGGTCCTTAATATGAATGGTAAGTTCACCAATCATTCATGCTACAAACTATTTTAAGATAACCAACCGGTAATTCCATGGTTCCAACTCCTCTGGAAGCTCCCTATCTGTCCTAAAGCATCCTTCATAACTTGGTTTGTCATTAAAAACCTTCTCCATACTAAAAGCCAATGGCAGCGGAGCGTAGATGATGCTTGTGTTCTTTGCAGTATTGTAGTCGAGACTAAAGATCATTTGTTTTTCCTTTACACCTTTTCGATAACTATCTGGAGTTGAATGTTACACTTACTTTCTATGCATCACGACATCTTTCACTGGGACTTAGTGCTGGACTGGGTTATAACCTAAGTGAGTTGGAGTAGACCAAATGTTCTATTACTCAAAGTTTATTTTATTGTCTCCATCTACTGCATTTGGCGTGATTATAGCAAAGTAGGGAGACAAATACTAAGTTGCGGATAGAATCATCAATTTGACCCGAGCTCACATATATGCTAGAAGCACATAGCATCTTCTAACTACTGATATGAGAAGAAAATGACATCTTCAAGCTTTATTAACTGTTTCCCAATATATTTGGTTTAATGTTTTAGCTTCTGCTAGTTGTTTCTGCTATTAGCTCAAAGCCACGAACTCAGTTTTAACTGATGTATTAGTTCCCACTATAGTATAGATTCATTCATTTAAAAAAGTAATTTATTGTCACTCATTATTCTTAAAATATTTTAAACACAAAGGTACCCTAGTTTATACTACCATGTATCAAAAGGAATGTAATCATTTAACAAAGCTTAAGTTTTGGTGGGGAGAAGCTCATATAGTCCCATATTAGTCTTGCCTTGTAATAGGAATTCCTTGCTCTTCAAATTTTGATCAAAGAAAATAAGATGGATAATATTAAGAAAATTAATTATTATCTTTGGTGAATTGTTGAACCGACAGTAATGTTCTAAAAAGAGTAGGAACATTAAAAAAGTATTTTAACACCAAGTTAGTAATTATAATTGAAGTGTAAAAAACCATACTAGTATGAAAAATCACCAATAATTATGCATTACCAATTATGTCTTAGTCATCTTCTTCGTATACTTATAGATTGGTGATTGTTTAAATAGTAGGTGCCATGTGATATGTTACATATATCAAGAAATCGTGCTTGACAAGGTGGAGGGAACATAATAGGATGATGTGGAAAAGTTTGGTAAGACAAAGATGACATTAGAAAGGAGATGGAGATTGTGATGACTAGTCAGTTTTCCATGTAACATTATCTTGTGGTCAAATAATTTGTATTATAGCATGATCTTTTACACTAATCTTTTCTGTGGATATTATAGCCATATATTGAACACTTTTATTAATTGTTATTTTTCCATTGTAATTATAATTTTTCATGTTTGTAAAGTTCGACCTTAGAGTTGATGAAAGAGGAGGCCAAATAGCACGATTGAACATAGGAGGAATTTGACAACTTTGTAATAAAAACTCATGAAAAAAAAGTTACCTTTATAACTCATAGAAAGAAGTAGGTTTAACATGAAGATTTAAAGTAAAAATTATATGATGAAATTCAATATTAATTTACAGTAGATGATTGCCTTAAATGTAACATCCCACTACTATAAAGCATATACCAACATTCTAGAGAATATCCAAGCATATACCCCACGGAAGCGACATGTTAAAGCAATCACATCAACTTATCATGGCATTATATAGAACATAAGCATTTAGAAGAACTAAGTTTCCTCATGTTATTCATAGCCATGAGCTTACATTGTCATTACATTCTATAATCCATCTACTTACATTATCAAAGACATCTAAGATTCTTTACATTTGATTCACAAACATAAACATTCATTACACTCATAATTCATGTTTATACAATACATAACATGTGAAAGTTGACAACTTTATGCAACATGTACAACATAAAACTAGGTACTGGACTAAAATAATCTAACTAGACACTTTAGAATTAGCTAACCAGACATTTGAGCCATTCTTGGTTCCAAAACAAACAATATTAGGCTGTTACTAGATTGTTTTAAAAGCTAAGTCACCTTAGTGCCTGAAAATCAAAGTTGCAATTTTGATGAGTTTGCAAACTCAATGAGTGAACCATCATTGATGTGTTCACTCAAGTTAGGACATAGCATCACAAACGTATAATCCAAACTCTCAAATATACCACATTCTCACATCATTTAGTTTGGACACCAAATCACGATATATGTATCTCACATTTCAACCAACACATTATGAACACAAACATTTCATGTAGTCATCTCAAATAATCCAATCACTCATCTCAATCATTCATCTCAACATGTACATAAACATTTCATATTATTATTTCAACACAATTTAGTAATTCTTCACAACTATCCACATGACACGTACATGATATATATAAATGTAAATGCATAAGTGACTCCACTTTCTTTTTATTTTGTTGTTACCGAGCAATAATTTAACTGCCCTATATCTGTTGCAGATACCGGGCTCATTTCAGACACTGTCCTATACCCATTATGGATACTGGGCTCATTAATCATTGAGTTTGTGGCTCTTTAGGCACATTTATGAGCTTCAAGCTCCTTTCCATACTGATCACTCCGGTCACAACTCCTTTGTCTGATCATGCATATCAATGTCATGAAATGCATCAAAGCATATAATATGCCATGAAAAACTTTCATTCGGTGTACACAAGCATTTATCGCATTCATCAGATCTAAGTTCGACATTCAACATTTAGTTGGGCACTCATTTCCCACATTCACAGACAAGTAGATAACTTCTAATACACTCCCGAATATTGAACTCCTCGGACAATCAATGTCCAAAATTATTAATAACTTGATATCAATATCAGTTCAAAATAGATATAAAGATTAATCAAGACAATTCAAACAGAAACACATATATAATTGAGATTACACATCTAGGTTAACTTACATTATGCCCCAGATTAGCTATTGCCTTGACAATGTCTCGATGCTATCGATCAATTTGTGCTTTTACATCATGCAATAAACACATATTTACAAATTACTAACTTGTTTAATCAAATGAGTACTCAATCATACATATGTATATATGTTATGTTCAATGCATGCTCAATTGACTATCTCGGGTATGTAACCCTATTCATAAGTCTTGTTCATTCATTCATCATAGTTTGTATTTTTGATTTGCAATTAGGTTATGCCTTAAGTAAGTTTGTTTAATCTCAATTCATGAATCATACATTCACCAATCCTTTTCAAGCATTATATTTGCAAAATTCCCTAATTCATATTCAATCATGCCTAATTCATTACCTATATCATTTGAATCAAATTTGCATTCATAAGGACAACTTTATATGATTAATAACTCATACTTCTCAAATTCATAGACATTGATATCAAACAATCCAATCCTCAAGTTATAACCTCAATTATCAACCTAAACTCATCAAAAACTTAACCAGTTGATTCAACATCAAACTAAATTCATTTTAAGCCTTAATCAAGTCTAAAAGCACCAAAGTATAGTATATTATCCTTATATGATTCAACCAGAACACAAAACACAAACTTTCCTCTCTGCCAAACATTTCCACAATCATGGGAAGGAGCCATACAATTTCCACGATTGTGCGATAGGTGAACCAAAAATTTAACCTTCATTTCCTTAACTTTTCTTCCAAATTTTTACACCTTTATGATAGTTCATCAATTACACCTCAATTATAACTTAACAATACTTTAATTCCTCATCAATTAATCCCTAAAACATTCTATAGCCTATCCATACCTAAAGAACAAAACCAATTCATTCATCAAGTTTCAAGCATATCTTATCACCAACCCTATATGCAATTCTTCTCCAATCAATCATCATGTATGTTATGCTCACATATATCATACTATTTTTACAATATCTCTAAATCATAATTCATGTATAGATGTGAATATGATGCATGCAAATGAAATGCACTTCATAAATGCTCATATGATATGGCTCAATCTAACAATTAAATCCTCAAGTATAGAAATGGGTTATTACATTAAATTTAGCAAGAGAAATTTGTCTCCAAGCAGTAGCTAATTCGTTATCAAAAAACTTTACTTTTTAGAGATATTATTCAATTGACATGTCACTCTTGTTCATTTTCTAGAGTTTTACATGTAAACAAGAGACTTTATTTGTAACGGAATTTATTATGCTAAATGTGTAAAGGAGTAAATTAAATATTCTAAACCAAAATATTATAAAAAATTTGAGTCAAATTGATAAAAGATTAAGGAATTAAGGTTTACATTCAATTAAAGTTGAACACAAAAATTGAAAGCAAAAATAATAAGATGACGCTACAACTTAATGGACTTTTAGCAACGAAAAGATCATAGCTAAAAGTCCAAAAATCATCGCCAATAATAATTCATGACAATTTAAATTCATCACTAGAAATATCGCCAAATCTCCGTAGCTGAAAACTATAGGCGACATTTTTCTATATTAGTCTCTAAAATATTTTCCTATTCTTTATTTTAATAGCTAAAAAGTATTAGCGATGATTTGAGAAATCATCGACAATATATTTTCGCCACAAAATACTTTCATAATGAAAGATTGTTTGCTACATTGTCTAAAACGTAACTAAAAGATTTTAACCACATTTATGTAAACGTAGTCAAAAACTATTCATGACATTTTGGAATTTCAAAACGTAACAGAAAATTTTTAGTTACGTCTTCGAAAATGTAGTCAAATTTTGATATACATTTTAACTAAATGATATACGACGTTAATTATAATTATTAGTGGCATTTTTATTCATATTGTTGTATATAATATTTCAATTTTTGTTTTTAATTTATTATAAAAAATATAATTAAAAATTAGAAGCATTGTATATTAAACATAAAATGTTATTAACTTAGATCATGTACAAAATTTTAATTACAAGTTCAAAAATGTTTGTACAAAAAATAAAAATATTAAATTAGTCACTCAAACCTATCTTCATTTTCACTACTTACGTAATCCGAGCCAAGTAATTTTCTTAAGTACTTTTTATGCTTGACCACCTTCTTTCTAAGGGACTTGTATTCCTTTTTAAGAAGTTGAATGTATGCTGGTCTTGATGTGGTTGTTTTTTAGCTAGGAAAACTTCGATACTAGTGACCGTCTTTCCTTTGTTTCTACCAGGTGCCATTGTATTAGATATCTACAACTCAAATATCAACATTATGCATAAAAATAAGTCAAACATCAACTATATGCATAAACATAAACATTAACATTCTGCATTAACATAACTCAAACATCAACATTCTGTATAATAGAAAACTTTGTTGTAATATATATAAGAGTCCATAAAACATATTTATATTCTATATATCATTCCTTGTATCAAATAAAATTGTTTTAAGTAAAGACTCTAAAATAGAATTTTAAGGAGGGTAGAGGTTAAATGGGTTTCGTTGAAAACTACTAGGTTGTCTAACATTGCACTTAGGAAGAAGGTTGATTAATAAGTTTATCATGTTCAACAAATAAATCTTGAAGAAAAGAGTCCATTAATTGACAATCAACTGTTAAATGTCTTAGATATTCACAAATGTCACTTGAAACGTTGGAATTTCCCATAGAATGCACACTGATATGAACAAATTTTATAGCTAAAGAATTTTTTCTATATAAATACTTAAATTAACTAACTATATATATGAAGAAATTACATAAATTCATTCTATGAATCTAGTTTTAGGATAGATGAACTTAATTAACCTTTTAATTTGATTTCATCCCTAAGAGAACTTTCATTGAACACTTTACAGGTTTAAAAAATTCACTCCTAAATAACTACAAAAATCCTATATTTTCCCTTTCTTCACCAACATTAATACATTAAAACAAACATTCAACCATTAACAGTCCAAATAAACCCAAACAACTCAAACAACATTCATAAAACTAACCAACATCAAAGCATATAACAACAACAATGAATGCAAAAAAAAAAAACCCAAGACCAAAGCACATGCAACTAACCTTGATGACAGCGATGGAAGAGTTTAATTAAACATAATAAATTTTATGCTAAATTGACTTTTCAGAATAAAACTGTTAACATTAATTCATCGATGAATGTCAATGTGGAAACTAGTTTACGATGGCAAAAATGAATTCCACTAGGAGGAATGTGGCAAAATTCTCCCTAATGAAGAACAAATCGATGCAGAACAAATCTCCTTCTCAAACACTAATCACCCCTTATCTTTCATGCCCGATCTTCTTCTTGAAGGTTTTTAGTATTATCTGAGCTACCTCTCTTTCTTTATTATTTGTATCTAATTTTTTGTTACAAAGCTATTATATGTACATTTGATTGTATACACTATATATATATATATATATATATGTTGTGTAAAGCTTCCTTGAATCTTCAAGAGAACATTGATGGAAATATAGGTGGTGGCGATGTCCCGATGGTTAGTATAGGATTAGGGAAATTGGTTATTTTAAAACAGTTCTTGATTGTAAAAAACTATGTCTACACATTGTGACAATGATGGAGCATTCAATCGAATATGTATGTGTTTGAATTTAGGATCCTTATATGATTCGATTTAGCTTTGATTGTTCTATACTATTGGCTCATTAGGTGAAATACATGTATATTCGGTTTATCTAATACAGTGATCCATACTACATCTAGGAAATCGATCACTATATCTACTGCAAATTTAGTTAAAGCAAAGAAGTTGTTGGAAGCAGGTGTCAATATTCTAACACTTAAGGGAAGACCTTTGACTGTTTTAATTAATGGCTTAGAAAGTGTAAGGAGTTTTCTTGGGAATCCAGACATTACGAACCCCTTTACGTTTTCTATCGAGTCAAATGTCACTTGGAATCTAAAAAAATAATTAGTTATTTTCCTTTTCAAAGGAATATTAGGTATGAAACTTTATTTATTATTTTTTCTGTAAGAATTGTTAAACTTGTAAATAAAATCTTATATTACTTACCATACGTCATTATATTATATTGTTTACCATATTTCAACATTTATATGTATTATTATTTTATTGTTAATAAATATTAATGATTAAGAATAGTAGTCAACTTAAATTTATTAATACTAAATTTTTCAACAATATGTTTAAAAATTTGAAAATATTTTACAATGTTTAGATGCTCTATTATATTTTCAAGCAAAATTTTTATGAACGGAGGTGTATTATGTACAATAGGCATCATTAAGGAATCATTTGTGTATAAATCCATAGATTTAAATAAATTTATAGAGATTGAATAATTATGTTAAAATTGTAATTATCTCAACTTTTGGTGGTGATTTTAAGAATTTATCGCCAAAAGTTACCCTTTTGGTGGCAATTTTTAATAACGCCACCAAAGGCCTCACTTTTGGCGACGAAAAATGATAAACCATCACAAAATGCTCCACATTTGGTGAATCCTATTAATCATCGTCAAATACATTAATTTAGAGACGATTTACAGAAACATTGCGAAAATATAAGCTTTTACCATCGTTATTGAAAATTGTCGCCAAAAAAATCGTGGCTAAATCTCAGTTTTGTCGTAGTGTTATATTCAATACTAATATTATGATTAAATGATTGAAATGAATTCAATAGGTGAAATTTATCTCCCAATAATGTCATTAGAAAGAGAATTTTCCTTTTAGAGGTATTATACAATTGATATGTCATTCTTCTTTAATTCTTGAAGTTCTACAAGTACTTGAAGTTATTAATTCTAAGGTATATACAAGGTATAGAATGAACCACTTTTAATGTTCTCTATGCAATCAAGGATGTATAACAACTATTAACATATAAGTAAACCTCTTTAAATAAAGAAAAAAATATATGATAAAAGTAATTGATCTTGTTTGAATCATTGGATATATATTAGATTAACAATAATTTCATTAGCATTTATAATTAAGGGTATTATTGTAGAATGAGCGGGTATGCCATCAATCAAATAATTCATATAATGATAATTGATAAATAGAAGAAATTGGGTCTTCCATTCGATCTTGTTATGATAATTCAGAAGCGGAAGAAACTTTGCCAACAGAAGTTAGTGACAGAATAGTGAAAGTTGTTGTAAAAAAGGCCGCAAATGGTTCCCGATAAAATGCTTACAAAATTTACGGATGGAAAAAAGTTATGTAGGTAATTTCCTGATGGAAATAGAGTTCCATAGGTAAATTACTATGAAACCACCATTTTGTAGGCAAATTCAAACGATGTCAAGGTTTTTGTTTTAATTGGAAGGAGACGATGTCGTTTGTTCAACCACAAATGACGTCATTTCCTTATCACGTTTATGACACCCTAATAGCCTCTCCTCCCCCTTTGTCGAACGTTTGAAAGTTTTAATTCTTTTCCTCTTCCCTCGCTATCGTGATCTTCAGTTCCATCCACCATTGTCATCATTTTGGTCTCCAGTTAATCGTCCATCATGGTTAGTTATTCCTCCTTTGCACTTTCTTTTTTATTTTTCTGCTTGTTTTTATTAGGGAATTTTTTGGGTCAATTTTGGTTGATTTCATTTGTGTTGTCTGTGTCTACTTCAGTTGTTAATGGTTTTATGTGTGGTTGAATATGTTCATGTTGGTTAAAAATGCCATGTACCAATGTTTTTTCTTAATAGTTGGGGATGAATTTCTTATGACTATAAAGTTTTCGATGAAATGTATTTGATGAATTTATGAATACCAAAAGACAAAGCTAAATGAATTTGCGAATACTGATGAAATATTTTTCACTCTTCACTATTGGTTTAATCTTCTTAGAGTTTATACTTTAACTAGTCTTACCTAAGAGCTGGGGAGTGAAAATAAAAATTCGATACCTAGAATAGATATTAGGTCATAAAATTAAAATGAAATGCCAAAGTTATATCTTAGTGTTTTTAAATAAAATAAAATAAAAATGGAATGCCTAGAATAAATATTAGTTGTTGGAATCTAAAGAGAATGCCTGGAGTAGTTCCATGAGACTTGAAATGAAAAATGAAATGTCTATAGGTAGTTCTTAGGGCTTAAAACTAAACTAGATATGAAATAGAATCCCTAGAATGAATATTAGGGCTTTAAAATGGAGAAAATGTTTGAAGTTGTATCATAGGACTCGAAATAAAAATGAAACGCTTAAAGGTGGATGTTGGGGCTTAAAAATAAAATATTGAGAATGAATTTTTGAGCATAAAAATAAGATAAAATAAAATAAGTAGAATAAATATTAGGGCTTTGAAATGGAAAAATGCTACGATTGGTGCCACATGATTTGAAATGTAATTGATATATCTAGAGCTAGGTTATAAGGCTTAAGAAATAAAATGAAATAAGAGATTAAAAATGTGTCTAGAATTCTTAACTTAGTACCTAAGGCTTCAAATGGATTTTGAGTTTAATCTAGAAGCGAGAAACTATAGGAAATTAGTTATTAGTACCTAGAGCTCAACTTTAGTTTTGGGGTTTATGGGTTTGTGGTTTGGACTTGATTTCATAGGTTTACGGGCTCTTAGTTTAGACTTAAGCTTTTAGTTTTTGACCGATAAGATTTTTGGATTCTATTTTTGGCTTTCCTGTCTTCGATCAAGTGAATTCACCTTTAACATCATACACTAACTTAAAAATTAAGAAATAAAAAATAAAATTACTTTTATGACCATTTTACTTATGGGCCTAAACTAAGGAATTAGGAACTAAGCATGAGACCTAATTATCTAGAAAAACATCACTTAGTGTAAACCTTTGAGAACTAAAGATCTAAATGAAGTTTTATTTTCTAATTTTGAAAACATGATTGTAATTATACTAGGAATATATAAAATAAAACATACAAATTATATAAAAAATCACATCATAAGAGGTGTAATAAAGTTAATTTATAGAGCTTAAAGCTTGATATTTGCTTAATTAGAGTTTATATGAACACAATTTCTTTCTTATATTAATTTTAGGTAAATTGCAAGATTCAATCTGTGATTATAGAGTTTAGAGCCTTCACTCTACTGGGATCAAAAGAGATAATAATCATAACATAATGATGAGAACAATGATTAATAATAATTAGTTAAGAGTATCAAAGAAAATTTAGCTTACTAATCCCATTTTGTCTCAATTTAGTTCTTAAAATATAAAATATAAAATATGAAGGGGTTCAACTCCTTCAAGTCATCATCAACATGTTATTACGTATTAGGGCTATTAAATCCCTTTACATGTCAACATAACTAATTCATATCAAGATATAGGAGATTATAAGGATAACACTTGATTCCTCTTAGATTTTCTCTAGTCTTTGAAAACATATGAGGATTCCATATTAAGTGTAGTAAAAGATTTAATAACACCAACTACAGACTCAGTTCAGTTGATAGATTCTTAGAGTTTATACTCTACATTAACTACAGACTCGTGAGAATCATACTCTACATTAATTAGACATTTCTTAGTCTCCAAAATAATGTCATCTGATTATAAAGTAATAGATATAATTAATGAATTCATAATGGTATCATGAGCATTACAATCTAAAAGTTAAGTACTAGGTCAAACATGCTACAAAATTATAGAAGTAGAAGCTGAACCTCCTTTGTTAGTAGAGTAGTCTAACTGATGAGAAACAAATGGAATATTTACTTGTTCAGGGACATGAATTGAGTGATCATTAGCTAGAGTGTTAAGCCCTATTAATTTAAAATAATCTAGTAAACCTCCTCTTCCCTATTAGTCTCCATGTCTTTCGAACATGACAAAGTACCTTATATTTATGTTACTAAATAGAAAAAGGAACTAGCATCAATTTGTATAACTTAATCTCCCCAAACTTATTCAACCATTGAAGTATGTATGAATACAAATGCTTCAAAAAGAAAAACTCAAATTTTCTATAAAATAGTATAATATGATATATATATATGTTTTCATTACTCTATCTCATCCTTATTGATTTGAGTATGCTTCTAGCTACAAATTTTTGACCATTAACATGATAATCAATATCGTCGTCATTACATCAGAGTTATTAATTTTCTTTTGTAGTGTTGGATTATGCTTGTCTTATATCTTCACTTTAATAACATGAGGGTTTTGGACCTTTTGTAAGTAGACAATTTGATTATATCATCTCTCTAAGAGGTCTCTCACATCATTATATGTTGTCTTCATCATCTTAAATTATTATTCCATTGCCTACAAAAGAAGATCCCATTTTCCTTCTCTTCCTTAAATGTTAAACCATCTTTAGCAGGCATACTTATAAGCTTCCTAATTAAAGAAACACTAATTTATGCTCATTTTTCTAAAATTATTTTACTTTATTGTTTCCTTAATATATACAAATAATACAATATAAAGAAAAATAAATAATAAGATGATTGAAACAATTTTGATGACATACTAGAAACAAGAGGACCCAACTAAGAATAGAAAAAAAAAAGAGAGACTTGAGAATGAATACTAGTAAATGAGACTAACCTTTTGAATATAAAAAACCAAGAACCAAACATACAAAGGTTATAACTCTAGAAAATAAAATTTTATAAGTTTTGTTTGTTTAGTAAAGTGTAAGGGATAAGAACCATCTTTTAATTTGGATTAAACTAAATAAACATCATAAATCCCTACATCTTGTTGGTGAAGTTTTTTCCCCATTATATATGATTACATATGATTCATACTTAAGTTAAAAAATAACAACTATTAATACGTTAACTAGGAACTCAAACAAACTAATACTACTTTAATTGGAACCTTAATGTACTACTTTGATCAATTTAGTTGATTAGTTTTTTGGTGAGTATCCATTAGTTGAACATTTTAAGAACTAATTGTAATAACAACTAGCTTATATAGTTTCTTCATATGTGACTTTTAGAGTATGCCAAGTTTCATATACTAACTTAGACATGGATACATATTAAATTCATTTCGACCAAATGCATGAATTACAATGTGGATGTCATTACTATTTAGTGAAATGAGCCTATTGTTACCAATGCACTAGGTGTCAGAATCTGAACTGTCTTTCTTCTTTCAATTTTAATTGGCACACTAGGTGTTAGAATTTTAGTATCCCAAATTTGAATGACTATTTGGCTGGGTCCCTCTCTCGATTGGTGTTCATTTTTTGGAGTATAAACTAGGTAAGAGCCATCTTCTTGTTTAACTATGTTCTACTTCCCAACATAAGAATTGCTCCTTTACCAACTCTATAATATAAGATACTCTACCATTAGTCTTTGATATTTGTATTAAATTACATAAACAAATAATATGATGTATATATTACCTCTGTCTATTATGATTAGGAGAAATATTATGTTTCTTAAATCCAGAATAGATATTGTAGTGTACGTTTTAGATATTAGTGTGTCTACATTTGTTAATTACAAGTTTTGATCTATTTGATATGATGCTTAAAAAAATGTCACCATACATTCCCAGTGCTTTTTTTGCTAAATTTGGTGGTTTTATTATTAAAGCAATGCAATGGTTTTGGGATTTTATTAATCTTGAGTTTTTTTAAGGGAGTTTAAGCTTTTATTGACTATACATGCTTTTAACCTGCATATATGGATGATCCAAAGATAAGATGTCCATGTAAAAAGTGCAAACATATTCGTTTTCTTCCTATTGATGAAGTGAATCTCCATTTGTTAAGAAAAAGTTTTGTTCCAAATTATTTTGAGTGGACATGATATGGGGAGCCATTAATTTGTAGCATCTGAAGGGATGAAGTAAACTTGTCAATAAATGAGGATCGGTTTGAAGGGAAGACTAGTTTTATAACAAATAATATGGGTGCAACTAAAAATCCTTACACTTAAATGGTTTATAATGCAGCCAGTTATACCTTTCAGGCAAAAACGGAAAATCTTGAAGAAGAACCAAACCCAAATGCAAAAAAGTTTTTTGACTTATTAAAATCAACTGACCAAGAATTATGGCCAAATTGTGAGACGATGACTCAATTATCTTCAATTACTCTAATATTGAACATAAATTTTGAAGGGCATATTTATGATCAAAGTTTGACTAAAATTTTTGCTTGGTATAATGAATCATTGTCTCCTAATCATACAATGGTTGATAATTTTTACAGTATGAAGAAAATTATTAGGGGTCTTGGTTTGCTAGTTGAAAAAAATTAATTATTACAAGTTGGGATTTATTTTGTTTTGAAAGATGATGTGAAATTACAAGAGTGCAAATTTTATGTTCAATTTAGGTTCAAACCTAGAAAGCGTACTATGAGACAAAAATTAGTACCTTGGAAGGGGACGTATTATTTCTCGTTAACTACAAGCCTTTAAAGACTATACACCTCTAATGTTATTGCAATTTTTGTGTGAATGATTAAAAATTCTAAAATTTCTCGATGGTTATGTTTCGATCTTGTCAAGATATGTGGACCTGAGGAAGTACAAGTTATTTGAGATGAAAAGTCATGATTGTCATGTGTTTATGCAAAGGCTAATTCCAATTGTATTTCAGGAGTTGCTATCAAATAAAGTTTGGGAAGCTATAACAAAATTAAGTTTGTTTTTTAAAGGCTAACATCATTTGAAATAAAGTTTACTGAAATGAAAAAGCTAGAAAGGGAAATCCCAGTAATTTTGTGCAAAATAGAAGGGATTTTCCCTCCAACCTTCTTTGACTATATGGAGCATCTACCTATACATTTAGAACACGAGGCTAAACTTGCTCATCCAGTTCAATATCGATGGATGTATTCGTTTGAGAGGTAATTATAGTTAATATTTAAATAAAACTTATAGCATGTTTAAATCACATAATTGTAACAACCTTATTTATAATGTAGGTATTTGCATCACTTAAAGAAAACGGTCAAAAACAAGGCTTGAGTTGAAGGTTCGATATGTAATGCTTACTTAGTAGAGGAAGCAAGTACATTTAGTTCACATTATTTTAAGTTACATGCGCACATAAGAGAAAGAAACGTTCCTCGTAATAACGATAGGGAGAAACGGGTGATGTTGATGGTAATTTATCCATTTACACATATCTTGGACGAACATATGGACGCTCAACAAGAAAAATGTTAACAAAAGAAGAAATAGAGGCTGCCTATGGTTACATTTTATTAAATTGTCAAGAGGTTCAACCTTTCATGTAATAACTTTAAGTCAACTTTGAAATTGATTATTTGATTATTTGATGTTACTGGTGTTCACAACTAAAATACATAATAATGCTTTAGATTATACGAGGAAAGGTTATGCGAGCTAATGTCTGAAAAACATAGGATGATATCAATAAAGAAGTTAGAAGACACTTTCCTCGATGGTTCAAGCAATATGTAAGTTTTGTCTTGCGATAATTGAAATGGTTGAATGATTATATCAAAGCGTTTAAATGACACTATACTATTTAATATGATTTTTTTAATGTAGGCCTCATAAAATATAATAGAGAACAAGTTCATATATGATCTTACGAAAGGACCTTTGAGAACTGTTAAATTGTATCTGACGTATTTTGTCAATGGACACAAATTTAATACAGAATATCATGGCATGGCAATAGTAAATATCATTCTGAAGGTAATTTACCTCACGGATCATAGGGCTTCGTTGGTAATTTACCTATGGAATGATATATTTCTTAGGTACATTACTAATGGAATAAAACAATTTGTCGACAGATATTGTTGTTCCATCGCTAAAATTACCTATGGAAATTATAATTATGTAGGTAAAATTTCCAGGTGGATATTTAAATTCTATTGGTAGCTTTAATTGACAGGATTACATGCTCCATCGGGAAACTTAGTGACGAAATTTGTAATTCCATAGGGAACCTTAGCAACAATTCTGTCGATATATTTCCCGACATAAACTATAATTCCATCAAGACATTTTTCTTACGGCCGTTTTCCCTACGACTCTTTCCGTCGGTCATTTCTGTTGCCAAATTTGTTTCCTGATGAAAAGTTAGCATTTTATGTCGGGAATTTCTGTTACGAAAACTAATTTTTCTTGTAGTGAGAAATTGGGTTAAATAGGTGCAATTTAGTTAATCGTTCTTTGTTTGTTATGATACAATGTAATGTTTTTCCATTGAAAAAGTCTTTTCTATCTCAAACTCATTGTACACAACGATATATATAGCAATACATACAAGCTTATTTATGTAACAACGCCATAAAGATTAACACGAGAAACCAAAAATATATATAATATGAAGAGAACATTATCTAACAGATTAGATAAGATGAAGATAATATTATCGAACATGATGTAGATATCTTTTTCTCTAGTCTTTTTTGGTATTTCTAGAACTGACAGTAGGTCATACAATTAAGGTTTTTCATTTGGAGAATGATATAGAAATCTTTCTTTTATGAAACAATGGGCGAAATAAACAAGAAATTGTATTTGTAAGAAAATTTATTATGGGAAAGGAGAAAAGGAGTAAATTAAATATTCTAAAACAAAACAATACGAAAGTTTGAGTTGATAAAAATAATTAAGGAATTAAAGTGTATATATAGGTAAAGTTATGAAAAAATCTTATTTGAGTATTATTATTGTTGTATCTTTTATTTTATTAAAGAAAAAAAGGGCAGATGATAATGCTGTCAATTTTATAGTTTGCTAAATGTATAACATTATCATCGTCTTTCACTTCTCATGGAGCCCATCTTTTAAACATTGACATCTAGTTCTGGTCGGGATAACCAAGTTGACGATCGATCGACCACACAGCCCTTCCATGGATTATGAAAGCAAGTCAATGTGAAGATATGATCATCATCATATTCCCACACGTCGTCTCGTTTTATATACAATTAATCGCTTTTTACTAATCACCTACGGCTATGCTGCTGCACATATGTGGAATGGAAAGACACGAGTTCAACTTCCACAAAAAGTTGAAAAGAAGCATCTTCATTTATACACGGTACCTTATACCCATCATGATTGTAAATTTTCAAGCATCTCAACGTGTGCACTACGTGTAATAAGCACAAGACACATGAGAAAGTGACCTAGCTCCTTTTGCTTAAGCAATACTTTAATTGCCGGAGGGAATCATCAGTCTGATCGGCATAATGTGAAGGGCAATTAATTAGTATATAATACGTAGTTAATTGCATATATGATTTGTACTGGCATTAAGTCATAACCTATAGAAGATAGAGCTGGTAAGGTTTTTGTGGGATAATCTAAAGAATTAGTGGCTCCTGTTTGCTTTTATCGTTCTAGCTCCTTTACGCCACATTTTGAGGGCCGTGAGTTGTGATGCTGCAGCCGCAACCATATCTACTTCTATCATGGGATTACGTTGTTTGGGATTTTTCCACAATAGCATACCATGTGGCTTCCACAATCATGCTTCTATATTTATATATATATATATAATTCAGAATGCCGGCTGTTCAACTGTAATTTCATTCTGTAGAAGAACTGTATTTTTAATTAAGCTATGTTTTTTAATCTGGTTCGTTAGGTTCTGATTTAAGAAGCAATACGAGAAAAACGTATATTTTTATATTTTTATTTTATATTTAAAAGTACAAACAAATATTTAATATTTGTACTAATTTTATTAATAACTAATAATACATTAACCAGTTGGACATAAAATTAAATTAGCTCTTTCATTAATTTTTATTTTATTATTTAATAATTTTAATATTAATATGATAAATTTATCAATTTTATTTTTAATTAACTAATTAATTATTAATAATGTATTATTCATTTTAAGAAATGAATGAATAAATTATATACATTAATTCCAATTTTTAATAATTAATGCATGATTGTTTCTCATATTTTATTAATAAGTAATAGCTTATTATTAGATTGTGT
Source organism: Erythroxylum acuminatum (assembly GCA_026284645.1). Taxonomy (NCBI): domain Eukaryota; kingdom Viridiplantae; phylum Streptophyta; class Magnoliopsida; order Malpighiales; family Erythroxylaceae; genus Erythroxylum; species Erythroxylum acuminatum. The sequence goes on from JANKOD010000192.1 coordinate 13,728,827, forward strand.
AGTAGTAAATTACTCGAGGTCACACATCTAGGTTACTGACAGTACGCTCCAATAAGCTATTGCCTTGATGATCCGGCAATATTTGGATGCTGACAATCTCTTAGAGCGTCTATATCATGCAATACATACATATTTGCACATCATTAACTTATTTAATCAAATGAATGCTCAATCATGTGTATGTAGATGTGTCATGTTTAATGCATGCTTAATTGACTATCCCGGTTATGTAACCTTATTCATAAGTCTTACTCATTCATTCATCATAGCTTGTATATATCTTGTTTTTGCAATTAGGTTATGCCTTAAGTAA
>JANKOD010000192.1:13743710-13754208 GCA_026284645.1 Erythroxylum acuminatum
GTTCCGTCTGATCTTGATGGGGCTGGATGTCGTTGCTTGGATCCATAGTTCTGACTGACCTTAGCAAAATAATACCTACAAAACAACACAAGGCACGCCAGGGGTTGATTGCCGGTAGGCCCCTCCGACGCTCAAGTTAGTCTTTTGGTAGGGGTTTTGGTAGCTAAGAACAGAGAAAATCAAGGTTCTAATCTCATACCTGTATCATGGTAAAGTAGTACCTTATATATGGAATAGCTGCTAGGTTTAGGTCTTTACGTATGCATGGGAGGTTACCACCTACGAATGGGCCATCGATGCATGGGTCTGGGGCCGGGCCTAGCATGACCAACCCAACCAGAAATTAAGACTATTTTAGTTAATCGTGAAGTAGCATTCTATTGATAATTAAAGTAGTGTCCCCAGCAACTCATGCAATCAAGAATTAAATCAATCAGTTAAAATAGTTAAATTCGAAAGTTTGGTAAGATTGAAAATCTACCAAGTGGTAATGAAAAGTAGGGTTTTCGAATTAATTCATAAAAGAAAAGGAAGGAAATGGGGGTTTAGAGTTGGGGAATGTAGTGTTTAGTTAGAAGAATTGGCAGGATCCGGAAAGCATGGAGAAGCAAATAAGAGAGGCAAAAAGTGACCCAGAAGAAGAGAAATTCTAGGGCATGAGCTATTTAGAGTAAATTAAAGAAGAGAAAAAAAAAAGGAAAAGAAGAAAAATCCCCCACATGCTCTCCACATGGAGGTTTTAAAAGCTTGTTCTTGTGATGTGTACTTTCTTTCCCTCAAACATGCATATAATAATCTTCCCTAAATCATTGGTTCTGTGCTTCTCTACATGTAACCTCTCTTACCCTCTTTATACATTTCCTTAGGTCTTCTCCGTTTAGCCATGATTCCTTCTCGAATTGGTAATGCATTAAGCACAACAAACAAGGAAATTATCTTCAACGTGAAAATTTGAAGAAGTTCATGCTTGATTTCGGGGATTGTGGCTGAGGTGGTGGTGCTCCCAATTCATCTATCAGCGCACTTTAATGCAAATACCTGAAAGCATGCACGCATGTCGCAGCACACAAACCAGTCCAACTGATTCTCTCTTGATCAACTTTTTTTCGGCACACACAATTCAAATGTAAATCTGAGTTGCATTTTATATATGCCAACTAAAACAGCTCTTTTGCATATGCGAAATCGATGTGAATTTGCACAATTGAAATCGATGGAAGCCAGGCTTGCCGTCATTTGTACCCCAACAGTTAATATTGTGGCATCATCTTTATATACGTATCCACATGAATTTCACCCAGATCGACCAACTATGTTTCTCTTTACTTTTTTAACAAACTCATTAGTATTCTCTGGATCACTGTACAAAGAGCGAAATATCTGCGATATGGAAGACCACGAGGGAAGTAGTTAGTGTGCATGTACAAAGAGGGACCATGAACATACACATAACACAAGGTGAAGGGACAAAAGTGGGGAAAAATTCAGCCCATCTCAAGCTGGCCAGATATTCTGTAAACTAAAGAAGAAGGGTCAAAACCTCCGTGATTCACGCGTAACCGTCCATTTTCTGATTCACAGAAGAACAATTCAGTTCTACCCTACCACATATTATATAAACACTATTCTCCTGGGAAAAAAAAATATAAATTGTAAAATGGTTTTTGCATTTGGGTCCGTTCCGCACTTAGCCTTCTGAGTTTGGTAGTAGCCTCTGCTCCATTTGTTTCTTAAAAGTAAGTGTTTTCATGGCGGGGTGGGAAATGTGGATCAAGTACAAACGACTGTATTGAGGAGAAGGTAAAACTATTTGAAGTCGGCATGATCACACACACAAACGCGCATGTGAACACATGGATGGGACCCCTAACTGTCTACAGAAAGGTATACAGAACTAAATGGCGCAATGATGTTCATAGGTCTAAAAGTAGAGGCGTAGCCTCTTTCTGTCAACCCATGCAAGTCTCACTATTGGCTTTTTATGCCTACACCCATGGATACATGTGCACCTAATTTTGGCATCTTTATCCTTGTTTTCTTGCTTGTCTTTAATTCACCGCTCTCTTTGGTGGGCCTTACCCTTTCTTCTTGTCTCCTGTTTGATGGTTCACAAATTAAGTTCCAATGCTCCTGATGAAACAGAACGTATATATGTATATCTTCGGTGATAATGTGTGTAGCTTCTAATACGCAAAATCTGATCGAAAGTAGAGGTGCCTGCCTGGTTGATGTAGTAGAAGCACCTAATGTTCAAATATGGAAGTGACGTATGCCTACTCGCACAATTGGAATAGTAACACTTGAAGAGTGTGCTTGATACAAAATGGGGTCTTTAATTTCTGTATAAGCATTTTCAGGGAATGGAGGTACTTGTAATAATGGAAATGCACATTGAAAGAGAGAGAGAGATGGTTTAGTACATTGCGCCCTTCCATCTTTACAGCTGTTAGTCCATTTGGTTAGTTGATGACTTTTCTCTGTAATAATGCCCCTAAAATCAAGGCCATGGTCACCTCTACCTCACTCTGATTGAGGGATTGGAGATAGAGATGCCCTCTTCCACTCCGGAAACTGCAAATCTAAACTATTTGGATCATTAATACATCTAGGGTCTATCTAATATAGCTTATAGTGCAGCCACATAGCATCAAAATACAAATCAGCGGCCACAGTACTTGTAAAAGGGGTCCGTTTGGATTGTATCGAAGATTGCTGTTCTACTGGCAATAAAAATAGGTGCAAATATTGTAAGGATGCAAATGGAATAACTTAGGACCTATTGGTGGGTTGTATTGTGAAATTTTTATTTTTATTTTTAGTTTCTTTTAGTTTTATAATATATGAAAATTACAGAATTTTTTATTATTTTGTCATAATTTAATTTACTATTAGTTAAATATATACGATTTAATTATTTAATATTAATTACTAATAAGAATTATGAGTAATATAATAAAATTTTTAAATTTACTTTTATTTTATAATTAATTTTAAAAAATATTGATAATTATTTAATAAATATATATTTAAAATTTAAAATATCAAATCTATAAAATTTAAAACATTTATTATGTGATAATTATTAAATATAAAAATATTGATAAATCAGTTTTAGTAATCAAAATGTATATTAACAAATAAAAATTATTTATTTTAATGAAATGAAAAAAAATCACAACCAAGGAAAAAAAAAAAAAAGTAGAACCAAAACCACTCTTTTTAGTTCTTGAATATTTTTCCGCGGCCATCACCTTTACTGCAGCAGCGACATTATTGGTATATATAGTGCATTGGTCCTACTCATGAGCAAAGCAGTATCTTTATTGGTATATATAGTGCATTGTTTCTACTCCTGTGTAATAATTACGATATTTGAAGGTCTTAATTAATATTGTTAATCATTTCTTCTTAATATGGCTAAGTATAGTTCTAAGGTATGTTAAAATTGGAAACCATCATGGCATTACTTGGAATGATTTACAGGAAGGAGGGCAGTGCTTTCCATGTGAATTCAATTGACAAATGAGAACTTCCTGTTTAACTTATAATTTCAGTTTCCCTCAATAATACTTATTTTCAAATATCACTTTCATTATGGAAATTGTACCTTTTGATATGTATTTTAAATTTATGATGTAATTCTTTGACTTTTTACATGTTTTTCAAAACATACATCCATTTATAAGAAATGAAAATGGATTTCAAACATTATTATCATATATCTCAAAGATTGTTATAATAAGATATTTATGCTCTGTAAGAAGTGTGTCGAACTTTTTAGATATATATTTTTAATTTGTGATGCAATTATTTTAGACTTTTTACATTTTTTAGAAATATACACTGATTAATTTAATTTGTTTAGCGATTCCTAATTGTTTTTCAATATATCTATAAATATTATTTTGGTCTCTACAACCGAAGAAAGTATTGTATTTTATAAAGAGTGAAGAGAAGACTATTATTAAAATATTTTTTCATACAACTTTTATTATTAAATACGTATTTTCAAAAGAATGATTATTTATTCAATTTCTTATATTTTTCAAGTTGGGTGCTATGGGAAAAGTTGATAAAATTCATTATATAATTGTTTAACATAAAGTTAGTATTTTCTTATTCATTATAAAATTTGTAAATTTGGAATTTGTATCTATAGAATGTGATACTTACTTATTTGATATAAATACTTTATAATATATTTTTAAAATAAAATATAATAAAGACACATATATTACAAAAAATTTATATAATCATATTAATAAAATAATAAGTTTAATTAGATTTTATAATATTGAATTAGAAAAAAACTGATTAGAGCACTGAGTTTAATTCTAATTTGATAGATGTTGATAATGAATTGATAATGTAACAATCACTACACTATGTAAAAAATAAGTTCACTAATTATGGCATTCTTCTTCTTCAATTTTAATCCATAGTTACTACATAATTTCTGTAACCCCTCGATTTCCATAGTTACTAAATTTTTTTTTGGTTATGATATAAATAAACCCCTATTAAGATTTAGCCTAGCTTCTTGTAAAAAGATGTTGCTTGCCGCAGATAGCAGAGCAAGGTCTGGCGATTCTGGGATTCTTAGGCCAAAATCCTCGGCCAGATTTACCCTCTCTGCTTAAAATTTCTTACTCGTTTTCATAATGAAAGAGAAGTGAAGCTTATTAGGTGTTAAAGAAGGCCTTAATTGTACAAAAAAACTATTATGATCTTTCCTACAAAAAATCCTCATGATGCTGTTTCTCTCTTATAGATAATTTGCCGCGTAAACAGGAGTCCGGGCTGCTAAATTCCATGGTATAATTATTCTAATCTATCAAAATCGGGCAGAAGCTTCATGCTGTTCTCCCTCTGTGGGGTCCTGACTTCTCGATCTCATAAATGTTGCTTTGCGGTGTACGAATGCACATGGCCATTATATATACGCCATTCTCTAAGGTAGAAGGTTCTCTGATATAGCTCAGCGTCGTTCAGATAAATGACAAAGACTGATTTGCTCATCCTATGTATGTATTTCCATGTCTACTGTTTAATCATGGAGACACAGGAAGAGGGTCACTCAGAAAGGTCGTTTTCTAAGAGTTAATACGACACACGTGCACGTATTTATTAGTCTTTGATATTTACATGATGAGCCTGTCTCAATTTGGAGACGTTGGCACCTAGAAACTTGTTGCAGGATTTGAATTATATATCATTTATACTACATTCATTTTAGTTAAATCTGGAATAGCACGCAAACGATTGGAAAGTTTATTCACATAATTATCACTTCAAAACCGATGCTCCATTTTATGTGTGCTTTTCTATGCTTTTGTGATGTGTTTGTACTCAGCCTTGTTTCACTTACGGTGTAGATCTGTTTCCTCTCTTCTTGTGTATGTTTAGTTTAGCTACTCATTCGTTGATATCTGTTTTATGTTAATACAAATATGTTGGTAAACGTTAACCAAATGTTGAAAAGCTAACGAGGATGAACATAATTTTGCTCAGAATCCTACGTAGAAAGAAATAGATTTAGTAATTAAAGGAGTGAAACAGAAAATGGCATTAAATTAGAGACTAAAAACATATTTATCTCAAAGTTAGTATTAATCATGGAGGAGCCACTAGATAAGAAAATCAAACATGGTATTATAATTGTGTTCCTTAATAGCATGTAAGATCCAACATGTTCATAAAACACTTCTTTATGTATGAAAGAGAAGTACCTGTAGACATATATGAAGCCACGATTGTATCCGCTTCCTCTTTCATTCCAGGATTATGGGTCTCTTGCTCTCTCAGCATTAGAAAATAGAACATTGAATCTCTTGCCATTAAATCTTGGTGCTCCAAAGTTTCGATGAAATCAATAGGTCCTGAAATAGGAAAAACTATGCCTACAGAGCCTGAGGAATATGTTTTAGTACTTGAAGAACAATCTATAGTACCCGAGATGAATGAGCTTGTGGAAATTGCATCACCCCTTAAAAGCACTACTTCCCTAGCTAAGACTACTAAATCTGGTAGAAAATCAAAGAGGAAGAAGGTAAGTGCTATTAAAACAAAATGAATATTGTATTATGGAATGTAAGCGGTATTAAATTCCACAAATAAACATATTGCTCTTAAGGATTATATCTCCCTTAAGAAACAATGTTTTGTTGGTCTCATCGAGACCAAAATAAAGCAAGAGTCAATCTCAACTGAGCTCTAGTTTTTGAACAGACATTGCTATACCATAACAAAACATACAACTCATCCAAGTGGCAGGATAATTGTTGCTTTTGCCCTATACCTCTTATACTAGAGGAATTGGGCATATTCAGATTAATACATCCATTGTGAGCTCTTATTCAAGGCTACTTATAAGCTGATGTGTATTACTGTAATCTATGGAGTTGACTGGGAATTTGATAGGAGTTCCCTTTAGATTGACTTAAAAAGAATCAACTCTGAGATTTCTACTCCATAGATTTTAGTAGGTGACTTCAACCATATTCTTGATCCTTTTGAGGCTGATGGAAATAAAAGAGATTGCATATATATAATGAATTGCTACATCTTACTAGCAATTTGGGATTGACTGATTTGAGAGATAATAGACAACATTTTACTTAGAGTAATAAGTAATCTGGTAAGCTACTCATTCAGAAGAAATTCGATAGGTGTTTAGTGAATGATGAGTGGTTGAATCAATTCCTTAAAAGTCATACTATTTTAAAAACCTTCCTCCATTTTCAGATCGCTCCCTAATAGAGATCAATATTCTCTCAATTGGTGTTAAGAGGAAAGCCTACTTCAAATTTACAATTCTTTGCCAAGGCATCTTGAATTCCTCAGGTCGATTACGCAAGGCACTCAGTCAAAAACCATTGGCACTCAAGCTTACTAATGTATGGAAAAACTAAAATGTATCAAGGCTGCATTGATAGGATTGAAAAAAAAACATAGATCCTATGAAACACAACATGAGGAAATCTTGTGAATCACTGAAGAAATCTTAGGAGGAGTTGTCATTTTATCCAGATGACCTATGAGGAAAATTAAAAAACAAATAAAGTTTAAGAAATACATGGATGTAGCCTAGATCCTTAACTCATAGTTGAAACAAAAATTAAGGATTATATGATTAAAGTAAGGAGATAAAAGCTGGGAATAATTTTTAGAGCATAAGGAACTCTAATAAAATCATCCAATTAAAGGATGAAGCTGGCAATACAATCCAAGGTCAGAACATTTTGAAGCAAATGGTTGTTATGCACTTTAAAAGAATCTAAGTCACCTTGAAAGTAGTAAATTCACTTCCGAAAAAGTTGATAGGTTCTATCAAAGACTCTATACTACCTTGGTAGCATGAATCCTTGATTAAGGAGGTCTCTAGTGAGGAAATCAAAGTCACAATCTTCTCCTTCAACTCAGATAAAGCCCCAGGCCTAGATGGCTTTAATGTCGTGTTTTACCAAACAACATGGGAACATATTGGCCAAATGGTGACTAAGGCTGTGAACAAATTGTTTAAACAGGGTAGGCTACTCAAACAAATGAACAAAACCAACATATGCCTATTGATTATAGGCCTATTGCTTTTTTTAATGTGATATACAAGGTCATTTCTAAAATCTTGTCCAATAGGATTAAATCTACTCTTAGTAACTTCATTAATGTAGGGAAAGGTGTCTTTATCAAGGGTAGATGTATTAGTGATAATATTCTCCTTGCTCTAGAGGTATCTAAAGGATACAACTGCAATAAACACATCCAAAGTTATGGAGTAATGATTGATTTTACAAAGACTTTTGATACAGTTAGTTGGAGCTTCATAATTAATGTACTGACATGCATGGAATACTTTAAACAATTTTTACAGTGGATCAAATCTTGCCTTACTATATTCTCATTTACAATTCTAATTAATGGAGAACCAACTCAGTTATTTAAAGGTATTTAAAGACTTATACAAGGTGATCCACTATCACCTTATCTCTTTACAATTTCTATGGAGATACTCAATGTGATTATTTTGTTTAATATCAGAAGAGAGCCAAGGCCTAAGTTTCATTATAGATGCAACAAGCTTAAAATTTCCTGGTTATCTTATGCCGATGACTTACTCATGTTATGTGGTGTATGTCTAATTTCTTTAGGCACACTAATCCACTTTCTAGAGGATTTTGAGAGCATCTTAGGACTAACCTTTAACCTTGGGAAAAGTTTCTATTACTTTTCTGTAGGTTCTTATAATGAGGTGGAATGATATACCAACTAAAAGGGATTAAAGCTCAAGTATACTCCTTTTAGATACCTAGGTGTCCTTGTCTCCGCAAGGAAACTTTCTATAGGTGACTGCTTCTCTCTAATCCACTCCTTTCAAGAGAAATTCTCAACTTGGAGTAATAGAGCCTTATCATATAGTGGAAGACTATCTTTGGAAAGTGGCCTTATCTAACTTATATGTCTTTTTTGGTGCTCTCATATAACACTTCCTTAAGGGGTAAAGACACTTGATAAGTTGGTAAGAGACTTCATCTAGAGTGGAACTAATAGTAATAAGAAAACTCCTAAGGTATTCTAGAGTTTAGTCTACTAGCTAGAGGAAAATGGAGGGCTAGGTATTACTTCAATCAAGAGAATGTGCAAGGCTTTACTATTAAAAAACTTATGAAAATATGTAAGAAGAAGCAGAACATTTGGGTGATGTATATAAATTGTTATTACTTCAATAATGACAACATTTGGATAATAGAGCTTAGCTCAAAGTATTTATGGACCTTCCAACATATTTTAGGTACCAAATAAAGTGTATGGCCTTTAATCTATCACACAATTGGAAATGGAAAGTCCACTCTCTTTTAGTTTGATAATTGACATCCTTTGGGTCCTCTATATTGCATGGTGAATGCCAAGGCCTTAGATCACTAATCCCTGGCTAAGACCAAGGTATACAGTGTCATTAGCTGTAACAAACGAAGGTGGTTTTTTTTCTTTCTTAAGTACAGGTAATGAATGCATAGTGGAAAATTAGCCCCTTTACCTCCGTGATTCAGCTAAGGAAGATAAAATATTATGGAATCATTCTAACGTCAAAACAGTTACCTTCTAGACAACTCTCTTCAATCTATCCCCTACATGTAACTTGTCTAAATGGATATGAGACTCAAGAATTACACTTGCTCATGCTTTTATCTTAAGGCTTGCAATTTTGAGGAGATTACCTATGAAGGGCATATTAAAAGGAGTAAACAATGATGTTAGATGTGTTGTGCTATAGAAGTTGTTTACTGAGGATGATATTCACCTCTTATTCAATAGTCCTTATTCAAATAAGATTTAATCCTCCTTTTTATAATTGTTCAATGCTTAAATGCTTACAAGATATAGCTGGGATAAGGTGCTCCCAAGGGTGGGAAGCTTAAAATTTAACAAAAAGGGGATAAGGCACTATTCAGGGGTGGCATAGGTATTTGGGTCCATGGTATATGATGTGAAAGAAACTACAAAATATTCAATGACAAGAAATAAGATATGGAGGTTCTATAGAGAAAAATGATGCTAAAATTAAGGATGATATGCCTTGCTCAACAACTAACCCTCTCCTCTCTCCTCTTGTGTGAAAATAGTTATGATGTTATAAATTCTTAGTTATTATTCTAGTTTTCTTATGAGCTATGTTGTTTATTTCTGTATGGGTTGTACCTAGTTCCAAGTTATGTTTTGTTGCTTCTAATAGTTGTAAAGATGTTTAATCTTTGATATCTTTGTTTAATACAATATTATCTTAAATTTTTTTGAAAAAGGAAAGAACGCCATATGCAGTATAATGATGATAAAATAATCCTTTTAAGATATTATTTTCTATCCAGTAATTGTCTTCATTTAAAAGAAAAGAAATTACTAGGCCATCCTATAACTAATACAAAGAAAATTTTAATATAATTCAATTTGTTGCTATCCTTCCACAATTTTTACCATAACAGAGGTTCAACATGTATTTAAATAATAACTTTTTGAGAAGATTGACTTTCTATTATTTGCATTATAGAATAGAGCATATAGACTCTCTAACATGGTTGATTTTAGGGCTAATTAAGTGTCTTCAATTTCTTTATGTTGTAACATAGTTCCTCGTTAAAGATATTGAAAGATTCATGAAGAATTTCCTCTGGTTTGGAAAAGTTGAAGATTCCAAGGGGACCAAGGTGAAAAGGGACCATCGTTATTGTAGGAAGAAGGAAGGAGGGCTGAGACTAGTTTCTTTTTAGTTGATCTAAACCAAGATAAATGCTAAAAGAATTTGGAAGCTTCTTAATGGTTGAGAGATTTTATGGAGCAAATGGATAGATGCCTATTACTTGAGCAATTCCAGTTTCTAGCAATTGGACGATAAGGTGGAGCATTTTTAGCTTTTCATCAACATTTTAATGTTGGAGTTATGTAAATATAGTGCCCTGGAAAGCAAGTGTATTTACATGTAACTTTATCTTCTTCAGTTACAGTT
>JANKOD010000192.1:13762031-13787007 GCA_026284645.1 Erythroxylum acuminatum
ATATATTGAAATTTCAAAGAAGTTACATGAATAGTAACTGAACAAGCTCACTTTTTCAATTATAAAGATGTTACCCATACTACATGCCCACTTAAAACACTCATTTCATGCATTAACCTCCAAATATCACTGTAACACATATAACACCACTTACTACATTCACTACTGATTCCTCATTTAATAGTTCTGACGTCCAATCAATGTTCGGGGTCCAACATCCTAAGTTTTACAATTCGTTTTCATATGTAATTAAAGGTAAAGAGGAAAGATTTCAAGAGACCACTAAATCACCACCCCCCAAATCAAATTGGTGTTTGTTGATGCACTAAAAGCCATTGCAACATGTGCTAAGAATGGGTATTTTGTATCCATTTAGCATAGATGAGTTGTAATTGTATAGCAGTATCTGAAAACATATCTTGAGGGTGCCCTAAAGCGCTCATGGTATCATTATGAATATACAAAACAAAACTATGAAAGGCATGCTATTAATGTGGGGTATTTTCATCTCCAAAGTGGGCTCTGTAACTTAAATCAAAGTTATGAAACAAGTAGTTGGTAAATTAAAATTAGAAATATTTGAAATAACTCTACACTCGATGAAGGTGAAGTTTGAAAATAAAAACAATTCCTTCTATTGTGTATCCCAGATTAATGCAGCCTCTGGTGCTTCAATTGTCGATTTTAGCATTGAGTAAAAGGTGTTATGCCTATAGTTAGGGTATGGGTTCTATATTGCAAGGTCATTTGGGGTTATGAAGATGCAAAGGCACCTCTCTATCTATAAGAAATGTGCATTCCGAGGTGGAAGTGGGAGAGAAGGGATTTCATAATTGGTGTTTGGTATAAGAAGACCCCCTTCACTATTTAAAATAAAAAAACTAAAAAAAAGGTTTATTATTTCTTTCTATTGTGTCTCATTGAAAGTTGGACTATTTGTTGAAGACAAAAGTACATCGAACTCATAGGAAGTTTTACCATAAGCAGATTGTATCCATTGGGCAAATATAAGTTCAATCAAGATTTGTTTCTCTGGCGTACCAACAAGAATTTTTAGATTTGATAGGAAAAATTTAAGATTTCATATATATCTCTTTCAAGGTATAGGCTTGGGGCATAACACAAATATTGATTTATTCTAATCAAATATAAGATGTAATTTCTATAGTATTCGTTTAGAAGAAAAAATTGCTATTAATGTCGCATAACCGTCAAGGTGAATTTGGAGAAAAGGAAAATAAAGAAAAATGACAATTCTTAAAAGCTTAGATAAATTTAGAAGTAACCACCTAAAAAGGAATATTTATTATTTGATCCATATCCTGACATAAGAAATCTAATAGGAGTAATACTTGAAATGGCAATTCATTAAAAAAAAGCCAACTATTTATGTTTAATAAAATACTAAAGTGAATGATTGACTCATTCAATACTAGAAATAATCGCAGAAAATATTTTGATAACATGGATAACTTATGTCAAAATTGAGAAATTTTGTGGCTTAAATCTTTAGCATTCTTTTATTTATTACCTGTGTCTACTCTTTAAATAGAATACCATCCAGTTATATTCAGATATAGAATCCATTGATTTTATATGACTTACTACTACCCTTTTTCCACTTCATTCAAACGTGAGAGCAGGAGTTGTTTTTTACTTCACAAAAGGTCATGTTTTTATTTGTATATATAGATCTTGTATCTATCTATATATACAAATAGATAGACATATGGACTCACACCTAATGTGTTTGATAATATCCGCTTTTACGGCTATGCTCTATTCGGTGGAATATCTTACGACTTTGTGAGAACTATGTTTTTGCTAAATAGTCGCCCGAAACTGGTCATTGCGAACCCCTTTGTGAGGAGGCAGATAAAAGTTTAACTCCTAAAGAAGCACTTCATGAAGCCTCCCAAAATTTGATTGATTTATTTATTCCTTTTCTGCCTATCTTGTTTTTCAAGTTTTTAATCTTTACCCTTTTTAAGTCAAAATATCTAAATTTTCTTTTAACATAAATATATGTTGTATATGTAATTCTTTACTTAGTCTTAAGTACTATTATTTTACTAAAACATTTCACGTATCAAATGTACAGAGGTTTAGCTCTCCCTCCCTCCCTCTCTCGAGATTTCCATGTTGACACTTTCTAAAGAAGATAACTCGTACTATTAACGATAGGTACTCTCCAACTCTCACGGGTCTAACTAACTAAGGCCTGAAATCTTGATGAGCCCAATACGTGTCTCCACTATTACTTATTTTCACAACGGGCATGGTCCAATTGAATGTACAGCAGAAAACGAAACTAATTTTATGTTTTGTTGGTATTATTATACGTTCAAAGCTAAAACTAACGCACCGGGAACTTTGCATCGCCGGTAAACAGTTGATTCCTCCGGAAAACCCAACTTAGAGTTGTGTTCTATGCTTCATTTAGATTGTAGAAAATGAGAGTAAAATGTAGAATTTGGTGGCCGAAGGAGATTGCCATTGATGCATCATCATCTTCAAATTATTTCTTGTTTGGTTGGTTTGTGGACTCGAACCCACTCTCTCTTGATGTCGTTGTAGCTTTTATGCATCATGAACTCTCTGTTCTTTCATGCCAGTCTCGTCTCCAGGTACAAAACCCAAGTTGTTTTTTTTTTTTTTTAAGTTTCGACTTTTGAGGGTTTTAGTCTTGTGGGCATGTCGTCCCACTGATGTATGTTTGATTTGATTGCTTTTATGGATATTGTGATTATTACTAACCTTGTCCATGAATGCTAATTGCAATTTTGTGATATAAAGGAGGAAAAGGTGGTTTATTTAAGGCTTCTCGGAACTTGAGGTTGTAGGTTTTGTGACATTTCAGTGGCTATGTGAAACGTTTAAGTTTGGTGCTACTAATGTTCGAGTTGCTTTAAACAGGGTATCCTTCGTGACACAAATGAGAACATGCCCTCATTTCTACAGGAGAAGTCTTTGTTTCGTTTGCTTGGTGATTGTTCCTCGTATTGTGGTGGTAATGACAAATTATCAAACGATGGAATGGTGAAAGATAGTTGGAAGAAGCCCTCATGTCACTTCATTGCTTCAGACACAAATGGGCAAGGAATACTTGGAGAAACTTATAATATGATGAATTGCGGGTGTCAGCAACTTAATGGGTTGGTTGAGCAGTTTTGGCAGGATTCTATTGAAAGCAAACAATGGATTCGGATGTCATATGATTCACATGCGCATTGTGGTGGAGACTTTCATTTCATCCCAAGATTGCATCATATTCATTGGAACAGGCAAATAATTTCTCAGTGTGATGTCCATGTATGTAAGTCATATTAACTAAACTCTGTTTTCTCTCAACCTAATGTGTACTAGTCAGCAAAGCTTAAAATGTACTCTTTGTTTGGCCACATTTAGGTGATAGTTTATGAGACTCCCACATACAGGGTGCATCATTTCTCATTGAATTCTTGTAATTCTTGTGAGCAAGTGAAAGTACCTCCAAAGAAACTGAAGTGGATTAACAAATGTCAGAAAGAACCACTTGAGTTGGTAACACAGTTTATTGGATTCAGCCCTTATGTTTTTTTTTTAAACGTAACTTGTTATTCAATGATTATATTTTATGCACAGGATACAGTTATTTCGGCAATCAATAGTGCTGCTGCTGCTAAAGTCCTTGTTGAGACGCATATGGGGATCAACAAATATGCTGGAATTTCGTTCATTTCCATGTATGGTCTGTTAGATATTTTGCTTGCTGGATCTTGCTTTTGTTTGTGCTATTAATGGTCCTTGATATGATTTCTCAGGTCACTCACAATTATGTGGAAAGTGGTGGCCATTTTTGTGGCATCAACTTCCGCTATATTGTATATTTTTGCTCAGCTCTTTTATAACTTCTCGCTTTGTGGGTCAAGATTGATGTACACAACATTCACAAGGGTATTCAGCACTACGTGGAGAATTATCCAATTCCAATTTTGGCAAATCTTGTACTGGCCCATCTTTCTTCAAGACCATGGTTTCAGGTGATCAATCGACTTCATGCTAAGTTTCATAAGATATTGTGTACTTGGTTTTTCTTATGAAGTCTGATGTCTTTAGTAAAAAGGTATGTAACATTCCAAAGTAAAAGAAGGCGTGTTCCCTAGAGATTTTGCAGATGAATAAGTTAACATACATATATTTGGAACTAACTGTGTATGCTTCAATGATAGCTTCAATATATGACACTCTTATTCAATTTCACATCCATGTACCAATATATAGCTTCTATTTCTTTCTTCTGATTCTTGATATAAGAAAATTGTGGTCTTGTCCATCCATTGTGTTCTCCTTGAATTTTAGTAATAGTTATAATGAACAGTTGATAAGCTGGACTATGGTCTCTTCTTTGGCTGTCATTGAATTTTTGCAATTAGGGTAATTTTCATGACCTTTTTCCTGCTTCATCTTTCTGATTATTTTTCTATTCTTTTTTAAAATTATTCCCAAGGTCGCACTCATGTGTGGAATATGCAGAGAAAGCTGCATTACTCAGGCATTCTATATGGTCAAGAATAGCTGTTGATCTTCTTCTAGGGAATTTATTTGGCTATATACTGCTGCGTCACCAAGAATCTGCTTGCTTAGTGCTTAAAACATTCGCCGATGACATTACAAATGAGTTTTTGCGTTCAGGTTGTGTGTGGTTGATGGGTGTACCTGCGGGTTTCAAATTGAATACTGAGCTGGCAGGAGTCCTTGGAATGATTTCACTAAATATAATACAAGTTTGGTCTACGGTGTGGATATTAATTGGCTGGCTAACCATTCATTTCATTAAAGGGCTTGCTTTATTCGGGATTCTTTTGGGAGCAACAGTTCCTGCTGCTTTGATCATAGATTTGATTTCCTTAGCAACATTGCATGTGTCAACTATTTACTGGGGTGTATCACTAATTTACTCGTGGCAGATAAAGGCATTAGCAGCTCTGTGGCGCCTTTTCAGGTAAAACAGAAAATGAACTTTGATAAGGAGCTTCAGTATAAGAGATCTGATGTTCTTGTATTGAGGAAAAGTAATTGTATTTTTAGCTTGGCTGAGTTGTGGTTTTGGCATCATTCGTAATCATCTTTTTATGGTAGAATATCTCTTGGGATTATCGGACAGTAAGCAATTCCCCTCTTGATAACTCCCATACGTTGAACTTTGTGTAGATGCTGGATTTGAATGATATAATACCCCCGTCCAGTATCTATGTATACAATAATGGCCATGGGATTTCTTTGATACAAGTAATTTATGTAGTTGTTAAACTTTTGGCAGGGGTCGCAAGTTGAACCCTCTTCGACAAAGATTAGATAGCTATGATTACACTGTGAAGCAACACATTGTTGGATCCCTTTTATTTACGCCACTACTGCTTCTCTTGCCCACAGTTTCGGCTTTCTACATCTTTTTCACCATTTTGAAGACAACAGTGACCTATTTTTGTTTATTGATTGAAGTCGCTATATCTGTAATCCATTGTATACCCTTTTTCGAAATTTTCCTTTTGTTGGTGCGACAGAGAAGATTGCCTTCTGGGATATGGTTTAAAATGATATATTGTAAGAGTGATTCTTCAGGGTTTGTATACTTTGGTGAAGGCAGTTCATTTGATGAGTCGATGCAGAATAAGGGTGGAAGCAAAATAGGATCTAGCATTCTAGTTTCTGTTGTTCACAGCAACTTCTTGACCTTTGGTGAGGCCTCAAGCTCTCTGTCATTCCATCTTGGTACTTTTGCCTTCACTAGTTGAAGTGACTGACCAAATCCATTTATGAGGCTTAATTAAGGCTGTGATCTCTTTAAGATTAGAGACACTTATTTGTTTCTTATGCTTTGCACCATTGTTCATCCAATGTGTAACTCGAGGCAGCTACAATTATTACAGGACAAGTAGTCTTGCCACACTGTAAGAAGGTATTCTCTGGGATTTCTAGTTTTGTTGCGGCAGCTGCGTATGGGGCTCTCACTGGTTGTAGGTGAGTAAGAGTTCCATCCATGTCCTATGATCTAGCTGGATGTTTTGTTCTTCTTTGACGTCAATTTTGTCAACTTGTTTTGTTGTTACTTTTTAATTGTTCTGTCTTACTGTTTTGTTTTCGACTTTTCATCATCAGAATTCCATCTTCACTGGGGATCAATATTCCTTCAACAATGCCATGGATGTCTATCCCAGGTAGAGCATACTGGCGCCTATGCTATAATTCAATTCTTGACTGCATGTCTAAACGTTGATGCCATTCATTTCAACGATTTTCGGCCACCTTTTGTTTGACTTCTGTATATTGCGATTGCAACTTTGTCACTTACTCATTTTGTTGGTATTGCTCCCTTAGGCGTTAGTGTTCTTTTCTGGCTTGTAAATAGCTTTGAGGAAATATCTCAAGTTCTTTCTGTTAATTTCTGTGTCTTGAAACTTTTCTCCCTCAAACTCCAATAATAATACTGTGTTACCAAAATGGTGATGCATGCGAGTTCAACCAAAATAATAATCCTTGAAGCAAACACTGTTCTCCCTATACCTATTTAAGCTTATTTAAACCAACACGTGTATCCTCCTCTCTCTTGGATTTCATAATTCTCTTTACAATAGAGGGGTGGAATTCCAAAAACAATAGCCTGATAAAGCACAGATCTAAACAAGTCCTTCAATCAGGGAAGCTCACACAAGATGTTGCCAAGTGCTGCAATCGCAAGTATCCACAGCTTCTTATATAAGCACAGACAATCTCAGAATGATTTCGCTTTTTCACTCTCCGTTACTTAAAGCAGCACTAATGCATTGGAAACAAGCGCTAGAACATCACCAGATGATTGATTCTTGCAAGTCTATAAAAGTTTTTGGAAGCCCATATATCTGGAGTCAAAATTCACTCGTGTAGGTCTGCTATCAACATCGTAGTCTACACCCAACGAGGGTAAGCCTGGTAGATTTCTTATATATCGTTTGACGATCATATAGGATATGTATTCAGTTTCATCTGCAAAATTTAACATGGACGATCGTAGATTTACAAGTTCATCTGCTATACTGAATTCTTTTGTAGTTTGAATTTTTTATTTTTAAAATTTATCATTTATCTCCATTAAATTTGATTTTTGTTTCACTTGGCGTCAAATTTAACAAAGAATGGGTTAAAAAAGATAGGAAAACGACATTATATGAATATTACACAATACTTATCATAGTTGTACTTTTTTTGGTACATAAGAAGTGGTAACCAAGTGTTAAGTACGAATAAAAGCAATTCCCTGAGCATCCACACGCAACAAATAGAGCATGTCAGTCGGGGGATTAGGCCACACGCACTCGCCGTAGATCATACTCGAGCCCAAACGAGTTAAAAAATCAGCGCATTGGTTACCCTCGCGAAAAAACATGGGCGAGAGTATATCTCTATAGGGCACCGAGGTGGGATCGTATATTAGATATCAGGCTAGCAAAGGGGTGAAAGGCTAGGACATCCAGGGAGGAGGCTAAGCAGTGTAGCGCTTTCAAGGAGTCAGACTCCACCACTAGGCTATCACACTGAAAGTCCCGTGCAAAGACGAGACCGAATCTGAGAGCCATGAGTTCCGCTATCAGGATAGTAGTGATCCCAACAAAGTTGGAGAAACCCGTTACCCAATTACCATGACTATCCCTAAGCAACCCGCCCCGCCTGGCCAGAACTAAGAATAGCATTACCACGTCTATTGTAACCAAGGTACACGACATCGGGTGGAGTGCAACATTATGTAACGCATATACACTATGCCACATGAAGCTTTGTTTGAGGAAATAAAGTGGAAAGACAATTTTTTTTTTGGATAAAGTAAAGAACTATATTAATAATAGGATGTCCACGCGAAATCATGTGCTCAATAACAAAGCAACGACAACGCCTAATAAACATACATCAAAACGGGGTGTTTGACCAAAAATGGGGGTAAGTGCAGATCGTGTCTTACCACATTCACTAATCCCAACCAAATTAGGGATTGGGTAGAGAAGCGCTCGCTGTGTTCCAGAAGAGATGCTCCAATCGATGGTTGATCTTCAGAGTTTCATGTTGCCCGTCCTCACCACTCGTGGATTAGAAGTTGTTCTCGTGTTGCATGGACCAACATTTGTGTTCAGAGCTTATGTTCTTTCACTACACATCAAAAAAGGGGGAGAACCCCAGGCAATTTGCAGCTTACCAAACCCTCGGTCCTCGTCTACCTGGTACTTTCTTGCAAAAATTTATAGATCTACTATGTCATGAGATTGTTTGCCTCGTCTATATATTAGTTGATTCCCCAAGATGAGGCTAAATTAAGGTAGACTTTTTCAGATCTTAGAGTACAAAGGAGTTTCTCTCTGATTCTACCAATTAGAGAGCATAGAACCTTATTTTAAAGCATGTAATATTATGAAAACGCCTGATGTTTCTTTCTCGCTAAGTCTCCTTGATTGAGGAGACGAAGGAGATGATATATATCTGCTTGTTGTAGTTAGAAGCATGGTTCAGGTTCAGAAGCCAATCAAGAGTTTCCATGAAGGTGGTACATGCATTAGAGATAAGACACAACTCCTGAATCTTCTCCCATAAAAACTGGGAGAATGGGCAAAGGAAAAATAAGTGGTTTCTTGATTCTTTCTCTCTCTCACAAAGGACACAAGTAGAATTAGAAGAAATATAGTGCATTCTGTCTGTTAAGCTTAGTTTATTCAGCACAGTAAGTCACAGAAGAATGGAGTAGTTAGGCATGACTAACTTGTTCCAAATAATAGGAAAACAGATTTCCCTTGGATTATTCTAATTCTGCCAATTTCTGAATTTCACAATGCTGAAGATGTTTGGAGGTAGATTAATACATTGGAATATGTCATTTCTTCCCATGTTAGGATGGTAATTAGGAGTGAGGTGTTGTAATTCCAAGGGAATGTTCCATTGGCCCCTTAGAATGATGGAATTCACTTTTAAGTTGATAAGAAGTCCATTCCAATACTAAAGAGTTTGAGGAATTCTAATTAGGGGACCTTTACAAATCCAATTATCACACCAAAAATAAGTATTTTCTTCATTTCCATCCTTACAAAACACCAAAGGTTCTAAGATAGGTCTTAACCTCAAAAGTTGAATCAAGGATCAAAAAAAGAAAGGTCTTAGAGGAATAGACCAAAGGCTAAATCCTTTAAGGATATAGCTATGGAGCCATCGAATCCATAGAGATTTCTTATCCAATAGGATGCTCCATAGATTTTTTATCAAGGCTGATCTATTAAAGTTGTCAATAGAGGTCAATCCTAGACCATCCTCTTCTTTTCTTTTGCATACTTATGTCCATTTAACCTTAGGAAGGTGGTGGTTCGAGTTTGAGCTTTGCCACAAAAATATTCTAAATAGCTTTACGATGGTTTCAATGAATCCTTTGGCTAAGGATATGTTGTAGGACCAGTAAATATAAAGGGAATTCAGAATGGATTTGATGAGTTGCAATCTCCCACCGAAAGAGAGAACCTTGTTAGACCACATACTCAATCTTCTCCATATTTTTTCTATCAAGGGAAAGCATTCAAAGAATTGTATCCTTTTTGTAGTAATGGGTAGGTCTAGATAAGTCAGAGGAGCTAGCTTCCTACTCATCCCTATGATTAAAGAGATTATATTTTCCGTCATAGTTGCACTAGCAGCCAGAATGAAATGGCTTTTCCTGAGGTTTACCTCTAAACCTGAGAGGTCTTTGAATAAAGACAAAGTCAAGATGAGCAATTTAATAGATTTACCATAAGCCTTGGAAAAAAGCAAAGGGTCATCCACAAAGCATAAATTAATAAGCCCTACTTTCTTGCATTTGCTATGAAATTTGTAATCCTTGCTATTACCCACCTTCTGAAGAGTCAATTGACTTAGAACCCCCATGCATATGTAAAAAGATATGGGTAGATGGGATCTCCTTGTCTCAATCCTCTAGCACTCTTGAAGATATCAGTTGGCATACCATTAACAAAAGCAAAGTAAGATGGAGTGGTAATTCAGGCCTTAACCTATCTAACAAACACATTTTGGAAACCCAAAAGCCTCAGAGTTTGAAGGATAACGACCCATTCTACATTATCAAATGCCTTCTTGAAATTCACTTTTATGACACAATTATGAGGGGTATTCTTAATCTAATATCATTTCATTAGTTCTTGAACAATCTTTCTATCATATAAAAAGACACTTTAATTATCAGAGATTAGTGAATCCAAGACAAGCTTCAACCTGTTTGCTAAAATTTTAGAAATTACCTTTTAAATGAAGTTGGTGCATACAATAGGCCTGAAGTCATCCAAGGAAGAAGGGAAGGAGACTTTAGGAATCAAGCAAATATGAGTTTTATTGATCTCCTTCTGTAATATTCCCCTTAAGAAAATTTCCAAGATTGCTCTCTTTACCATAGGGTCAGTTTCTTGCTAGGTCTTTTAAAAGAATAGCATTAAAGTTGTCAGGTCTAGGAGATTTATGAGGATGCATTTGAAAAATCACCTCTTCTATCTCTTTGTCCTCCATTAGTTTAATGAGTGTTGTAGCTTGCTCTTGAGAGATCGTCTGTTGAATGAAGGAGCAATGAGGAGTAGTAGTTGCTTCAGTATATGAACAACCATAAAAGCTCTTAAAGTATCTCTCGGCTTCCATTAGAAGATATTTTTGTTGAGTAATTTCCTCTCCATCTTGAAGCTTAAGGAAATAAATTCTATTTGCACTTTTCCTTGTTAAAATAGGGTTAAAGAAGAATTTAGATCACCTTTCACCATCTTTTAGCCAGTTGACTTTGGTCCGTTGTTCCAGAAGGTTATCATGATCCCTCTCTTTTGATAAATAAGACCTCAAAATAGTCTTCTCAGTACTCAATAAGATAGAATTAACAGGATCTCAAGTAAGCTTATCTTGTATAGCTTCCAATTCTTCTTTAACTTTAGTAATAACTAGTTGTATCGATGAAGTTTTTTCACTCATAATGCTTTTCATCTCCATTTTTATAGCCTTAAGCTTCTAGACATAAATGAATTGGTGTGTTCCCTCAATTGGAACCTCTAAACCATTCTAGAGAGCCTCTGTAAATCCATCATCATCAATCAAAAGATTATTAAACCTGAAATAACCTGAAGAGATTCTATATCTGTATAGGTGTATGATCTAAGAATAATGGATCCAAGAAAGTAGATACCCTATTAGGAAACTGTGCAATCCATTTTTGGTTTACCAATGTACAATCTAGTTTTTTCCTTAAAGCCCATCTACCAGCCTATTTGCTGCTTCAAGTGTAGAAATGGCCCTGAGACTTTAAGTCAAAAAATCCCAATTTATCCACACAATCATTAAAGTCGGGTGAGAAGTTTCTCAAGCTGTAGTTTCTCTCATATTCAATTCTATATAAGGTAGAATTGAAATCTTCACATAGAAGCCAAGGTCTATTAACTATTTGTTGGAACTATGATAAGTTGTCCCATAAAAGTTTCCTTTGGAAAACATAATTAGCATCATAGATAAAAGAGGAAAATAAATCAACATTTACTTAAAGAAGTTTACATTTTAGGTGAACAACTTGCATCTCTGTCCTAAAAATGTGGACATCCACCAAAGAAGGGTCATATCCAATAATGATTCTCCTAAACCTATGAGCTTAATGGTTGGAGATAAATTTTCACCTAGAGCCCAATTTATTCGGAAGTCTAATATTCTTATGTCTGATTTTGGTTTCAAAAAGAGAAAAAATCCATGGTTTTGTGTTATAGACAAAATCCCTTAAAGTAGAGAGCTTTTTAGGGCAGTTGATCCCCCTCACATTCCATGCAATGACTTTCATAAATCAAAAAATCTTATTTTTGGAGCCTTTACCTTTGCTCCTATTAGATTTCCTTTTAGTAGCTATCAAAAATTTCCCAATAAGAGGATCATCGTCCTTCATTAGAAGGTAGAGAGTTGTTAACCATTTGATCAAGACCATTGGGAAGGTCATTAGAGTTAGTTGGTTATTCATCCAGAGTAGTCTCCTCTCTAGAAGTATCATCCACGATAATTGATTTACTATTAGCAGCTACCTCTATAGCCTCTTTTCCACCATCAACTTTAACAAATACCTCTTTTCCACCATCAGTTGCAATAAATACCTCTTTTCCAGTAGTTGTTATATCATTTTCCTTATTTTTTTATAGTTGTGTTTTAGTAAGGAGTAGATTCCTCAATCAATCCAACCTCTTGATTGATAATCCCATCACCTATTACCTCCTTATAATTGCCCTTTTGGAAAGTTTTACTGCGTAGGAATCCATCTTTTAACTTGAGAAGTAAGTGAGAGCATCCGTTGGTATTTGATTGACATATTATCCTTGTATAGAGATCCATCAAGTCCCAATCTCATAATTGAGATAATTTCTGATAAATCATTAGAGAGTTCCATATTAATGCAGATTCTAGCATAACTCAACCTCTTCCTTTTCACTGTATTATCATCCAAACATAGGGGTTTGCCTAGAAAGCTATCCTTTTGTTGTCCAACTTAATAGTGCATGAAGAGAATTTGGAAGACAATATTGAGATATAACTTAGTAGCTGTTGGGACTTTAGGAAACGACTTGGAGAGATGATTGAATTTTTTTTAATTGTATTAAGTAAAATGGAGGAGATCTTGTCACAATAATTAATCTTATGCAATAGCCAACACATTATATTCTTATTAATAACGTCTCAAATCTTATATCATTCAGAAATTTGATAATTTAACTTCAATAAATATTTAATCCTAGCTTCTATTTGTAAGTACTATACAAAATTGTCCCTTACCCCACAAACATTAATATTAGTATCGTATTCGAGCCTCAAATCCGAATTATAAATGTTCATCTTAATCACCTACTTGATTACACTATCTCCTCTAATTATGTTATGATGCAAGTTGTCCAAAATATGATGATTAATCCTTAATGGTTGAGTGAGTTTATTTCTGGTTGGAATTTTATGCATAAGGCCTTAGTAACCTCTAGTACTTTTTAGTACTGTCAGACCAAGTTGTTACATTGAGAAATGATTTCTCTAGCCAAGACTTATGTACTTTAACATAATGCAGCAAAAAAAAAGATGATGTAAAACACTCTTGAATACATTGAAAAATTTTATAAAAAGGAAATTCTTATCTAATTTTAGTTGTTGTAAGTATTAAAAGAATGATATGGTTTTTCTCCCTTTGAATCTATACTGCAGGTATCATTGAGTATTGTTCTATGGAATCATCTACATCGATAACAACAATTGTATAATAACATGTCCACATATTTTATAAGTATAGGTTGGAGGCTCCTTTACAAACTTCTTGGACAAGAAAGAATTCTAGAAACAGATTCCTTAAATGTCCAAAATATGGGATAAACTCTATGCACAGTCCAATCAATTTTAAGAAAAGAAAATTATTAATAAAACAATAAGTATTTTTGGCATTTATAGTACAGAAAGGAATGTTACAATTCCTTTAAGTTGTGTATAAAAAAATTTACTCCAAAAATTGTAAATTTTATAAATGACTTTAGAGAAAAGAATATGTTAAAAGTTTTTTAAAATTATTATTTCTTTTTGAGAATTGAATACACTAAAAATTCACAATGAACATAAGGGAGATGATAATAAACTTAATTAAGTATAGAGTTTGATGATCTTGTCTTAGATTTTGTTTTGGTGCTATCATTATTATACGCATGTACAAGCAATTAAAATGAGCTATCATAGAGTATATATATGAGTAGTTGTAACGGATAGTAAAACATATGAACCTTATTTCCTAAATTAATGAAAAGGAGCTAAATCTTTATTTAATTTGTATGTTACAATGTAATGTTGTTTCTAAAATAATATATTCATAAAATGAATGTTCTAAATTAAGGTTGCATTGCATATAACTCCCACCATATGTTGTATTAACAAAAGAGAGTGCCATATTTGTTTGACTATATAGTTAAAAACAAAAATATAGCTATTTGCATATGGCATTGTCTATAAGTCATAAAAGACACTACTTATGGAGTTGTCTAAAAGATCATTAATATAAAAGATATTATACATGGGGCTATCCAAAAAATCATTAATACAATATATAATTCCAATATAGTTACCTAAAAGATCCCAAATACATAGGACCATATGTTATATATGTCAATATAAGTAACACAATACTTTTCTTTTGTAGGCTTGCATTGAATAAGTGCAAAAAGAAAATTATAGTCAAAAGCTTGATGAAGTTGTGGTCGATATGGGAGTGATCAGGACTAAGCGTAAGAAATTATTTGGAAGGGTGTGAAATTATCTAACATGAAAGGAAATAATAAAGTGAGTGATGCCTTGTACAAATTTCCTAATCAGTATCTACAGTCCATCAAGATTGCATTAGAAGAAGAGATGAACCAGCAAGTAGAAGTTGAAAAGGAGAGAATGATAAATGAATTAGAATAAGAGAAAGTTGAATGCTTGGAAACAAAAAGACAACTAGAACAAGATAAAGCAGACATAAAAGAAATGATCCCATAAATGTTCTCTCTTGCTCAATCTCAGCATAGGCAAGCTAACACCATTAACATAAACATGCTTTGTAAATTCAATGCACCTAGTCAATCAAGAATGAAATATTCTATTCCACCAAATCATACATATCAATATAAAGAATATGAGGTGAAAAAGTTCCTCAATTCGCTGTTGTTATATATCATCTTGTTATCTTTTCTATTAAAATTAATTGCCTATTTTCCCATTTACAAATCTAGGGGTTGAAATGTTTATGCTTTTTGACATTTTTCATAAAAACAACTAAATCATTTAGTTATTAATTTTTGAACTACGTTAATTGTCTTGATTAAACATAGGTCACAATAAAGTAGTTAATGTTTTATTTTTCAATATATCAATATGTTTATGAGCATAGTGGTTTTAGAATAATTTTAATTCTCTTCATTTTTTAGGAAGATGATGATTATGATTGAAAAAGGGGGTACCTCGTGAAGAATTTTGGAGTGCTCATATATATTGGTTTTATTATGTATTTTAGTTGAAGCACTTATATTTTACATGGACTAGAGGAAGATAACATAAGTGCATATTTAATTATTGTAATTTGGATATGTTAAAGGTTAAACATCACAAGTGCATATAAATTATATGATAACATATATAAATGCGGTTTTTAGGTTGTTGACATTTGGCAATACATATTTAAGGACGTGCATTAATGTATATATAGCTACTTTGAATACTATAGATTATGTTATCTTAATGCACATTGATGTATATATAAATGTTGCCTACTCAATGATAAGGGTCTAGTTTTATATTAACATGATATTGCTAATGAAATAATAAAATGTTGCTTTTGATGTTAGGTATTGTTGCTGAAAAAAATCAATTTATTACCTTATAAAGACTAAAAAATGTTGTTGCTATAATTTGTAATTATTTTGTTGTCTTAGTTAAAACTTAAACAATATTATTCATTGTGTTGAATAATTAAAAACTTTTGTTGCCTTATACTTATAGCAATAACTTTACTTTATTGTCATATATTTTTAGCTAGGCTTTTCTTTGTTATTTAATGTCTTTTTGTTGCAGTGAAAGAAGAGTTTTAGCACTGAGATCTCTGAAATCATATCCTGGAAGCCAAAATATTCAAGGACTATGCCCACGTCTAGGTTGAAGAAGGGAGTTATACTTATGAGTGGCTTCTCCAAAAATTTGATGAAGTTATTTCTTAGACGATGATAGTGTCATAAACCCTGAAGCATTTATATTTTGGTGAAGAGTATCAAAATCTAGTTGTGACCCATGTGACTTATAGTTTGAGTCCCATAAAAAACACCCAAGATGATGGTGGTATTAAACAAAGGGATCTTAAATAGGTCAAAGACTCTTTCCCTCTCTCTTTCAATATGGACCAACATGATGGTTGGTTAAAGTATAAATAAGTTTTAAAAACTTATGAAAGGTGATCATAACCATTGGAGAAACCGCTAAAAGTTTAAGAAGAAGAGAGGAAATAAACTTGTATCAAGAACATCAAAATCTTACAAAACGATCATGGATGCAGGTATGTCATAAGTCAATCTATAAATGTCTTTCAATTGAAATCAGAGCCTGGTATTGCATGATTTGTTTTCTATGGTGTTTTCTACCGTGTATTGGTATGATTGTGTTTCTGTTTGTGTTATATGAATGGAGTGTTGCATGATCTGTACTTTGTTTTCCATGCGCAATGCTTTATCAACATAATAAACACAATACGGATGAATGGTTTAAAAGTGCTAGAAACGAATATGAACCTTCGGTGTTGACATAACATAAATAATGAAACAAACCTTCGGTGTTGGTATGTATGGAATGGAAAAGTGATTTTTATTTTGATGATTTTCGGGCATTTATCTCACTACTTAACCGGAACATAATGGTTTTGGTTGGATGGTTTAGATTAAGGGTACTATACAGTAGAGAGAATGAAAATACCGTAAAGTTTTCGGTACGAAGAGAAACCAAAAACAAGATATGCTCTTGATAATGCTTCAAATGGTTTTCGTATCCTTTGTGATTATCATGTTGACCAGAGATGCCTTGGGTATGGGTGGAATGTTTTACAGTATAAAGAGCAACGATATAAAGAAACGAAATCAAACTCCACTGTTATGGGTTACAGTGAGAAACTCTATGAGTTTATGTCATGTATTGACCATCGAAGAAGAAAATGGTGGATGACATTATTGTTTGACTTAAGCCAAGAGAGGAGTATGAATCCATGCAAGAAAGAAACGTTATAATAGATTTTTTTTTCAAAAAAGAAACCAATGTCGAAGGAAGATGATGGTGCAGCGTCTGGCGACACTGTGTCATTAGGCAGACGGGTGGCGCATTCAATGCATGCGTCAGACACCGCCTCCGTGCTGGCAGAAGCTGGTGCGTGCTCTACACGCGCCAGACGGGCTTCCAAGCCCAAAGATTAGATTATGGACTGATTTTTTGGATCTTTGGGCCATTAAAGGATATTTTAGGAAATAATGGATTATTTAATTCATAATTAATTTACTTTCTATACATAATATAATTTTGAAAATCAATGCGATATTATATATTTCGTTGGTACATTGAATATTTTATATTATGTAATATTTGGAATTAAAATTTTCTATTATATGATGCATATGCTATATGACATAATGGTAATTTAAAATAGTTTGTTAGTCACCAAAGTAACCAAACTAATTAAATTAAATTTTGTCATGTATGATAGTTGTCCAATTAAATGTTTATTGTATGGAAAGCTTGTTAGTCACCAAAGTGGCCTAGCTTGAAAATTTTAATCATTTAATTGTGATTGTTTCAATTGTTCATTATGATATGATGCTAAAATGACATACTGGTTGAATTGAACAATTGAGATAATTAATTATAACGTTAAGAGGTCAACCAAAGGTGGACCATTGCTTATAATTAATGACATTAAAAGGACTTTATCAACATATTTGGTTAATATGATTGTATATCCAAAGATAACATCCATGTTGACTATAATATGATTAATTATCCACTATAGTGAACTATATATAATCATCATAATAGGTTGTAACTATGTATTTAAATTTCACCTAAAGGAGAATTTAAATGCATAATCAAAGTGTATTAGTTAGTTTGAATCCATTTAGGTTTACTTAAAGCATTAATTCATAGGCTGTATGTTGTATGTGCAGCATTTACTAATTTGTTCACCTTAGGAAATGGCTTGATCAAGTTCAATGGTTTGAACTATGGGGACTGGCCTGAACAAACCCAATTCCAACTGGGTGTAATGGATTTGGACTTGGTCATAGTTTCAGATGCAAGGTCCGCAGCCATAACTGAGACTAGTTCTGAAGCTGACAAGTGTTATTATGAGGCTTAGGAATGGTCTAATAGGCTAAGTTTAAATTTGATGCGAATGACAATCGTAGAAAATGTGAAGCCATCAATGCCTAAGACGGACAATGCAAAGGACTTTATGTTAAAGCTTAAAGAATACTTCCAATCTGATATAGCTGACAAGTCCATAGTAGGAACATTAATGAGTGAGCTGATGACCAAAAAGTTTAACTGGTCACAACCCATTCACGATCATGTAACTCATATGTCAAATCTAGCTGCAAAGCTGAAATCCATGGGTATGGATGTGAGTGAGTCCTTTTTGGTACAGTTCATTATCAACTCCCTTCCTCTAGAGTTTGGCCAATTCCAGGTGAATTACAACACCAATAAGGAAAAATGGAACCTTCGAGAAATTAAGGCCATGTTGGTTCAGGAGGAAGGGAGATTGAAGAAAATAAAGGAACACTCCGTTCATCTCATGTTTCATCAAGGACCTAGTAGCAACAAAAATAAACCAGGAAAGAAAGGCAATGAAAAGGACAAAGCTCTCAGCAAAGTTAATGAGGGTCGAATCAATAAAGATAAGAGGTGCCACTTCTGTAAGAAGCCTGGTCACTTCAAGAAAGATTGCCCTAAAAGAAAGGATTGGTTTGAAAAGAAAGGTACATACCATGTCTTAGTATGTTTTGAATCAAATCTTATTGAAGTGCATAATAATACCTAGTGGTTAGATTCTGATGCAACTACTCATGTGTCACATGTAAACAGGGATTCTTGTCAATCCATACCATAAACGGAACTGAAAAGTTCTTGTATATAGGGAATATAATGAAGGCACGAATAGAGGGCATTGGGACGTACAGATTGATCTTTGACACTGGATGTCACCTAGATCTTAAAAATTGTCTTTATGTTCTTAACTGTGCTAGGAATTTAGTTTCTGTTGCAAAGTTGGATGAGGATGGTTTTAACTTTAAGATTGGAAACTGTGTGTTTTATTTATATAAACACAAGTACTATTATAGTTCTGGTACATTAATTGATTGTTTATATCATTTCAATCTTGATGTTGATTTTGCTGAATCTCTGTTTCATGTTGAC
Source organism: Erythroxylum acuminatum (assembly GCA_026284645.1). Lineage (NCBI taxonomy): Eukaryota > Viridiplantae > Streptophyta > Magnoliopsida > Malpighiales > Erythroxylaceae > Erythroxylum > Erythroxylum acuminatum. The sequence goes on from JANKOD010000192.1 coordinate 13,781,028, forward strand.
CATATTATAGGAAGTAAACGTAGTGTACAAAATGAAAGTTCTGCTTTGTTGTGGCATAAAAGATTAGGTCATATATCCAAGGAAAGGGTACAAAGGTTAGTTAAAAAAGACATTTTACCTCCATTGAATTTTGTTAACTGGGATATATGTCTGGATTGCATTAAAGGCAAGCAAACCAAACATATGTCAAAGCATCCAACCACAAGAAGTAGCGCATTATTGGAATTAATATACACTGGCATCTGTGGTCCTTTCGACGTTCCTTCTTGGGATAGCGAAAAATATTTCATTACCTTTATTGATAACTTCTCACAATATGGTTATATTCATTTGCTGCATGAAAAGTCTCAGTCTGTGGACATCCTAGAGGTGTTTTTAATGAGATAGAAAGGCAGTTAGATAGAAAAGTAAACAAAGTGAGGTCTAATAGAGGTGGTGAATATTATGGAAAATTTGATGAAAGTGGACAATGTTCAGGTCCATTTGCAAAGTTTCTTGCAAGTCGAGGCATATGTGCACAATACACAATGCCTGGTACACCACAACAAAATGGTGTAGCTGAAAGGCGGAATCGTACTCTTATGGAAATGGTTAGGAGCATGTTAAGTAATAGTACTATACCTTTATCATTGTGGATGCATGCATTAAAGACTGCTGCGTATCTGCTAAATAGGATTCCTAGTAAGGCAGTTCCTAAGACACCTTATGAAATGTAGACAGGAAGGAAACCTAGTTTATGATACCTTCACATTTGGGGTTGTCCGACAGAAGTAAGGCTGTATAATCCACATGAAAAGAAGCTTGATGTGAGAACCATTAGTGGTTATTTCATCGGCTATCCCGAAAAGTCAAAGGGGTATAGATTTTACTGTCTTAACCATAGTACGAGAATAGTTGAGTCTGGTAACGCTAGGTACTCAAATCTATAAGTGACATGGGAGATAAAATAGTCTAACAATTTTCAGTATACAGTGCCTGACGTTCTATGTAGTAAAAAGCGAAAATGGAGAATAATCGGGTTGAGGATAACGAAAGTAGTTTTTGAAAGTTATCATTAAGTGGAGAGATTACTCGGCAAGGGAGCTTTAATGGTTCGAATGAAGAATTAGTTGCTCCCTGTAATTTGCCTAGGAAAATGAAGATCCCAAATATGATGTGCTAATCATAAGTGATGATGCAGTAACAGGGGTTGACTCTTGAGACTTAAGTTTAATGTGCAATATAAAAATCCGTTTATATTTATAATGTTTCTTTACTCTTGATCTTTGCAAACAAAGTCAATAAAAGTCCGTTCTTGGAGAATTTAAAAAATATGATTCAAACATTATCAAAATATGAAACAAAATATTTTAAAATAATTACTGAAATTTAAGTCTTCATATTTGCTTTTCTAATCTATATTATGTTGTAATTTATAATTTATATATTTTCTTTTCTTTTTTACTTAGAATTTAAGATTAGGCTTAAATATTGATTGTCTTTAAATGACTTTATGTATTTAATGTAGATGTGTTTAATATAAAAACTCACAATTAAAATTAATTAAAAATATCTCTTTCTTTCTTTTGTTTTTCTCTTTTCTATATGATATTATTATGTAATTGTATGATGGCAAGAGAAGTAATCCTAATTCAATCAACGCAAATTGAAGTTGGTAAACAAATGAAATGATAGCTCAATGAAATAGTTAACCGTTCAAGTTTTCACTTTGAACCTAATCTCATCTAATCTTGATCGAATTAAATTAAAACTTAAACTCAATCAACAACCCAAAATCGTCAAACTTTTTTCTCATCATTATTATTTAAATAAAATATCTTTTGTTTTGACCCATTTTTATTCAAAATCAAAAACTATTTTTATTTAATAAAATCCCATTTTATAATGCATATTTAGTTTAAATTCTTTACATTCACGTCATTTTTTAATTATATTTTTATCAATATCCATTTCATCCAATTATACATAAGTTAAAAGTATAATTTGAATCCTAGCATTTATATCATAATATAATTTAAATACTAATGATCCAAAGTGTTCAATTTCAACCTCAATATTTTCAAAGCGTTTAAAATAAACTTTAAGTGGATAAAAAATTTAACAGGGTTAAGCTTACATCAATTAAATATCACATCATTACTGATGTGATATTTGTTATAATTTTCTAGATTCTGTTAGTGGACCCCACTATTATGTATATGCCATTAGGGATGACAATAGGTTAGACTCGGGCATAGGCAACTTCTAAGGCCCGAGTCCAACCTGACCTAATTTTTTTTAAAATTAAAAATACACAACAATGTCATTCTACTTATAAAGGTCAGGCCTCATTAACTTGAGCCCGAGGTTCGATTTTTCAAGAAAACCGAGCCAAAGACCCAAACCGAGGTTGAATTCAGGCAGGGCCAGTCCGGCCATAGGCCCAGTTGCAATCTTTGTATGACATGCGATAGAGTGAGATCTATTTGATTGTTTTTAAAAAAATGAAACTAATAATTTGTAATTAACATAATTATTCTATTATGTTAATTTTTTACTTAAAAATGTTAAATAAAATCTTTAAAATTCCTAATATGGAAACCTTAAGTGAAATAAAACTAAAATTCCTAAATGAATTCACGTCCTTCCCCTCTTTACTGCATCACCTTCCAACTTGCTTATGTCTGGCATCAGTTTCCTCCTGTTTATGTCTAACACATCCAATTTCCTCTTGTTTACAATATATTTTAATTGGGTTTTTGGAACCAAGTTGATTAAAGGCTTGACCACCTCTGTTTAAGCTATACTAAGATTCCCTCCATTGAACTTCTTGTGCTTATGTATGAGAGAAACCAAATTCAGCAAATTTGTTTATGTGTTTCCTAAATTTGTATGTGTAATCAATCCCCTTAGGGTTAGGCTTAAGATATAATATGAAGAGACCAATAAGATGATTTTTTGTATGCTTTCTACGCTAGAGCAGCAAAGAGGCATGCCTATCTTTGGGAGAAATGGATTTGAGTTTTTATGGGTAAATTTAGGGGGCGTTTGGTTTGAGAGTTTGGGGACGAAGGAATGAAATAATTGTAAAAACAGTGTTTGCTTTGGGGTTTTCAATTCCAGGGGAATGTATTTATCCCATTAAATTTGAGAATCTACTAAACCCACCAAGGGAACTGGGTATCGAGTTTTCATTCCAATCTATGTTTTTATCACGTTTATTTTTTACTCTTTTATCCCCAGCCTTTGCCCTACCATCCTCTTTACTTCCTTACGACCTCTCAATTCCTTACGATCTCCCATCCTGCCTTATCGCGCCTCATTAACGAAGGAATTGTTTATTCTGCTCCTCCAGGTATATTTTCTGAAACCCCTCGTTTTAATTTGAGGTTAAATGAATTGGATAGAACCTGGTTTCATCTCATTGTAAATGGGGCTTTTACTCCTTTTTATTGTCTTATATATTCTCGTTTTATGATTTAATCAAGAGAATAACCAATCTACTATATGGTTTAATGATATAAAAGTGCATATGGTTATAGATTGAACGAGAATCATAAAACCAATATGCTCCTGTTTTTCCCTTATAATTGTTTTGTGATTTAATATGATTTTTCATATATGATTTTAACTCTTAAAAAAAAGAGGAAAAACACATAGCGAATCGTCTTCTATGTTGGTGTTTGCTTTTTTTTTTTGTAAAGTTCTTAATGACTTTCAAGAACAACGAAACAGAAGTACTTTGTACAGTTTTTAATCTTCGTATAAAGATGCAAGCCCTTCATCTTTATCCAACGTCTGTTTCTTCATAAAAGTCATGCCTTTTTTGTTTTGATAAAGCCTTAACCTTTGGATAAAGAGAAGAATTACTTTTATTTGGTTTTACAATTTAACAATTGTATAAAGACGTTCTTGAATTTATTTGGTGTTATTGTTTAACATCTATAAAACAGAAACATGTTTTAAAGCTTTACATATGTTGCGTGCTTTTGGATTCATATAGCTCAACTAATGCTCGAAAATTGTGATAAAATTCCTTGTCAAAACTGATTAATTTTTTTTACAAACATATGGAGATAGCCCCAATAAATATATAAAGGGCAAATTATTTTCATTTTTATTGAGGGTAAAAATGGTATTGTATTATCTTTCATTCCGATTAATGCAACAAACCAAACAACATTATTGGTATTAATACAAAAACCCAAGTTACAAACCAAACATCTTTTTTTATTTTATTTTTCATACCCATCCCCATCCCCTTCTACTATTATAACTATATCCATAGCCAACCCCGTGCTCAAACCAAACGCCTAGTTAATTCTTTATGTTCACTTTGTAATACACCCTAGACATACTATATTGCTTTTAGGGTATATATTGAGGCCTTATAGTCTAGGTGATGAATCCCTTAAAATCATTAAATAATTAACATTTTATTGTGGAATTATTTCATTAATTATTGGATCACGAAAATTCCTATTTATGTTAATAACGCTCTCGACACTACTAGCAACTAATCCGTCGATTGATTAACAAAAATCTTTCTAATTAAGGCCCCTAGGATTGCATTATTGATTTATGAATTCCACTATTAGGTTTGATCCTAATCCAAAGGATTTATGTCAACCTATCTTTAGGTTTCTAATAAACTCCTTTAAATTATAATAGATTTATTCATACAAAGGATTTCTCAATCTCAATTATATGAAATTAAATTGTCCACTAATATTATGGATATATTAGAATAAGCATAAAACACATAATTGAATCACATTAAATTAATCAAAATAATTGCATTAAATAAAAGATTAAGACATATTGTATCACTAACTAGGGTTCATCACACCTAGACACTAAAAAGCGTTTAGTTACTCATAATAGAAAATAAAATCAAATATAAACATGTAAAAAAACGAAAAAAACAAAGAGTTCATAATTCGAAATGCCCCTTTCTATTTTATTAAATCGTCTTGTGAGTTTGGATTTTGATGTAGCCTTCTATCAGATCTCTTTTGATATTAACTTTGTATTTTCCTCGTCTTTGGATCAAAATTGTCACCTCTCTGGATGTTTCACGTCTCAAGTCTACTGCTAAATTCTGCTCTCCTTTATTTGCCTCCAATTATGTCCTTTTATAGTAAAATTTAGGGTTTCCAAAACATTCATGGTCTTCTACACAAGCATATAAAAGACTATGTATAATCAAAAACACCTAAATTCGTGATTCTACATAGGTATCGAGAATTACATAGGCACACACACAGTCATGTATCTCTAAATTGCTTCAAAACTTTGTTTTATGTCATATTTTCATTTGAATTCTTCTCCTTTTGGTTCATGAAGGCAATTATAACCTATAAGTGCACTTGGAGAGAATTAAGTACCATAAATACAACACAACTATAAAATATCAATCAATATACCTCAACTATGGGTGTATACTTATAGTCAACTATGCATCCATCACACTTCATCTAGCTCTTCCTATAATTGGCACTTAAATTGTTCGTCTAACCCCACTTGGGTTGCATAAGTACATACTATATTGAAAATAACACCATTCACTATAACCTTTAAGGATAGAATCTTATCATTAGTCCTCTTTACCCCCCACAATGATGTATAAGTTCCTTAACAACCAAGATACCTACTCCATTTCGTTGTCTTAAACACCCTTAATACTAAAGTTTGAACCCATTAATCTATTTCACTTTAGCCTCTATCCATTTTTTTCTCTAAGATGTGCATTATATGAATCTAATATTTGCCTAAAATCTTTACTAATTCTAATGATTTCTGTTGGATCCCGTTCCCGGAACCCAACTCTCTTGCTTAAAACCGTGAAACTTGAGCGTGCGTGCAACTTTGAAGGGTTATAAATTTTTTTTTTCATTCTTAATCCCTTCGAACCCTTAAAGACCTTATGAAATACATCTTCAATCTTATAACATCCCAAAATTCACTCACCAATTGTTCAATAGTGCGCCCATACAAAAAC
>JANKOD010000192.1:13799915-13817099 GCA_026284645.1 Erythroxylum acuminatum
TCGGAATATGTAAGTAAATTATGGAATTGTATATTGTATTGAGGTGGATATGAATGGATTTGTACACGAATAGTGAATGTGTATTGAATATGTTTTGATCGTGTTCGGATTGATTTATGAATTATGGATGTATGAGTTTGTTTAGAAATGGGATTTTATTTTGATCATGGATTATGAATTGTATATGAAATATGATGGTATGAAAATATGATTGGATTGTGTTGGAAATGATTTATGATTTGGATTGAGAATTTTGAAGTGTTAGGTGTAGACTTGCGTTGGTTGTTGCTGCTGAAATTCCGGACGGGAGGTCCGATGATGATTTGTGCTGATTAGTTGTGATATTAGAAGTGTATTTTGCCTTTGCAGATTTTTGGGCTGTTCAAAATACAGCCGTTATGCTGCCCGATTTTCGATAAAATCGGGTTATGGCAAAGATAAGAATAAGAATAAGAGATTAGTTTTGTTAAAGATAAGTTTTTAGTTAAAAGATGAAAAGATGAAAATTTGGGATATGTATGATTTGATTAAGAAGAAAATTATGAACCGAGTTGATTAAGGATAATTTCCAAAAGAGATCTTGGAATGGTTTTGTATAAAGAGGAAGGAGCAAATAAAAAAAATTATATCGGGATTTTCGGATTTGTCTTAGGGTTTCCAACGCATCTCGCTTCGTTTCTTGATCAATCTTTGTTACCGGATGTCGGACATTCGTTTTGTCGATTCGATTCGGTTTGTATTCCGATTCGCGACTTTCCGCACTTTGTTTCGCTTTTCGTTTTCCGTCTTTTTCAGTTGGGGTCCGACTTCGAGATCGGGTCCCAACAGTAAATTTGCTAAAAACTATTTTTTAAAAATTACTTGCAAAGTGTTCAGTTTCTCTGGTTACCTTCTATTTCTTAGCCAAGACATTCATCAAGACAAGGAAGTTTGCCTCGGTAATAAACTGTCTCGTGGTTAGCTCCCCGAACTTGGTTAGAGAAATTGTTCGAGCCCAAGACAAAATTTTTGCGAACTGCAATCCACCCCGCACTGCTAGAATCATAAATTTATCCCAACATCACAACTAAAATCACGTCTTATCCCTTCTATCACTGTCATTTATACCTTAAGGTTGTTTTCTAATCACAAAATACATAAATAAATGAAAGTAATTAAATATTCAAATTAACTTTCATCCAATATATGAAAAAACGCATGACAGTAGTTGCAAAAATACCTCTACCAAAGGATACGATGATAATGGAAGGAGAAGACAATGCCGACGAGCAAAAAAGGAGTCAACAACAGAGAAACTGGATAGAAGAAAACCGAAGAAGAGATGCAAGAAGAAGGAAGGAGAAAACGCAGGGGGGGATGTCCAGTGAGCTGATATTTAAAAAGAATTTACCGACGAAAATTTCCGTAGGCAACTCAAAAAGTTTTTATTCCACCAATAATTCCCGCCTTTTTACATACGGATCTCTTATATCGTCACTAAATCCTTTACCGACGATAATCTTATTCCGTCGCTAAAGTCCATCGCAAAATTTTCCGGGATGATTTCCCTCCATATGTAGCGATAGATATTAGTACCGTCGCTAAACGAAAATTTTTCTGTCAATTTTGCCAACAGAAGTGGGAATTTCCGTCGGTAATTTGCAACCGTATATTTTCCGTCAGTAAAGTTCCGTTGCTAATTCTTGTTTCCCTCCATATTTAGCTACGGATATTAGTACCGTCGCTAAACGAAAATTTTTCCGTCAATTTTACTAACGGAAATGGGATTTTTCGTCGGTAATTTGCAACGGTATATTTCCGTCGGTAATTTTTCGTTGCTAATTCTCTTCCCTCCATATTTAGCTACGGATATTAGTACCGTTGCTAAATGAAAATTTTTCGGATTTTTCGAAGGTAATTTGCAACGGTATATTTTCCGTCGGTAAATTTCCTTCACTAATAGTTAGTTTTCTTGTAGTGTTTTAGCATCAGAAATCGATCTGCTAGCAATGTAAGTTCATCAGCATGAGCTTTTACCTTTAGGACATATTGTGTCACACTCATAACATTCTTTTTCAATTCTTAAATTTCTATATTAAGCTGAAGTTGTCTGTTCTGAAATATAGAAAGTTAAGGAGGAAAATAACTATGACAAGAGAAATTAATTCTTATTGAACCAAGTTTCATAATCTGGATTGACAATCTGTTCATCGAGATTGGTAAGAGATGGTATTGTTCGGGACGGAATATGCATGGAACTATCAACAAAACTAGTTAATTTGTGATAATTCAAAAGAGGAATAAAATGTGTTTCCAAATCAAGTAGTTTAGACTTGTTAATTTAATAGAAAAGGCATGATGTCAAGTGGTTGGTAATGGTGTTTACAGGTTAGGTGTACTGGAAAAAGTCGATGAAAGAAAACGTAAAAATTAGGGTTCCTTTGATACTATGTGAAAGTAAGAGTTTTTGTGTGTATTCTCATTACATGATTGTAGCATATGTACACATATGTGATGTGAGCATGAAGTATGCCCGAACATTAGTAATGTACAACTATGCTAACAAAAAGATACGACTAAACATGAAAATAAACGATGGTACTAATCAAGAGTTATGGCTAAGACTTACCATGATTAGCGATGATCAAGTAATCAAAATATAATAATATTCTATTTTCTTAACAGGCCTAATGAACTATCCACACATAATTTTCCATTGCTGCCAACAATTTAACAATTATAAGGGCTTATGAAGAAGAAGAAGCAAGAAGCAAGGAAAGCCGCAATACTATAACTACAAAAGATTTGGTCATCTGCAAAAGAATTGCAGATTAAAAAAAACATGTAAATTTAGTTGAAGTAGATGAAGAAGAAGCTCTTTTTTAAATTAGTTGAGAGAAGTGCTCAACAATGGTAAGATGATGAGAAAGTGCATCATACAAATTTGAAGACGGTGATGAGAAAGTGCATCATACAAATTTGATGACAGCGGTGAGATGTGCACCAAGATGTGTTTGGAGATATGTGCTCCAATAATTACAGGTTGATGAGAAGGGTATCAACAAGAAATTGGTGAAAAGAAGTACTTTACATAATCATTGCAGGTTGATGAGAAGAGCATCAACGAGAATTTGGTGAAGAGAAGTATTTCACATAATATTCTGAATATTAGGAGAGATATGCTCCATCTAGAAAATTTGAATTAAGAGGGAATGTTGGGAATTAATTCAAATTTTAAAGTTGTTTAAATTCCTTTAAAATAGGTCTTAGATTATCTTAGAATAAGTCTTAAATTATCTTTAATCTTATCTTATAAGCTAGATTTGGTGGCTGAAAAATCTAATTTAGTTGTTTATATTTTGTCTATATAAAGCAACCAAGTTTAATAATAAATGTATGGATATTGTTTAAACTTTATCATATCTCATCTCATTCGTGTTCTTTTCTTCAAAAATCCAACAGTTGCCTTGAGATGGAAAATTAAATAATTTCCTTTTTTTCTCCAAATAATCGACATAGGTAGTTTTCCAAATGGTTGGAAGTTGGGAGAAATGTTTTACTTGAAGTTGAGGACCTAACCTTCAGTCACTTTCGTCCTCTTACCAGTCAATGTCACCACCAGCCCTCCTCCCTCTCTAATGGGCTGGTGAATCTACAGTTTGGAAAGAAATGATGAAGTAAGATGCTTAACTGTTTAACTATCAAAAACAAAACAAGATTGTATTATTTGCCACCTAATGCATTTTTTAGAGAAGAGTAGTAGAGTCCAAAATCCTTAATGTTTAATCACGCAAGAACGCTTTATAATGATAAAAATATGAGGCTTAGGTTAGGTGGGTAACTGGAGATGAGGAATGTTCACTAATTGAGATTAAATTAATAGTATATAAAAGTTTGATATGTTTATATGGGGTGATCTTGACATCACCATTTTAAAAACCTGACCAGAACTAATTTCTTAGATATGTATGATCAACGTGGCCCTGCAAAATCATGCACCTTCATTCATAGTGATTGGTATTCTCTTCAAGTCTTAAGTATTATTGGCCACATACGGATCACCTTCCCCCGCACAACAGATACCAAACCAACTCCTGTGAAGCCGACTCATGTACTTGATGATCCTATTCAATAGTTCGATTACTACGTCTGGTCTTGTCGTGTCACAGGGTCCCAGTTCCCAAAACGAGTCGTGCCTCGGGACCTTCTGCAACCAACGTAAGGGCCTCTCAGAGGCAACAGTATTATTGTTCGTGATTTGGCGTGCAATTACTTCATATGCCCTCGTCATTTTTACGTTGGCCATACGTCCCTGGACTTCTCATTTAAAGGGGTTATTTGAATTAATCCATTTCGTGGCTTCTGCTTTCTGATTATTATTATATTTGCACACTTTCATCTTTTAATGCAGCATTGCATCTTAAATCAACTATGTAACGAATGAGTTATGTTTACTAAAATCGGTTTGAACTTTAAGTGATACCCGAAGGAAATTCATTGCATCTATCGCACCCAATTTGTAGAAAGTAGCTGGAGGATGAATCCCAATGTTAAGCTTAGCCATGGCAAGGTCGTAACCAATAACTTGTTAGTTGTACTGGTTGTCTTCTTAATGCCTCCTTTACCGGTAAGACGACAATATCTCTAGTGGGCTGCCACACTTGCCGGAAAGTGTTCCTTTAAGTATCTCATTGGCACTTAATGGTCCGTTCCTTCTTCCCCCCCTCCCCCTTTAAGAGATCCAATTGAATGTTCATTGCCTAATTAATTAAAATGACACCCCCAAGTCATGTTAAAAGTATACATGTCTTGAAACTTGGATAAACTATAAACTTTGGAATTTAGTACACTAAAATGGTCCCGTGTGATGAAGTTACGAGGTTGGTCTCCTTGGCTGAATATGAGATTTTTATTTTCTTCTACTCATCCATTTCATTCAACTAAAATTTGATCAGAGGTTAATCTATGATGGATCACGAGCTTTCATTATATGAAAATGGGTAAGTTAATTCTTATTTGAAATATATAGAATATGAAGAGTACATGGATGTCTTCATTCCAATACAAAATATTACACCTTTAATTCTTACAAATTGAAAATTATTAAAACACTTTTTATTAACTACAAAAGCTTAAATTTTCATTCCGTCGTAAAAATGGACACTTAAAGTGTTAATTGAGTCTAATACTAGAAAGGAAGCAATAATTTGTTTGATTTCTATAAAGAATTTCAAGTAATACACAAGCTGAGACATAACATTCAAATTTTATGATATTTCACTTAGATGAGACTTCGACTTACTTTTGGATAATAATTTAAACTTTTTTAACTTATAGTTGTGTCTAAATTTTAATCCTTAAACATAGTGACATAGAACTAGAAAAGAAAAGCTTATCCCAACATAAATATCAAAAAGTGCTTGTATTTTAAGTATTTGTAAGCTACACATAATATAATATTATGGGTTTGTATTGCATTGACTAGTATGCGTTCATTGATTAAAAATGGTACCAAAATATCATGTACTGTATCGAGGTGTATCATGAAAATTTGAATTACAATAGTGGAAATCTAAATACCTCAAAAATACTAAATAAGAATATAAATTAAGAAAAGTTTAAAGAATAAATTGAAAATAAAAATATAATTATACCCTTCCCCACTTTTCCCCAAGTTGTCACTATTAGAATTACCAACATTAGCTATGGTTTTAATTGCCCAAGTACATTATTAGTTTGTTTAGTAGTTCATTTTTTTAGTTAAATTAGTATGTATTCCAATTGTTACAAATCATTAGGAATTAGTAGACTTTGTTCCAATAATTAAGGAAGCTATCTTCTCTTATATGCCTACACAAAGGCCATTATTTGCACTGAATAAAATATATATTGATTCTCATGCGCTATTAGTTAGCGGGCATATTTCTTTAATACTTGACAAAATGAGTAATAGGCATATTTCTTTAATCCTTGACAAAATGAATGATCTCCAAGTTGCCGGCAGAGTTAAGAAGCTCACTAACTAGAATTATAATTCTTGGTCTATATGTTTGATGTCATACATGCAAGGTTAGGACTTGTGTAAGGCCATTAACAGTGGTGAAGTGACTAGTGGCCACCATGCAAAAATAGAAGATAAAAGTAAGCAAAGCCACGTTTGTCTTGAAGACAACAGTTGAGGAATATCTGCTAGACCATATTTGGAATGCCAAAGCACCCAAAGAAGCATGAGATAAATTCGCCAAGCTATCCTCTAAGAGAAATGACATGAGGTTCAACTTCTCGAGAGTGAGTTACTGTCAGTAACATAATGTAACATGATAGTTACTCAGTATTTTCACAAGGTGAAGGCATTATGCCATGATATTTCTGATTTGGATCCTTAAGCACCAACAGAAGAAACGAGGATGAAGAGAACAATTATCCATAGTTTGGGACCTGAATACATAAGCTTTATTGCTACAATACACGGATGGAAAAATCAACCATCACTTGAGCTAGAAAATTTTCTTATCGGACAAGAAGAATTGGCTAGCAAATGGGGGGAATTTCATTGAAGAGTCAAGAGGAAGTATAATGGTAAGGGGTTGAAGGTAAAAACTTTCGTATTATTCCAATCTTCACAAGCTGTTTAAATACAATTTGTACAAGGGATTAACGGCTTATTTACAGCAGATAATTTAGGCACTGATTAACTGCTTATTTACAGGAGATAATTTAGGCATGAGCTGTAGTGCACCTATAGGAAGCATTCTACAGTAACAAAGGTAGGTGGCGTTCTAGGTAACATAGCTACTGTAGATCCAAAAAGAATAGTCATGAGGCAACAAGTCATCTAGGCAATATGAGTACTCATGCATGGCGAGGTTTGAAGAACCATAGAAATAGCATGAAATTTGAAGGGAAGTGTTATAAATGTTTTGAAAATTAATAAATTTATATTAAATATAAAAGACGAACATCCATCAAAGGTTACAATCTAAATGTAGACTATAATAGGATCAAAGGACCTCTTCCTAACTAAAAAGTAAGAAAAATACAGTTATCCAGTTTCTCTTTAGAACACTCTCATTCAAAGTTCCAAGCTGGTTTGATGTTGGGGGAGAGGTTATCTGTTACTCCTCTTGCTAGCATCGAGAGCTGGATACGTAGAATTATTTTTTAGTAGACTTGTTCCATCTCTTTTGCTTCCCTTCTGCAGATTCTTCTATTCCTCTCCTTCAAATACATTATTGTTGCAAAACATATTTTTAAAGCTTTATAGTCTACACCTCTGGCCATATTTAGTATGTGACTCGATCTACCAATTCTTCCCATTGTTGAGCTGGTAATCGGACCCCCAATCTAGCTTGTATCCTTCCCTGGATTGGTCTTGTGTACCTGCAATTCACCAGCAGATGTCCACTGTTTCTCTCTCAACTTTGCATAATTCATAGTTTGGATTCTCAATATTGATTTTCATTATGCCTTTTGGATCCAGCTTTCCTACAACTCCTAGCTAGAGGATTACCGCAGGTGTAGGTTAGATGTTTGCTTCCCAGACCATATTACTCCACTTCACTCTTCTTGTTGGCGTTTCCTTAAGACGCTTCTTTCAGGATTTTATGCCGAAGACCTTATTACTGGTCACTGTCCACACTATGTTGTCATTCCTTAATGTGTGAATCATCTTTTGCCATGAAATGGCCATTTCCACTGATTGTTGTTGATGAAACTATAGACTTTAGTGCTTAGGTTGATAATTTGTTTGAGATGTTGCAGCTTCTGTACTCTATGCAAAGGTCCTCTTTGATGCCAATTATCAAACCAAAAAAATGTGCTTTTCCTATTACCTATTCTACTTATAATCAAGTCTTGCACCCACTCTTTGGTCTCAAGGATCTATTTTAGGTGTCATGTCATGTTCTGTTTTGTTTTCAACCTTTATAAGTTGTTACCCCGTATGTATACTTTGTGCACCCACGTTACCCACAATTCTTCTTTATTATTATATATCCACCACAACTTCTTTCCTAAACTAATTTTATTATGTAGTCTAGTTGAGCAAATTCCTAGCCCCCTTGCTTCTTCTGTTGACATAACACTTCCTAACTTACTTTAGCTTTCCTTCTGCTTGAGTTAAGTCCATTCCATATGAAGTCTTTCAACTTTTTGTCTTTCTCATTTATAATGCACTTTGGGAGTGATATGTGGTTGATCCAATAACTTACTAGATAGCTCAGTATTGTTCGAACAATTTGTAGTCTCCCTTTATAGCTGAGGAATATATTGCACCAGTGACTAACTTTTTTATGGAACCTCTCCATTAGTGGCTTGCAATCATCTGCTGACAACTTTCTCTATGAAATTGGTACTCCAAAGTACTTGAATGACATGGTACCTTTCTTCATTCCTATTTTAGTTGCCTTTGATGCTGTAATTAAATTAGCATTATCTAATAAGTAGAAGCTGCTTTTGGAATGGTTACTCTGTATTCCTGATGGTTCCTTGAATTCTTCCATAGCTTATAATAATGTGTCAATGGAATACTTGTGCTTCAATAGGGCTGATAACACCTCCATTCCTAGTGCAAAAAGATAAGGGTATATTTGGTCTTCTTGTCCAATACCTCTCTTTGGTTATTCGGTTGCTCCCCAATTACTAAAATTGTAATGGACGGAGTAGTGATGCACTCCTCAATCCATTGTACGAACTTCTTTGGATATCCCATAGCTTTTGAAGCGTTAATAAGGAAGCTCCAATTAATAGTGTCATAATCTTTAGCTAAATCCACCTTGATTGTGCAATTACTCCTGCTTACCTTGTTCTTAAAACCTTTCATTAATTCTTGGCAAAGAAATAATTTGTTTCCAATTGTCCTTCCTCCTACAAATGCACTCAGAGGGATTGATGATGTTCTTTAAGCTTTCCTTCAGCCTATTTGCAATGAGTTTTGTCATCAATTTATACAGGACATTGAAATAAGCTATAAGCCTATACTCCCTTATCTTACGAGTATTAGTGAGTTTAGGGACAAGGCATACATAGGTTTTGTTCCAATCGTTAAGTAATCTGCCACACTGGAAAAACTCTTTAACTACTTTAGTCACTACTTCCTTTAGTATTTCCCAATATTCTTGGAAAAATTCCCATTAAATCCATCAGATCCAGGTGTTTTATCCGGATTCATTGAGAAAAGTGCTGCCTTGATTTCTTATTCTTCCACATCTCTTATTAATTCATCTTTTTCCAGCTATGAGATCTGTTTGAGCCTTTTTGAGATTGCTTTTAGAATTTGTCTAACATTCCCACTTTGCCCAAATTTTTCACTAAAATGATCAAAGATGAGAACTTTGAGATTCTTCTGACCTTGGACTTATGCCTCATCTCCTTTTAATAGCACTATAACGTTATTTGTATTTCTCCTTGATTTTATTAAATTCATGTAGTATTTGGTGCATCTTTCTCCATCCGTTAGCCACAACTGTTAGAATTTTGTCTTGCTAGCTCTTCATAATCTTGCAGTGCATCATTATACTTTCTTATCAATCCTGCTTCCTCCTATTTTAGTCTCCAATCTTCAAGATTTAGCACTATTCTTCTCTAGCATTCCTAGAGCATCTTCAAGGTATCTTGCTTCTCCTTTTGATATGTGATTGGGTGTTGTTTACTTAGAGTTTTTAGCCTCTCCTTGACTTCTTTCAGTCCCTCACTCACTACTATTCTGAATTATGGCAACCTCTTCAGATGATTAAACACCTTGAAAGGGCTTCTTTTAGTTACATCTTCAGATGATTAAGCACCTTGAAAGGGCTTCTTTTAGTTACATCGTAACCTACTTTCTGAACTAGCATAGGGCAATGATTTGACATAGTTAGATTGTCATAATTGACCTTACTCAATGGGAATTGTTGCATCTACTTGTCATTCACTATACAATAATCAAGTTCTTTTGTAAGAAACCATTCCTTGGATTGCTTATTGCTCCATGTGTGCAAATGCCATGTTCCCTTAAGATCTGTCATCCTAATTACACCAACCAATATCTACAGTTCGATTCCTTTCTGCTGAGACCATTTCTTTTGACCCCTAACTTCATTTGAATAAAGAGTACAATTGAAATCACCTACCACTGCCCAAGGTGCCATCGTAATTATGTTGATTTTGATAATTTGCTCCCATAGGGGTGTTTTTTGAAATCTACAATTGTTAGCAAATACTACTAAGATGTCTAATCTTATCTTGTCATTCTTTATGCTAATCTCTCCATGAATCATCTGATCGGTGCATTTCTAGTTGATCACTTCAACCTTAAATGAATTATAACAAAATAACACTCCCCCATTTTGTTGGCTAGAGTGATTTGTTATTGTTTTCCATTCTTTGCTAAAAAACCACAAACACTTTCCCAAGATCTCTTCCTTATTTTTTGTTTTCCAACTGAACAATAAAATCCACCTTCCTATTCCTCATATAATCCATTATAACAAGTTGCCTATTCATATTATTTAAACCCCTTAGATTCCATATGATCCCTTCATCATTTCTTCTTTTTCCTTGATCTTTTTTCGTGGCTTTCCTACCTTCTCCAATTGGTGGTTTCTGCTGTGTCTAACTTAACTCTTAAAGTTTCCCCTCTCTCCCACGTAGGTGTTCAGATGCCTTGTTCTTGCTTCTGTTCTTTACCCCCCCTTCTGTTTGAGTTTCTTTCAACAGCTCCTTTCCAGATAGTTGCCTCTCCTTTCCCTCCCCACCCCCCTTCCTCTTGAGTTTCTTTCAACTCCTCCTTTCCAGATAGTTGTATCTCCTTTCTATTATGTTCTATTTCACTTTGCTGCTTTGTGATTTCCTAATTTCCCATGTCTTCCAATATCTTTCCTGCTTCTACCTCTTCTCCCTTCTCTTGTTTCTGTTTTATCATCTCCCTTTTTCCTTGTGCTTTATTTAAATTATTCTTATCATCTAGTTTCTCCTTACACAATAGAACTATCTAAGTTTGTTGCATATCTGGTTCACTATTTTTTGTTTGTTTCAGCACATTCACTGCTACTTCCTCTGATCCCTCTTGTTCTTCCCTTTTATCCTTTACTCTCTACTCCTCATGTAAGAAATTCTCATATTGTTTTCAACCAATTCCCCCTCTTCCATTAGTTTTATTATCTTCAAGTTAACTGTTTAGTAATATCCACATCAATGCAGATTCTAACAAAACCTACTCTTCTCATTAGAGCTACATTCTCATCCATACCCAACAACTTTCCAACCTTGCTTGTAATGTAGCTTAACTCCCTCTATAGTCCAATATTCCAATGGCACCTTATGGAAGTTCACCCAAAGTGGGACTTTGTTCAACTTCTTTTTATCCAAATTCACTATAGGATGCCACACTTTCAATGGTATTGGATGCCCTTGAATCTGCCAAGGGCTAGCTTCAACAACCTTTTGAGCATACTCCTCAAATTTGAACTTAAATATAAACAATTCATCCTCATTAAGCATTAAATTTAACAAACCCATATTTCTCCAAGCCACATTCTCCTACCTATTCGCTATAGGAAATGCTAATTTTTCTCCAAGAATTAACCCACCATAGAAGATTTCCATTTCAAAGCAACCTTTCTCAATACCTCTAATGGAGCATAGATAGGTCTTTCAAAGTTAGATATTACATATCTAAATGTTCCCAGATTGTCAGCATCAATAAACATCAAAGACCTAGTAGTTTTCAGCCTCTGATTTTGCACTTTGGGCTCCATTGTACCATTTAAAGGTGGGAATTCTATTGAGTCTAGTGTTGATGTGTCTAAATTTGGTTTTAAGGGTTTTTTGGTTTTAGGGGTTTTAGGTTTATGGTTGGATTGATAGGTTATTTGTCTTATAGGATGGGTTTTTCTATTGTCATAGTGTATCTAAGGTTTAGTTTGGGACAGGGGAAGGGTAAGATGGTTGTTAAAAAACTGTGTATATAGAAGATGGGGGTGAGAAAGGGTCGTATGTCAGAAAAAAGGGGATTTGAAGGATTGACCATAAGTCAAATGAGGTTTTGTAACTACTTCAAAGTCAAACTTAGTCAAGCATAAAGTATAGGAAAAGTAAAAGAGATGCAGAAAAGAAAGTCGAAGTTTAGGAAGTGCTATAACTGCGACAAGAAAGGTCATACAACAAAAGATAGTTGGTCAAAGAAGAAGTCCGTAGAGAGTAATGCCGCCTCTTCTAAAAGAGAGGATAAATGGGAATTTTGAAGCACTTTTTGATACAAAAGAGGAGTTAGCTCATGAATGGTATGAAGCACTTTTTGTTGCAAAAGAGGAGTTAGTTTTTACGGTAATAACATCTAAACATATTGATTATCAAAGAAATTGGATTATTGACTCGGGTTGCTCAAATAATATAGTTGGTGATAAAGGGAAGCTACAGGGTCTATCAGAATACAAAGGAAGTCTTGTGGTAGTGAAAGCAAAAATTTTAAAATTACTGATAGCTCACATTGGTAATATCTTAATCTCTCCTAGTGTAGTGTTAACAAGGTGCCACTTCACAATGTCTATCATGTCCCTGGTATAAAGAAAAATCTCATTTTAGGAGCATAATTAACATCTTCAAGTCATTTTGTTTTGTTTGGTCCACGAGATGTGAAGATATATCGTGACCTTGAGGTTAAAGAAGAACCCATGATGAAGGAATAGAGGCAAGATTCAGTTTATGTGATGTTTGTAAAAGTCGCACATGTAGATAAGATGAGGAAGAATGAGACGATAGATATTTAGCACATGAGGTTAAGTTATGTTAGCTATTCTAAGATAAATGTGATGATGAAGAAGTCGATGGTCTTTCCTAATTAGCAGTAAGGACAAACAATATATGTACAAGTCGTCATTTTGGAGAAGCGTACCAATTACCATATAAAGAGTCCAGATTTAAAGAAAAAGGGCCACTAGTATGACTAAATGAATCTTTCTAATCTCAAATGTATTGGAGATACTAAATGAAAATTAGATTATGACTTGATTAGTAATCTACGTTATATTAGAATCTTTCTAATCTCAAAATAACATTGTTCTAAGTAAATTATACCTTAATAAGGGTTTACTTATAAAGTTAATATTCACATAACTTTGAACTTAAATATTAACTCATAAATAGAACAATAGATATCTTTAATACTTAATAAGATATCTCAAATATTAAACAACTTTAATACATTATTTATGTATTTAGACTAGAATAGCTAACCAACTTTCATTTCTATCTCTATAGTTCTAATTCCTATAATTAAGTTGTTACATTTTCATTACCAATATGAATTGTTCTTGGACAATTAAATTTTCAACAATTGAATATATGAATTATTGTTCTCTTTATGAGCAATATGACTCTATATACTACTACTGAAAATGAAAACTGTACACTCTTTTTATAAACAAGATGAATTCATAATCATCTCTAAAATAAACTCTTGGAATTTAGCATAAAAGTGAATCTTTTAATGTTTGGTAGTCTTTCAACTATACATCAAATATATCAATAAAGGTATTAGTTCCAATTGGATGTATTGTGATAAGATTTGAATTTTTCAAACTTCATCTTACTCCTACTACTTATCTTAAGGACCATTCTCCTATAAGTATACTTTGAAACAACCATTTTGTTTGATAGGGTCTGTGAGATTATATCTAACCTTTTGAATATCTCATAACCTTATTATCTAATTTAAGTATAGACTTAGTCGATAATAAATGTTTCAACTAAGCATCACATTTTAAAATAATCAAATTTGAATTTTTTAAAGTCGTACCATTTCATATAATTTAATTAGAACTACTGAAGGTAAGTTGTAGTACTAGGCTTAGCTATAGAAGAAATAAATATTGCATTATACAATATCTTATATTGTATTTTCCTCCTTACATAAATTCATACTATTATAAATATTAGTTGTAGAGGTTTATACTAGAGAATCCCATTCCCTATGTATAACCAAAAAAACATATATCTCACCATATAGATTAAAGTGTTTAAGTATTATCAATACTTAATTTCTAGTTAGATTTAAATAATTTGAACTTTTGAAAAATTTAAATCATTGTCTCATTTAATACATATGACTATACCACATAAAGTCATTAGTACATCTAATGAAATAAAAAAAATCATCCTTTTATGAATTGTTATTACATCAAACACATCTTATCTATAAGATTTAACAATTTAATACCATCATCATCCTTTTGCCGAAGGTTAATTTGGTTACTCTTCAACCCAACAAGTTTTATAAGTTTTATAAAATTTATAATAAAAAGGAAACATATATCCTTAAATGTAACTTTTTGATTCTCATTATGTCGATTTAACCATCATGGAATAAAAGGATATGTCTGATTATCTTACTTTGTATTATTTCCCCTTATGTTAAATATAAATCTCCCTTGATCCAACATATATAAATATATTCTTGGACCAACTACTTTTAATTAACAATAAATGTCTTATCATACCTTGAACATTGTAATAATATTGAGTCCAAATTTAGTATAAAATGCTCAAAAGTATGACTTATCAATCATATCCTATGTAACTCCTAGATCTTTTAGGTGACAACCCTTATTAAAACATATCTTAAATAATATCCCTAATCTTGCCTATAAATTCATATAATCGTGAGTCACTCATTCAAATCATACAATTTTAGTTAAATAAGACTTATTAATGTAAGAAAAAACATATTCGAGTTAAAGAGGCCTTGAGTCACTCAGAAAGCCTTACAATAAATAAAACTATATTTTTAAACTTAAATAATAGAAAACAACTGTCACATTCTCAATATATAATTAATATTTTAATGAGAGATTTATTTTTATTTGTCTCATCTAACACAAAATTGCATGCAAAATTACATACATATAAAATATTTAATTTAACATAAATATATATGTATATCATGCAATTTATATACACATCTGTATAAAATATCAAACTTTGTTTGATTCTTGTTATTGATCTTTCATAATCCAAAATAATTTTTCCAACTCTTTGGAAAATTAAAATAGTTAAACTCATTGATTCTTAAATGAATTAATTTTATATTCTCGATTGAAAATTAATTTGATTTGAAAATAGTTTTCAAATTTAATTGGAATATATTTTCAATTACCTTGATTCCTTTAACAAAATTAAGTGAAAACAATTTTCAATAAATTATACTTCTTACTTATTATAATTTAGAAAAAAACTCCTTTATCCAAATTTTATAAGATCTTCTAATCTAATTAGGAAACCATTTCTATTCTTATTAGAAATTACTTTTTCCTGGTTTGAAAAATATTTTCTAATATTAAAAGGAACTAATTTCAAAATTAAATAAAACAATTTTAGAAAGATCATTATTCTCAATTAATAAATAAAAATACTTTTCAAATTTAATCAAGAAAAATACTTTTCTAATAAATCAAGAAAAGTTATTGTTTATAAATAAAGAAATAATTTATAAATAAATAAAATAATAATTATGTAAATAAAATAATAAATTTACTTTATTTCAATTAAATTGAAATAAAGAAATTTAATTAAGAAACATCTTTCTTAATAATTTAAGAAAATACTTTTCTTAATTTTAAATAGTCTAATTAATTAATTTTAATCTAATTGAAATATAATTAATTATAATTCTAGAAATAACTTTTCTAAAATTTAAATTTATATATGAATCTAATTATTAATCTTAATCACAATAAGAAAAATAATTGATTTAATATTTTAAGATAATTTTAAATTTTGTTTGAAAATAAGTCTTAGAATGCTATTTCGAAGTAAGGATAACTTTAATTATGTTTGGATTACTTCGATCCAAACGCCAAAAGAGGCCTTATTCCAACGCTAGAATAATTCTATCCTTTTATTCACACAAGTGTTGTTCATAGCTAGGAATACCCTCTTCCTGGCCTAGAACAAGCATAACGTAATAACCTTATTTTTAAACAAGTCTCTTCTTCACTTTTCAGGAATCCTAGAATCAAAGTTGAAACCCTAGCTGCCACCCTCAGGGTCTGTCGCCGGTTGTTTCATATGTTTCGCCACAATCGGGAGCTCCTCAACGACGGCGCTGCTGCTCGAAGTTATTTTCTCCCCTCATCATGGACAGTCGTAGACTTCCTCTCGTGATGCAGTTGTAGCCTTTTCATTTGCGTGGGTTGCTTCTCTGCCTCAGACGATGTCGGCAGCTCAACATTGCACCTCCACCTTGAGGCGTCTTCCTGGCTGCCAGGTGCTTCATTCTTTTAATAGATGCAGCCGCCATTAACTTATCAGTAGCGCCTGCTTTAAGTTTACGTCATCTTCTCCGGCCATGATAACAAGTATACAATAACATAGAGAAACTATCAGCTACTTCAGACGATGGCAACAAATTTCCCCATAAAACTATCATCGTAGGCCTCGAATTCTCTAGCAATTTTAAGCATGTCGTTGCGTCTCTACTCCTCATCACCAACAACCACAACAACTAAGAGATCGACCACCAAAACACATCACACCAAACACAGCTGACAAAGCACCCAAAAACCCAGCCAAAACAACCAACTAGTCATCCATCACAGAATATAACAATCACATGCCATATTGGTTTAGCTATATTAGGAGTGTTAGCGAATATATAAAACTAATTAAGTTGACCTCACACAATAACTTATTCTATTGTGGCGAAACTAATGGTATCAGAGTCTTTGTGACCAAGTGATCGTGAGTTCAAATCCTACCACCTACCTATTATTCAGCACAAAGTAGAGTGAGCCTGTATATGTTTCAAGCCCAAAGGGCTTTCACTTGAGGGAGTGTATTACTAAATATATACAACTAATTAAGTTGATCTCACACAATAACTTAAGCTATTGTGGTGAAATGATCATTCAACAAGGAGGATTCCTAAAACCCTTATGGCCTGTTTGATTCACGGAATGGAATAGATAAGGAATAGAATAGAATGAGTATTACTTTGTTTAGTTCAAGGAATTAAATAGATAAAGAATTTCTATTCTATTGTTTGGTTTGAAAATATAAACTTGGAATAGAAAAGGAATAACTAACAAAAAGACCAAAATATCCTTATTATTATTATTATTGTTGTTGTTGTTATAATAATTATAATTATAATTATTAAATTTATTATTCTTATTCTTATTACTTATTAATTATTATCATAAATTTTCTACTTATTTTTATTATTAATATTAT
>JANKOD010000192.1:13858497-13871560 GCA_026284645.1 Erythroxylum acuminatum
TTTCTTCTTGTTTCTTGATCTTTGAAGAAACAGTTATTCAGTTGAGTTCTGTAACTAACTCAGACTGATTAACCATCCGATGTGGTATCGGGTCTTCGTCTTATTTTCTTACGTCTTACTTTTCGCTTCTGCTTCGTCTTATTTCTATCGTCTCATTTTCGACTTCGCTTAATCTTACTTTCTCGCGTCTTACTTTCCGCTTCGTTTTTTGTCTTATTTTCGGCTTCGTCTTAGTTTGACTTCAGCTTCGTCTTAATTTGACTTCTGCTTCCGTCTCATTTTCTTGATTCGCTTCGTCCTACTTTCTACTCACTTCGTCTTATATTTCTGCTTCGTCTTACTTTCTCCTCCGCAGCTTTGTTTTACTTTCTTCTATTATTTTTATTTAGTCTTCATCAAAATATTAATCGTAAAGTCATTTTGACTTAACAATTAGAGCGGTTACATGATCATATTGCCAGAAATGAAGGTTTTTTGTTTCTATTCATTATGATTTTCTTCAGTTTTTGATTTATTTTTCAGTTTTTTTACGTATATATTTATGTAAAAGTGGTATACATAAGGCTAGCTATAAAAATTAGGTCAAAAACGGGCCAAAAAGAAAAAAATGACATCCTAGAACACTGAAAATCACCCTCCCTGTTGGAGGCGATACACCATCCGTACACGTGCTCGATGGTGTTATAGTAGCAGGAGGAGCAACGGTACGGAAGGCACTTATGTTGTACGTGCCAATCGCCTGACGTCAAACGGCATCGTATGCTGACCGTTGCACGCATCATATAGTGAACTCGTATGTGTGTGTAGAGGCACATGCACATCTGGAGCGCGTTTGCACGCGCGCCCTATTTCACGCACTTGCTGACGTCAACATAGCACTAACATCAGCGAACACAAAAAAAGGAAAAATTTTAGAATTCCCATAAGGTACCTCGAGTCCTTTTGGGTCAGTTTCCAAGTTCGGGGAATTTTTTAAGTGGTTTTTTTCAATTTTCTGGATTTATTACGTTAGTAATTATATTCTAGAAAAGTTTTTAAAGATTTTAAAGCTAATTTTGAGTGCATTTTCGTACTCTAAACTGCACATGAGGGAGGCACTCAAAGTTTTATATCTCATGCAATAGGTTATGTATTCGAGAAAGTATGATAGACACTCTCATTGAGATTTTTTTATTTATAAAAGTCTCGCATAAAGTTTAAAGACAATATTTTCAGTATTAGTATGTGATTATTTAATTGTGAATATAGTTTTTTTTCATTTATAACTGATTTTCACGTACATTATATCCATATAGAATGTGAGGATGACATAAAGATGCATCTCTTATGTTTATGGTCTTTTTGGGTACTTGTAAGATTGTAATCACCACAATGGCCTTTCACGTTGGGGGATGCCTCTAGTATCATGTTTGGTTATTATGCCCACAGGTATGACCTCATATGACATTTTAAGATGTACATAAAGACATTAGATGGAGGAAAGTCGTTGCTTAAATGATCTATTCACCCATAGGTGGTAGTGTCATGAGAGTTGATGGTTTGTACTTTGATCGCTTTTATGTGGTCTAATTGCATATATTATGTATTCAACCCATAGGTGTTTCATAATATGTGTGATCGGATTCTCTGTATAGATAATGTTATCGTTGTTATCCTGCATTTAAACTATTTTTTTACATTGTCTTTTCTATCTTGCAGTCACCTTTTTGGTAAGCAACAATGATGTCACCATTGAGACCTTAAATGGTTTCAATTTCAAGAAGTGGAAGAAGGACGTGGAGTTTGCATTAGAGATGGCTGACGTTAGCATAGCAATGCACATCGAGAGACCTTCTCCACTTACAAATATCAGCTCAAAAGTTGATAAAGTAGCTATGACAGTTTGGGAGCAGTCAAATAGGATGTGCTATTTGAACATCAAGAGGTCAATCCTAGATCATCTACTGAGTGGATTGCCAGATACGACTATAGCGAAGGAGTTCATGGATGGCATTTCCCAGAGATACAAGGTGTCTTCTCATGTAGAGCAGAGTACCTTGATTAAGGAGCTATTCTCCATGAAGTATACCGGAGAAGGAGGTGTCTGAGAGTACATTATCAAGATGGTATAGCTTCAGACTATACTGAAGACGCTTGATGTACCAATTCCTGATAATCTCATAGTGCATCAGCCACCAAATACTCTCCCTCGAGAGTTTGAGATGTTGGCTACCTCCTACATCTCTCAAGTTGAGACCTGGGACATCAATGCCTTGATTTTCCAGTGTGCTACAGCAGAGGAGAAGATTAAGAGTTCTCCTTCTATGGCTATGTATGCAACTGCCAAAGGTAAGGGAAAGGCTAAGCCCTAACAGCCTAAAGGTAAGGATAAGATACCCAAGCCTTCTCTAAGGATTCAGACTGGACAGTCTAGCATCGATAAGGGTCCATATGACCTAAAGGGTATGAGGTACTTCTTCTATAAGAAGAACGGGCATAGGAAGTATGATTGCGAGAAGTACAAGCTATAGAAGGTTAAGCAGGAACTGTCAAGTAACCCCTCAGCCTTTATGATTCATGAATCTAATGTAGCTATAACCATATCAAGTTCTTGTTGGTTAGATAGTGGAGCTTCTAACCATGTTACTTCCACAATGCATGGGGTTCAGGCCAACTAAAGGAGAGGAGAAGCTGATGGTTGGAAACAATGAAGAGGTGGATGTTTTGTATGTAGGAGATGTAAGATTAAACCTCAATACGGGGTTTGTATTAGTTTTACGAGACATGTTTTATATACCATCTTTTATACAGAACTAGATCTCTGTATCAGTTTTGGATAAAGAAGGTTTTCATTTTGTATTTGATACTTTAGTTGTAAATATTACTATAAATACAAAACATATCAAAGCTGCCTTCTTATCTTACGAATTATATAGAATGTGTCTTATTCCTAGTGAAATGTATGCCTCTTCTTATATTGCTAAACTTGTTACTTAAAAGAGAGCCTTTATAAAGGAAACATCGTACATGTTGTGGCATAAACGTCTTGGCCACATTTCTAGGGAAAGGGTTGAGAGATTGATAAAGGATAACATTCTCCCAACTCTAGACTTCAGTGATCTGGAAACATGTATCGATTGTTGTAGGGGTAAGTTGACCAAGATAAAGAAAAAGGGATTAACTCATACTTCTGTTTTATTAAACCTTATACATACAGGCATTAATGGTCCTATACAATCACGTTATGCAATGCTAGATATTTTCTGACGTTTATAGATGATTATTCCTATTATGGCTATGTGTTCTTGCTTAAAAAAAAAGTCTAAAGTTCTCGATAAGTTCAAGATCTTTAAGATTGAGGTTGAGAACCAATTAGAAAAATCGATAAAGATAGTCAGATTTGATAGAGGAGGGAATACTATGGCAGACATGGGGTTGCAGGACAAGAAAAGAGTTTGTTTGCTAGGTATTTAGAATCAACTAGAATAATGGCTCAGTTCACTATACCAGGTAGTCCTGAGCAAAATGGTGTGGCCGAATGTTGTAATCACACCCTAAAGGACATGATGAGGTTAATGTAGAGTAGAACTAACCTACCTGAATACCTTTAGGGTGAAGCTATCAAGATGGCATTGTATATCTTAAATAGAGTCTCAAGTAACTCAGTACCAAAGATGCCTTTTGAACTGTAGAAGGGATGGAAGCCAAGTCTTGCACACATTCCTATATAGGGTTGCCCTGCTGAGGTAAGGTTATATAATCCTTATGAGAGCAAATTGTAACCTCTTTCCACTCGTTGCTATTTGGTAGGTTATCACGATCACTCAAAGGGCTACAGATTTTACTGTAGAGAAGGAGGGGCAAGAATAGTGGAATCGCAAACAGCTAAGTTTCTGGAATATGATGTCCATGATGAGGATCTTCACATCCTTCAAGAGATAGCAGGACGGATACTACGATTATTTCGTATCCGCTTCTCATATAGTCAGGTCCGGTGGATGTAGGTCCAAGTACCGTACCTATGCAGGCACAGGAACTTATACCAATTTAGGAAGAGGTTTCTGAGGTACAAGAACCTGTGCAGTTACGCAGATCCACCAGAGAGAGGTGACCTGCTATCTCACTAGATTACATAGTCTATTTGGGTGAGCAAGACTATGACATAAGACATATTGTAGATCTAGTCACTCTTACAGAAGTTATTTCTGAACCCTATGCAAATATGTGGTAGGAAGCAATGAAGGATGAAATGCAGTCTATTACGTATAATAAGGTATGGGAGCTTATTGATTTACCTTAACATTATAGGCCTGTCAGTTACAAGTGGCTATTTAAGACTAAGAAGGACACGCAGGGTTAAGTTTAGCGGTTTAAGGTGCGGTTGGTTGCTAAAGGATTCACTCAAAGAGAAGGAGTTGACTTCAATATTACCTTCTCTCTTGTATCATCGAAGGATGCATTTAGAGTGATGTTGGCAATAATAGCTCATTATGATATAGAGCTACATCAGATGGATGTTAAGACCACATTCCTGAATGGTGACCTTTATGGTGAGGTCTATATGGAGCAACCTGAAGGATTTCAGGATCAAGATGCAACTGACAAAGTCTGTAAGTTGACTAAATCAACATACGGTTTGAAACAAGCTTCCTGAAAATGGTACCTAAAGTTTGATGAGGTTTTGAGTTCATTCAACTTTGTAGAAAACAAAATTGAAAGATGCTTATACCATAAGGTTGGGGGGAGCAAAGTTAGCTTTTTATTACTGTACGTAGATGATATCTTGTGTGTCAAATGATTTGACCATGTTGCATGAGGTAAGGCAACTTTTAGCCAAATATTTTGACATGAAGGATTTAGGCGAAGCATCTTTTGACCTCGATATGTAAATTTACTGGGACAGATCTCAACACTTCCTGAGCCTCTCACAAAGAGCATACATTAAGTGAGTGGTACAAAGGTTTAATATGGCTGATTGTAAACCTATTATAGCACCTATTTCTTATGGTGAGAGATTATCTTTGGCACAGTTTCCAAACAATAAATTTAAGAGAAAGGCTATGAGGAATGTCCCGTACTCTAGTACAGTTGGTAACCTGATGTATGCCCAGGTGTCTACTAAATGAGATATTATATTTGTTGTCAGACTACTAGAGCAATATTTGGCTAATCCAGGTATAGACCATTGGAATGCAGTTAAGCAAGTGTTGAGATATCTAAAGGGTACCTAGGATTATACGTTGACATACAGGAAAATCAACAATTTAAACTTGATAGGGTATATAGACTTCAATTTCGCTATGTGTCTGGATGTTTTTAAATCCACATCGGGGTACATTTTTATATTAGCAGATGGTGCAATATCGTGGAAGAGTGTCAAGAAAATTTTGGTAACTTCCTCGACCATGTATGTAGAGTTTGTTGCATGTTATGGAGCTACTACATAGGCATTTTTCCTCAGAAACTTGATTTTTGAGTTGTCTGTGGTGGATTCAATAGCTAGACCCATTCAGTTGTCTTGTGATAATCTTATTGCAATGTTGTTAAGTAACAACAACAAAAATATCACATGCTCTAAGCATTTAAAATTCACATACTTGACCATAAAGGAGTTGATTTAGAAGGGTGACATTGAAGTGGAGCACATCAGGATTGAGAAGATGTTAGCTGATCCTTTGACTAAAGGACTTTGCCCACTAGTGTTTGTTAGACATGAATCCAGTATGGGCGTGTTAAAGTCCTTAGACAGCAGTAGTTAGGGATCATTGTATTTGCTCCTTATTATTTTGTATATTTTGATGTATTATGACATTATGATTATTTATTAATATAAATGATCATCTTTTTATCCTCAATAATAACTATTCTTGTGTATGGTCATAATACATATGAAAGTTTTAAGATTTATGTCGATCTTAAGCATTTAAAGGTCATAGGGCATATATAAAGATTGACCTTAAGCCCATGTCATTTTCACATATAAAGTTTAGTATGGATATCCATAAATTTAACATGACATAGGGGGATATAATTTTTTAATCCCATAAAGATTCTCTAATGCAGTTTAACATTCAATTGGGGAACATAAAGGTTTTCTCTAATGCTGTTTAGCATTCGGTGAGAGAAAACGAGATTTCTCTGCTGCAGTTTAACACATGCAGTTTAGCATAAAGTTTGAGAAATCGAGACCTACAAATGACGTTGATATATTTTAGATCATATAGGTATCATCCTAGTTTGCCACACTCCATTTTCCCATTCATGTTAGAGAGGTATTAGATATTCATGATTATATTGAACCTATGTCACACATAATATTTTTTTGGTATTGAAAGCCTTACAGGATGGAATGTTGGACTTTCATTACCTTTAGATCGAATGTTTTAATTTTTAAAATTTGATACCAATACAGTAGCATGACTTAACTAAGTTTTAAATTATTTTTAAACTTAAGTCATAACTGCAATTAATGCTTTACCAAGAGGGAGAATGTAGGACATTTTTATCCTTTTCTACAAATTGGACAACCATTAATTGTATTTTCGGGTTTTTAATAACTTATCAATTAAGTTACATAATTCGAACCTAACAAAGGTAATAAAATGACCCAATAAATGATTTAGATTAATGGGTCAAAGTCTGAGAGGAAAGTGGATCCCAATTAGAGGGGACCGGACCTATATCGGGCTTGTGATAGGGAAACCCAATATGGAAGCTATATATAAAGGTCAAGGTCTCCTTCAGTTACTTATGTAATTCGTAAGCATACGGATCCTCTGACCTGTTAGGAGTGCTTACGTCTTAAGGAAATTGAAGAAAGGCGTTAACCAAGTATTGGTGATCAACTTCCTCAACTATCTCGGGAAGATTGGAGCTCGTTTTGGCATCGAAAACTGCTTCGAAACTCTAGATGGAACCGAAATTAGGTATTCTGCATTTCCTTCATTTTTTACCCTTTATGAACGATCTGGGACACGTAATAAGGTCTATCCTACGTGTTACATAACGAGAGCACATTTTTAATGCAGTACAATATTTTAAAGTACAATTTCGTTTTCAATGACTTGTCAGAAGCTGCAGGCAGATTCTATTATCGATCGTGCCTCGATTTATTTTGGCCCTTGGAAGTAGTTTCGTGAAATAATTAATATAAAAACTGGTACAAAGCGTAGTGGATTATGAATTTACTTTTTGTCATGTGGCTTCTCTCATTTATGTATGTTTAAATTAGGCCAGATCCACTAATAAGGATATACTCAAAAAGCTTACAGTTATACGGAGATTACAAGAAGATAAATCTTTTCCAATGAGAAAACTATCATTTTCACTTTCTATAAGATGTTGCTCTTTTCAAGTCACTTTGTACATAACATCCCACACGTAAAGTTCTTCTCCCCTACTTAATATATTGAAAATGTTTTGATACACTGAAAACCTTAATTTCAGTAGTATTTCAGTTTTATGGAGGAATAATAATATGAAATGGTGCTTGCATGTAAAACTTTGAATGTATATTTCCTGGTGTAAAAAACTATAATACCCTTAAATTAATCCAGAACACTATATTATTGAATATATTTACTGAAATTGGCAACAAGTTTTTCACAAGTAAGGAAAGAAAGAAAAATTGCTTGCTTGGGAAATTAGCATTGGCTTTATCAATTAATTACATTAAATAGAGAAGAAATTTGATGTATAGAATGATTTGTAATTAAAAAAGCAGCTTTAATATGTAAGGAGTGATTTGGTTATTTTGAATTTGAATTTGAATAACAATGTTTGTTATGAATTTTTATCTTTTTATTCCATCAATATTTTGATTTTACATATCAATATACTTTCTAATTATCTTTTACTTAATGTAAGCATATTATTTCTTTTTGAAAAGAATGTAAGAAAATTGTTGATTCAATAATGTGAGTAAAAATTTTCACTATATATATTGTGCAACTTCATACAGATATCTTTGAAAATGGGCTAAATGACAAAAACACCTTCTTTACTTAGGAAAATTTTGAAAAAATCCCTTATAGTTTAGAATTCTCGGAAAAAGCCTCTCTTATTTCATATTCACCAGAAAAAACTATATAGTTGACTTTTGATAAAAAAAAAAATTAACGTAAGTTGTGACGTGGAGAAGGACGTAGGTGGAAGCGATAGTGACACTAGTGGGGATGTAGGTGGTGGCAAAAACGATAAGCAATAAGGACGTAGGCAACGAACATATAAGTAATTCTTGGTCCGTTTTCTTTTGTGGTTCCCTTCATGCGAATAACTTCCAACTTCCATCAATCACCACTTTCCTTATATGGTATGCAAAAACTCAGTAAGATGGTATCATCACAATTTGTTGAATTAATTAGAATCTAGAATTAAGTGAAAAAATAATAATTTCTTCATGTAATTAGTGCATTGGTGATTTATGCTTTCTCTATCAAATTCATGTACTCTTCTTGCTTCTCTAACTATCTTTATTTCAAGGCCTCTCTTTTTGAGTCAAGTTTATAGTTTGTTTTCTATTGATGAACTCGATGCAAAATTGGGTTGGAGAGTCTTTTTTTATTTGAGATTCAAGGGGATGATTTAGGATTCGACTAGTCATGGAAGAGCTGCAAAAAGTTTAAGAAATTGAAATCATTATGTTTATGTTGAGATCATCTAGTTCTTCACTCTATTCTTGTTTAGTATGGCTAAGTTAAATTGTGTTGCGCACTAAAGCTTCAATCATCCATCATGTGCTTTCAGTGATAATTGGTCTAGTGAATATTTACTATTTTTTTGTAGATGTTCTTGTATTATGGAGTTTTTTTCCTATTTCTTTTAATAGGTTAAGTAGTTCCAAAATTGTGAAATTTCATTTTGAAGATTTTTTAACTTCTATTTGCATGTCTTGTTTTCTCAATTCTTATCTTGTTTTCATGATTTTTTATTTTTATGTATATTATGAAATAAATCTCGCTATTTTATATGTTAATTGTTTGTTTTTATCTATATCATGAAACAACTCTCTTTTATTTATGATTTTACCTCATGTCAATATCAATTTATATTCATGTTTCAGTCTTATCTATTAATCATGATTTGTGGTGTTATCCCCTGTGACATACTTGTATATATTCTTGAGGAGTTGTAGCTAGATTCTTAGATATGATTATGTTCTATAAAAGACTTCTTTAAGATGTTACGAGCATTAATGCTTTCATTCAAAATGTCTTAAATGATTTAGTTTAAAAAAAACTTAAGTTGATCGACTACTTTTTAGACCCATACTTTTGCATGCCATGTTAAGAATGAAAAACTAAAAACCAAAAGTTACAAAAAAGAATTAGATGGAAAGAAACAAAAGATTAAAATTTTAGATTTGTACCTATTTGTGCTTGAAACTTTTGTCAAGTTCACCATATAAACCAAGTCCTTCAAATCTTCAACAAGTTTCAACATCAATCTTTTAGGCATAGTTTGATATAATTTGGTCCCAAGTGTGAAACTAGATTAATGGTCAATAAGACACTAAATGTCTACAAATTGACTTTTTCGTTAACTCTTTCTTAGTAGGTTAATCATATCCTACATTATTCAATTTTCTTTCACTCTTATATATTGTAACATGATTTGAATGTTAGTACTTGTATTAAAATATAATAAGATCTTAACATGGTATAACAATTAGCAATTGAAGTTAATATAGCTTAAGGTCTCTAACCAGCAAATATGAAAATGATTATAACATAAATATGTCAAGAATATTACACAGACTAATTATTGATGGACTGTTGGGTAGTAAACTATTTATTGTTTCCTTGAAGTGACTGGATCATAAATATTCATATAAAGATATAATTAGAAGATGGAGAGAACAACATTTTGTAAAAAATAAAGCTTATTTTCATTTAGATGCTTAGTATGTTTATGTATATAGGCTTTTCCATTATTTCAAGTTTCATAAAATGTATTTGCACGTGTTATATTTTTCATTATTTCATAACATTGACTCTTGCAAGTTAGGTTGTGAAGTCAAACCTTAGGCAAATGAATCGTGAAAGAGTTGAAGTTGAAAAAATTATGAAAGATACATATGTTATATTTCTTGGAATTAAAGAACTTGTTTTAATAAAATACTTCAAATGGACTTAATGCACAATCACCTACCCACATCATTGTTCCGACGATTCAAACATCAGTCAGCCACGAAAGAGGGTCTAATATCCTCAATTTTAATTGAGGTCCGAGAGATCATTCTGATGAAGAAGTTACAACAAAGATGCAGTATGCTCCTCTCTACATATCTAAGGACCTACTTGAACGCATTTTTTCATAATGGTTCTTCTTCCTTACACTATTTTTTGCTAATATGACGGGATAGGCTCTCTTGTATTTTCATTTTTCTTTTCCTGGAACTCTCTTGTATGTATAACTTTTAGTTATTCATTTAATCAATTTTCTTTTTCAAAAAAATACTTCATAACTTATTTTTGTTTGTTTGTTTGTCTTTCTTATATGACTAACCCTAGGATTGAGATTCAATTTTGGCATGGTGGGACCTTAAAATTTACACCAACCATACA
Source organism: Erythroxylum acuminatum (assembly GCA_026284645.1). Lineage (NCBI taxonomy): Eukaryota > Viridiplantae > Streptophyta > Magnoliopsida > Malpighiales > Erythroxylaceae > Erythroxylum > Erythroxylum acuminatum. The sequence continues at coordinate 13,869,042 of JANKOD010000192.1, forward strand.
CTGTAAGGGAGGAGAAATGTATAATTTTTTAGTTGAGTTAAATCATTAACCATGTTGCAATTCATATACGTAGCAAGGGACTTAGGCCATAAAGAGGTTGGAGTTTTTAGTTATAAATTTCCTCATGATTCTTTTGAGGATGACAATAGAGAATTAAGTGAGGATGATATCATCATAATTAATGTAATTGAAGAAAAAGCTATAAGACTGTGGAGGTTTTTAAATAGTGTTGTGTATCCTTTATTGAGAGATAAGGAAGAGCGTCCAAAGATGGTGAACAAGTTGAATGTGAGGTCATTAAGGTTGATCAACCTACTTTTAAAGAGGGAAAACAACCTGACATAAATGAGGGTAAGGAAGGATAAGTTAGCGAATTTGATGATCCAACATATGAGGGTGAGGAAGGGGAAGTTAGTGACTTTCATGATTCTAGTTTAACTTATTCTAATGATATATTTGATGAGGGAGATGATGAAGAAGCCATGAAAAAGGCTATTTATGTTGGTCTAGAAGAAGTTACAACACATAACATATCAGATATAAATACAGATTCAATATATGAAGATACTAATGAGGTTAGGAGCATGGATGCCAGTTCAAATGAAAAAGGGAGAAGAAGGCCTAAGTTCCTAAAATTTAATGTACATAATGATAGCTAAGGTCAATTAATTTAAAGGTCGGTATGTTATTTGATTCAGTAAAGAGTTTAGGCAATCTCTAATGCAATATGTTGTTGAAAAGGATTTTAATTATGTATACATCGAGAATGAGAGTTGTTGAGTAACTATTGTATGTAAGAAGGTTTATGGGTAGATGCTATATGCTTCTCCAACACAACATCAGACATCATTTCAAATTAAAACATTTCAATCCAATCATAAGTGTGGTAGAGAGTACTAGAAAAAAAAAAGTAAAACACTATGGGTTGTAAAGAAATATCTCTTATATTTAGAGATTTTCATACATAGGATGTTACAAGGCATAAGTGTGAACTTTTAAGGAACTTTAATGCTGAGATTATAGACAAAAAGGTATATAGAGCGAAGAAATTTGAATTAGAGCTTTTGTTAGGTAAAGTGGGAAAGCAATTTTAGGATTTAAGGAGTTATAGGTTAGCTATATTGATACAAATTCGATAGTACTTTCATAATCAAGTATCTGTAAGATTATGTGGACTTGATGTATAATAAAGAAATTTGAATTTGTTTATGTATGTTAGATTTTTCGAATTCTTTGTAAGGACTTGTAGCTGACCCCTACTAAGTTTCATGATTTTGAAATCCTTCCACCATAATACACAAAAAGAGGTGGTAGACCAAAAAAGGCAAGGAGGTAGGAGAGGAATAGAACCCATATAAAGCTACTCGAAGAGGACTTCATATGTCATGTAAAATATGCAAACATTACGGTCACAATTCAAGACCATATTCCAATCAAATACATGACAGCCAAACTAGCCAATTGACACAAGAACCAACACAATCAATGAATAGAAGAAGAAGAAGAAGAACTAACTTTTTTTTATATATATGGTGCACATTTAGAATAACTACTCATGTATATGGAGCTTACTTTGGATATGGATATACTGTTGGACACTGTTTCCAGAGTCCAACCCTTGACTATAAAATGTGGGCGTATTATTGCTCGTCATACAAACATGAACGTATTACCCTGCAATTTCTTTTTGAACCCTCATTAGCCACCATCTGTTCACCATCATTCTCATACCATTCCAAAAATTTTCCTATTTGATCAATTGATAAACGACAATCCATTCTTATGAATATGTCCTCAATCATATTGTACCTGCCAAAATTCTCCGGGAGAGACTCCACTGACCTCTTCAGGTCGAATTCTCCGCGGCGACAAAAAATAACTTCGCCGCGGCGACCTTGAAATGTGACTTCGTCGCAGTAAACACTTGGCTTCGCCGCAGCGAAACCGCCACAAGAAAAGCAGAAAACCTTCGGGTGAAGTTCGCCGTAGCGAAGCCACCAAATCAAACAAAATAACACCTCTTAGACACTTACGCCACGGCGAAGTTGACAAAAATCACACAAAAATACCCTTACATCTTTCCTAACATTACCTTCACTCTTGATTATCCCAAATTCGCTTCCTCTATGCAACATCATTTCATGACAATTCATCTACCAACATTATTTCATTTAGCTCTCTAATCTCTACTCATTTGATTTATTCCTTACAACTAATTCTCATTTTTCACAATTTCCTATCTTTCTTTTCCATAACATCACACTTATATATCAACAATTCATGTTCAAAATTCATCATCTCAAATCGGTAACTTCCCCAAGTATGCCTAATTCCAACTTAACCTTATCCATACGCAAATCCATATTTCCACTCAACATCATCCATACATAATTCATAATTCATTAACATCAAAAGATAAGAGATTTTACAAGGCTATAATGACATTTCAAACCACAATACATCAATGTCTCAAAATCCCAAAATACATAAGATACTTGAACTAATAATACTTGAAATGC
>JANKOD010000192.1:13901593-13915480 GCA_026284645.1 Erythroxylum acuminatum
GAATTTCGTGCAACCTGCCATACCACGCTTCGATGGTCACTATGACCACTGGAGTATGTTGATGGAGAACTTCCTCAGATCTAAAGAATACTGGAGCCTTGTGGAGATTGGCTACGTTGAGCCAAAAAGTGGAGTGGAGCAGACAAAAGCACAACAAAAGAGGTTGGATGAGTTGAAGCTGAAAGATTTGAAAGTCAATAATTATCTCTTCCAGTCCATAGATCGGACCATTCTAGAGACCATACTCCAGAAGGATACTTCCAAGCAAATTTGGGACTCTATGAAAAAAAAGTTTGAAGGGAATGAAAGAGTCAAGAGGTCTCATCTTCAAGCTCTTCGTCGAGAATTTGAAACCTTAGAGATGAAGGCTGGAGAAGGAGTCAATGAGTATTTTTCAAGGGTGATGACAGTGGCTAACAAAATGAGAACATATGGAGAGCAGATGCAAGATGTCAAAGTAGTGGAGAAAATCTTACGGTCGTTGAGTGACAAGTTTAATTATGTTGTCTACTCAATTGAAGAATCCAAAGATGTCGATAAACTCTCCATCGATGAACTGCAGAGTTCCTTGATTGTTCATGAGCAAAAATTCCAGAAGCATACTGTAGAAGAACAAGCACTCAAAATAACCTTTGAAGATAGTTCTGGCGCAAGAAGTCGAGGTCGAGGTGTATTTAGAGGAAGAGGAAGGGGCAAAGGACGTCAACCTTACAACAAAGCAACTGTGGAATGCTATAAGTGCCATAAGATTGGGCACTTCCAGTTTGAATGCCTGAGTTTGGAAAAGGAGGCTAACTATGCTAAACAAGAAGAGGAAGAAATGCTACTCATGTCGTATGTGGAGATGAATGAGGTTCAAAGGGAACATGTTTGGTTTCTGGATTCTGGATGTAGCAACCACTTGTGTCGTGACAAGAATATGTTCTACAATCTAAATGAAAGTTTCAAGCACACGGTGAAATTGGGAAACAACACAAGGATGTCTGTGCTAGGAAAAGGTAACGTGAGATTCAAAGTAAGTGGCTTTACACATGTTGTTAGTGACGTGTATTATGTGCCTGAACTAACAAATAATCTGCTGAGCATTGGTCAACTACAAGAAAGGGGATTGGCAATTCTTTTTCAGCATGGAAAGTGCAAGATATATCATCCAGAGAAAGGGCTGATAATGCAGACTGATATGACCACAAATCGAATGTTCAACCTATCAACAAAGTCATCACCTCAAAAGTCAGCTTGTCTTTATACCACTACACAAGATTTGGCTCACTTATGGCATTGTCGCTATGGACACTTAAGCTATAAAGGATTGAGAACTCTTCAATTCAAGAAAATGGTGTATGGGATACCTCAGTTCAAGTCTCCATCAATAGTGTGTGCTGACTGCATGATTGGAAAGCAACATAGGAATCCAATTCCAAGGAAGAGCGATTGGAGGGCTACAGAGAGGCTTCAGCTTGTCCATGCAGATATATGTGGACCAATCTCACCCATGTCCAACAGCAAGAAAAGGTACATTCTGTCCTTCATTGATGACTTTACTAGAAAGATATGGACTTATTTTTTAGTAGAGAAATCTGAGGCTTTAGGTATCTTTAAACACTTTAAAAGTTGTGTTGAGAAAGAAACAGGAGGGTATATAAAGTGTCTACGAACTGATCGGGGAGGAGAATTTACCTCACTTGAATTTAGTGATTTTTGCAAAGAACATGGGATCAAGAGGCAGCTAACTGCAGCATACACACCACAGCAGAACGGAGTAGCTGAGAGGAAGAATCGAACAATGATGAACATAGTTTGATGTATGCTTTCTGAAAAGAAAATCCCCAAGTCTTTTTGGCCAGAAGCAGTCAACTGGACAACTCATATTCTAAATCGGAGTCCCACATTGGCTGTAATGAATGTCACACCTGAAGAGGCTTAGAGAGGAAGCAAACCTTCAGTTGAACATTTCAGGGTGTTCGGATGTGTGGCGCATGTACATGTTCCAGATGTAAGAAGAACAAAGCTAGATACAAAGAGCTTTGCTTGCGTATTGCTGGGGGTAAGTGAAGAATCTAAAGCATACAGACTCTATGATCCAATTGCCAAGAAAATTGTAATCAGCAGGGACGTAGTGTTTGAAGAAGACAAGTCTTGGAGCTAGGATCGAAGTTATGAAGAAAAAATAGCAGTTGATTTAGAATGGGATGATGCTAAAGATAGTCAAGCAGTGGCTGAAGAAAATAATGAAGCTGTGAGTGAGGAAGAAGAAGAAATTACTGAAGAAACAACTAGTCCCAATGAAAGAAGAACTAGAAGGCCTCCGATGTGGATGAGGGATTATGAGAGTGGGGAAGGACTTTCAGAAGAAGAGGCAGAAGTTAACTTGGCACTGCTTGCTTCAACAGATCCAGTACACTTTGAGGAAGTTGTGAAATGTGATAAATGGAGGGCAGCAATGGACATGGAGATTAAAGCTATAGAGAGGAACAACACATAGGAGCTCACAGATCTACCACCAGGTGCAAAAAAGATTGGGGTGAAATGGGTTTATAAGACCAAATTCAAAGAAAATGGTGATGTGGATAAGTATAAAGCTCGCTTGGTGGCAAAAGGATATGTGCAACAACAAGGAATAGACTACTCTGAGGTATTTGCACCTGTAGCAAGAATGGACACAGTGAGAATGATTATAGCATTAGCAGCTCAGAAAGGGTGGGTACTTTATCAGCTTGATGTCAAATCCGCCTTCCTACATGGAGAACTCAATGAAGAAGTGTACGTGGAGCAGCCTAAGGGTTATGAGTTGAAGAACAGTCCCCATAAAGTGTACAGGTTGAACAAAGCCCTCTATGGACTTAAACAAGCTCCACGAGCTTGGTTTAGTCGCATCGAAGCACATTTCATGGATGAAGGATTCGAGAAGTGTTATAGCGAGCATACTTTGTTCATTAAAACAAATAAGGAGGGTAAGATTCTAATTGTTAGTTTATATGTGGATGATTTAGTATTTACTGGCAATGATGAATTAATGTTTATTGAATTTAAGAACGACATGTTGAGAGAGTTTGATATGACCGATTTGGGAAGGATGAGGTATTTTCTTGGGATAGAAGTGCTGCAGAGGACAGATGGAATTTATATTTGCCAAAGGAAATATGCTTTAGAGGTATTGAAGAAGTTTAGAATGGAGAATAGCAATCCAGTCCATAATCCCATTGTTCCTGGATGTAAAATTTATAAAGATGAAGATGGAGTTCGTGTGGATGAGACACTCTTCAAACAGATAGTGGGAAGTCTTATGTACTTAACAGCTACAAGGCCATATTTGATGTTTGCAGTAAGCCTGATTAGTCGATACATGGGAAAGCCAACTGAATTACACTTGTTGGTAGCTAAGAGAATACTGAAGTATGTGAAAGGAACCATTGAACTTGGGATGTTCTATAGGAAGGGAGGGTGTAAAAGCTTAGTCTGCTATTCAGATAGCGATTATGTCGGAGATCCAGAAGACAGAAAAAGCACTTCTAGTTATGTTTCCATGTTGGGAACTGGAGTTGTTGCTTGGTCCTCAAGAAAACAACCGATAGTTACACTCTTGACTACTGAAGCAGAGTTTGTGGCAGCGGCTTCCTGTGCTAGTCAAGCTGTTTGGATGAAAAGGATCCTAGAGAAGCTAAGTCTGGAGCAAAGTAAGTGTGCTACGATTTTTTGTGATAATAGTTCTACAATTAAACTGTCAAAAAATCCAGTGCTATATGGCCGCAGTAAGCATATTGACGTGCGGTTTCACTTCCTTCGTGATCTTACACGAGAAGGGACAATTGAGTTGGTTTATTGTGGAACACAAGAACAGTTGGCAGATATGATGACAAAGCCTCTTACATTGAACGCATTTCAGAAGATTCGAAGTCAGCTGGGAGTTTGCCAAGTTCCAGAAGTAAACTAGTTGTAGCTGGTAACTAGTTTAAGGGAGGGAATGATGAGAAAGTTTAGGTTTTTTCTGTTAGGATATTTCTTTCAGCTCAAATAAGACCGATTCTTTAGGAGGTTGTTTAGTAATTTTGGGGATTTTGCTGTTGCTTTACCACGTTTTGTAAACGTGGGCTGTTTTTCAATTTGTTATGATTGTAAGTGGCTATTTATTGGTCAAGTTTGTTCAATAAGATGTAAGTTATTTCCAGAATTGTTAAGCTAAACATTATATTCAGTTTTTGGTTCTTAACAGGAGGAAGTTTTAATTACTTACTCTGATTCTTAAGTTAGCTTCTCATTTTCTTGAGAGATTTTAGAGTACAATTGTATCTTTTCTTGGTTACCTTTCTTTTCAACTTCACCTTCCTTACATAGGATTATAGACGATTGGGAACTTAGAACCACTCCTACATATGTCCAGCTTTGTTAGTAAATATATAAAACCAATTAAGTTGGCCTCACACAACAGCTTAAGCTATTGTGGTGAAACGACCACTTAACATAGTATCAGAGCCTTTATGACCAAGTGTTTGTGAGTTCAAATCCTACCACCCACCTATTATTCAGCACAAGATAGAATGAGTCTGTGCAAGTTTTAAGCCAAAAGGGCTTTCACTTGAGGAGGTGTGTTAGTGAATATATAAAACCAATTAAGTTGACCTCACACAACAGCTTAAGCTATTTTTGTGAAATGATCACTTAACAAGCTTTGAGCATGGGAGACTAAGTGACAAGGATCTAACAAGGGAGGAGTCGTATCCCAAAAGATAAAGTAGGTAACACATACTAGAGAAGACCCAATGTGTATTGTATTGTCAAAAGATCAAGGTGTGGGCTTCTCAAATACCATTTACCAGTTGTCAAAAGACCTAAAGTATGGGCCCTTTGACTTTGGGGAATGAGCTTAAGCTTATTATATATTAATTCCTGCCAATTTTCGTCTATTAACCATATTAATGGAAAGTGTGCAAGTGACCAAAATTTTTAAAAGATTTCTAACTAGAGACATGTATTATGATTAGTCAATCTTTTTAATTTATGGCAGCTTGTCACCAACTTGTAGTGTTATGATCTAGAAGTCAATCATTGAATGGTTGTATTCTAATAGTTATTTTCATGAATTAGATGGTTTATATCATTTTGTTCTAAGAGTTCTCATTATTTATGGATTATTCAAGTTAAGGACTTGGATTGTAGAACTTTGTAATGAAAAATAATGATTACTCTGAAATGTCGCTAATCTTGGTAATTAACTTGGAATAATAATTGACCACTAAAAGATTAGTGTGTGGATTAAATGATGGTGATGTTCTGCAAACCATTCGATAAGGAGTTATCGGTTTAATCACACAGATACATAATGGAGGTTATGGTATTCGACAGACCTTAAATGAAACATTATGAGGATTATGTTTATGTCATTAATGTTTCATATGTATTTTGAATTCTATGGTATGAGATGTTCATTTTCTTACATGAGAAATATGTATTTGTTGGTATTGTCCAATGCTAAACTTAACAAGTAGCTATATAGATAATGCTACAATATGCATGACTTGTATAGAAGATAAATGCTCATCAAGAATTTTCTTGTCCCTTGTATATGATATGAGCGATAATATCTATAGGCCCTTGATAAAGTAATATTGTATGCATGTAATATGATTTAGGAGTTAATCATATTTACGATTTACTTTAGAGATCAAGAAAGAATAAATTGGCAAGAATGACATATTCCAATCATACATTTATTCGGGATATTATGTGACGAGAATTAACATGGGCAATTATTGCTTCGGGATCTTGATTTGTGTACGATACTTATCATCTATGTCGTTTGAGTAATTATAATGTATTTTGCTATATACCACTTATGATTTATAGAATTAAGGGGAGTTTTAATTCTACTGTCAACATAACATAGATCCCAATGGGTCACACTAGAAAAGATTTGATTAGAAAAAAGAAATTATTCTAGTATATCATATGGAGATATGAATATGACGATAAAATTAACTATAAGTGTTATAAATATTTTGTTCATCATATGGTATAGAATAAATGTTATTAGGTAACAAATTTAATCATAGATAAATTCATTTGATATGTATGACATGTCATATAAATTTATTGCTCAACAAAATAATGCATATAATTATATGGTATAATTATACGACAATTGGGTCAAATGTTTAATTATTTTGAAGCGTGAAATTAAATGGCAAAGTGGCAATTAAATGAAAATTGCATGGCCAACCTTGGTAAGGACGTGAGTTGTCCATGAAATGAGCATAAGGATGAGTTTAAAGCCTCACGACTACTTTAGCCTTACACTTTGTTTCTTAGCTTTATTTACACAAGGGCAAATGAGATAAATTAAGAGGCTTTATCAACCCTTATTTTGTCCAAAAGCAATATGATATTCAATAATCTTCTTTTCTGCTCCCAGCTGCCATTTCTTTCCTCTATTTTTCTAGCTGTTGTTTTTTCTCTATCTCTTCCTAGTTACCGATTATCTCTATCCCTCTCACAAGGCCAAAATTAACTTTGCCATTTAGCTCATGTGTTGAGCAATCAATCAACCATTACATAGTTTATTTTGGGGAATTTTGGGATCAAAGCTAGGCCATTAAAGTACCATCTAGCATTAGGAAATAATGGCTTTCTAATCAATCTTCGGTGAAAACCTTGGAGTGCATCTCATTTGGTACAAGGAGGCACAATTGAAAGCGAGGAGGCGGAGAGAGACAAGGTGGTGTTTGCTTCAACCTTACATCTCAAGTTCCCTTCTTTTTGGTTTGGAGACCAAATTCTAGGTATAATGATTTCTATGCTTAATTTGTGCTATTTTAGTTTTTGAATTGGTTACAAGACATGATCGTTGGCTTCTTGTTGTTTTAAATTTTTATCTCACTTAAAGTCTTCATATAACCGACAGTGGTAGCAAAGCTTAGGCTCTATTGTGTGACCAATTTTGACTAAATTAGTACAAAGTTATTACATGATAAGTTGGTTAATTGATTGCTTGTCTTATAGTTTAGTTATTTTGTGCATTACTAAATCTGATTTAAACCTTTTTTTCCTATAACTGATTGGGTGCTATTATAGGTTTTAAACATTGATTTGATTGTGTTTTAAGACCTAGGAACAATTAATTTAATTGTTATATTAATTGCTAGCAAGGAATGTCAAGGATTAAAAAAGCTGAAATTTTTCCAACATCGGTTTGCACTTGGGTGCTTGTTTTTCATCCAATTGTTTTGGGATATTCCTAAACCAAGTTAATAGGATTGTTATTTAGGTTACAAAGGTTAAGTCTATGTGATAGATTCATTTTTATAAGTCTTTCCAATATATATTTTATTTTCGGATTTATTAATGGCCTTAATTGACAAAATGTGCTTCTAACTTTTATTACATGGAATTTTTGTGAGAAATTGCCATGTTTAAATATTAGAAATTTTTTTGACATCCAATGGAATATATATTTTATCGTGTATTTTTTTTGGGCTACAAATTTGTAGTTGATTTATTTATTAATGGTGAATGAATTGTTCACACGGGAAAATGCAAATGTTGCTTTTGTTTTGGCACTAACTTGTTTTTATAGGGATGAAAGCTAGTTTTGCATGGCCAAAATGTCAATGCCTTGTATTGTATTGCTTCTTTGTGAATGAATGTAAAGTGGCCTTTGGTGTCCATTAAAGTTAATTTATTAGATTAATTAATTAAGCAAGAATGTTAACTTGCTTTTGATGTAATTCATTATTTTGAGGCTTGCAGACCTATTATATTTGGATTGGGGATTTAAAAAATGTAATTTTAATTTCCTTTTAGAATAGTTCTACTTTGGAATAGGCATTTAAATTTGATGTTTTGATTCGACCATAAAGATGGTGAAGAAAACAACAAGACATGGGAAAAGTCTCCACAAAGACCATACAAAACTCGTAACATATGTCTAGTATCATTTGTGATGCTATGAATTTCATAGGCTAGGTATAGATGTATGTTAACACGACCACCATGGGTAAGATAACTAGAGGTGTAATATTAACATGATTGCCATATATAAACTCTTAACTTAAGGATTAACAATTTCTTAAGTTATATGGAATAATTCGAAATTGTAATTAATATGATTGATAGATTGTGTGACAATTTGATCACTAAAATTTTCTAAAGCAACATCCCATATAGTATTAAATTGTTTTCCCTCCCTGCTCTATCCGTATTAAATTATCGGATCATTAGATGACAGGATACTTTCTATCTTTAGAAGTCGTGGTGTATATCAGACATGTCAAACTCAATAGAGCGAGGTTCACTTAACAAAGGAACCAAAATAATTTTAGATCTTGGGGAAAGGTTTTTGTTAACATTAGATGTTAACAATCCAAGAGTTATATACACTATGATTAACAAAGAGTTGCTTAACTAAAATAGCTAAGTTCAAGTTTATGTCGCTGCTAACTTGTTCTTAGTAAAGATAAGGATCTTGGACCTATTATAAAAGGGACTAAGTTTAAAAGTTGTTGTGGAAGTTGTATTTTGGAAATAAAACATTTACGTGAACTTAACTCAAATTTATTTTAAATGTTGTAGATTATATTGAATCAATCTCTCTCTTTGCGTTCTATATTGGACAAGGACAAATTGAACCCCAACGGTTCAAATTTTATGGGTTGGCACTGAAACCTGAGAATTGTTCTCAGCCATGAGTGAAAGGAATATGTCTTAAATGCTCCCCTTCTCGAACCACCCTTTGAAGGAGCCACTAAGGAATTGGTCGGCATGTACAACAAGCACTCATATGATGAGGTTGATGTACAGTGCCTCTTGGTAGTGACGATGCCACCAGGATTGCAAAAGCGATTGGAGCTGAACACTTCGTACCACATCGTGGAGCAGCTCAAGATAATGTTTCTTGAGCAAGCCTGTGTTGAGAGGTATAACGTGACCAAGTCTCTTCTAGTTGTTCAAATGTCAGAGGGTACCTCTATTAGCACTCGCATGCTCAATGTAATGAGCCTTGTGGAGCAGTTGGATAGGCTAGGTCTCCCGTTGGACCCAGGGTTGTCCACTAACATTGTCCTCAACTCTTTGCCTCCATGCTATTCGTCGTTCATCATGAACTACCATATGCATATGATGGAGAAGAGATTGAAGGAACTTTATGGGATGCTTAAGACTGTTGAGCAGGAAATAAAGAAAGGAGTTTCTCATGTTTTGGTAGTTCTGGAGGGAGGAAAGAAGATAAAGATCTCATGTTTTGGTAGTTCTGGAGGGAGGAAAGAAGATAAAGAAAGGCAAAAACAAGCGCAAAGTTAAGAAAAAGGGCAAAGGTGACAAAGGGAAGTCTCAAGTGGTGGCTTCAAGCACTCCCAAGTCTAGACCCCTTCCAATGTCGAGTGCTTTTATTATAAAGGCAAAGGATATTAGAAGAGAAATTGTCCTAAATACCTCGAGGAATTGAAGCGTGGAAAGATCCCATCTTCTTCTTTAGGTATATATATTATTAAGATTAACCTTGTTACCTCTATTTCTAATTGGGTATTGGATACCACATCTTGTGCTCATGTTTCTTCAAATATGTATGCATTAAAGGATAGGAGGTTGCTTGGAAAGGGCAAAGCGCAGCTGCGTATCAGAAATGGTGCAAGTGTTGTAACCATTGTTGTTGGTTGCATTAAGTTGCATTTGCCCAGTGAGCTTGTAATGGAACTTAAATATGTATATTTTGTTTTTTGTTCCATCTCTTGAAACATTATCTCCGTTTCTTGTTTGGACAATGATGGTTGCTCCTTTACCATCTCAAATGGATCTTATTCATTTTATAGAGATGGTCTATTTTATAGATCTTCTTATGCTAAGAATGATCTATACTTGCTTAAGATGGATAAACAGGTCCTTAAGGTTAATAACAAAAGGCTCAAGACTTGTCATGAGAGTACTACTCTTATATGATATTGTCGCTTAGGTCATATAAATGAAAAGCGCATCAAGAAATTGCAAGAAGTGGGATTTCTTGGTTAATTCGATTTGGAATTGATTGAGACGTGCAATTCTTGTCTACTTGGAAAAATGACCAAGATGCCTTTACCAAGAAAGGTGATAGGGTAAGTGACTTATTGGGTGTAATACATAGTGATGTATGTGGACTAATGAGTACCAATGCCTGAGGTGCTTTTCAATACTTCATCACATTTACTAATGATTTCAATAGATATGGTTATGTCTATTTAATGAGATATAAGTCTAAATCTTTTGAAAAATTCAAAGAATTTAAGAATGAATTTGAGAACCAACCTGACAAGAAGATTAAAGTCTTATGATGAAATCGTGGAAGTGAATACTTGAGTCATGAGTTTAGTGCTTATCTTAGAGAGTGGGATTGTCTCACAACTCACCCCTCTTGGAATGCTATAATGGAATGGTGTTTTCGAGAAGTAGAATCGAACTTTGTTAGACATGGTTCAATCTATGATGATTCAAACCGAACTTCCAATCTTGTTTTAAGGATATACGCTGACATGGTTCAATCTATGATGATTCAAACCAAACTTCCAATCTCGTTTTAAGGATATGCGCTTGAAACCGTTGCATTCACATTAAATAAGGTTCCATCAAAGTCTGCAAAAAGGACACCATATGAGATTTGGTTTGGCAAAGTGCCTAGCATGTTTTTTCTAAAGATTTGAGGTTGCAAGGCATATGTCAAATGTCTGACAAACTTTGCCCTAAATCGGACAAGTGCTTCTTTGTGGGGTATCCTAAGGAAACTAAAGGATACAACTTCTATCACAAGTCAAAGAATAAAATATTTATTGCTCTACATGCTGTATTTTTGGAGAAAGAGTTTCGTGTAAGAGGAAATAGTGGGAGTAATGTTAGAGTTGAAGAAATTAAGGAAACACTACAAGATAATGAAGTCGGTGGCAGCCATGTTGATCCGCCCCTAGATGCTTCTATTAGTAGGAGTCAAATACAACTAACTCCATAAGTAGTTGTGGAAAGAGACTCATAACCAACATCCAACTAAATCGACACAACTCGAAGTTAAAATTGAGCCACAAGGAGTTGTAGAGGAAGGTCAATTGGAAGTAGTTCTGCTGTCAAGGTCAACTAGGGTAGTTTGTGCACCTGAGAGGTATATGGGACTACACGAGGTGATGGTGTTGGACACCAAAGATCCATTGACCAATGAGGAAGTAATGGAAAGGCTAGACTCTGATTTGGAGCCATGAAATTCGAGATACAGTCCATATATGACAACCAGGTTTGGAACTTGGTTGATCTTCCTATTGGGAACTCATTGAAAACAAGTGGGTTTTTAAAAGGAAGATAGACATAGATAAAAATTTGACTACTTACAAAGCACAACTTATTGCGAAAGGTTTCAGACAGATTTAAGGAGTTGGTTATGATGAGACCTCGCTCGTGGCTATATTTAAGTCAATTCAGATCCTTTTAGTAGTTGTCGCTTTTCATGAGTATAAAATATGGCAAATGGATGTCAAAATCACTTTTCTAAATGGAGATTTAAAAGAGGATGTGTATATGACATGGTCAGAGGGTTTTGTGGATCCATAAGTTGCTAAAAGGTGTGCAAGCTTTAAAGATCCATTTATAGATTAAAGCAAGCATCGCGGGGTTGGAACAAGCACTTTGACAAAGAAATAAAAAATTTTGATTTTTTCAAGTGCAAGGAAGAACCTTGTGTGTACAAAAGGATTAGTGGGAATGCAATAGTTTTCCTAGTGTTGTATGTGGATGGCATACTTCTCGTCGAAAACGACATTCCTTTGTTGGAGTTCATCATATCCTTATTAATGAAGGTATTCTCAACGAAGGACTTAGGCGAGGTTGCCTATATCTTGGGCATTAAGATCTATAGAGATAGATCTAAGAGGCTCATTAGATTAAGCCAGAGTACATATATTGATAAAGTGTAGAAGAGGTTCAACATGCAGGATGCCAAGAAAGGTTTCTTGCCCATATCACATGGTATCCATCTCAGCAAGAACTAGTGTCCTTCGACACCTGGTGAGCTGGATGTGATAAGTAAAGTTCCACATGCTTCGGCGATTAGCTCCATCATATACACCATGATATGCACTGGCCCTGATGTGTTATACGCTCTAAGTATGACCAACAGATATCAGGCTACTCCAGACTTAGCGCATCGGACTGCGATAAAAAATGTGCTAACGTACTTGAAAAGGTCTAAAGATATGCTTCTTGTCTATGGCGGGGATTCTGAGCTCGTTGTAAGGGGTTACACCGATGCTAGTTTCCAAACCGACTGTGATAAAATGAGATCGCAATCGGGGTATGTTCATCCTCAACAGAGGAGCTGTAAGCTGGAAAAGTTTCAAACAAGAGACCACAACTGATTCCACCACCAAGGTCAAATACATAGTCGCTTGCAAAGCGGATAAAGAGAGATGTTAGATCAAAAAGTTAATCTCTGAACTTGAAGTAGTTCCTAGTGCCACTGGACCAATTGAGCTTTATTGTGACAATGATGGGGTTATTGTTTAAGCGAAGGAACCTAGGTCACACCAAAGGTCCAAGCATGTTTTACAACGATATCACCTTATAAGAGAGATCGTAGAGAGGAGCGATGTAAAGGTTTGCAGAGTTGATTCGGTTGGGAACACAATCAACTTGTTGATAAAACCTCCTTCTTAAGCTAAACACGTGGTTCACACTGCATCAATGGGTATTTGATACGTTAAAGATTGACTTTAAGTGCATTTTTTCTTTATGCATAAAGATGAATTTTGTTTATGAGGCTACATTTGTTTAGAGCTTTTATACATAGAGATATATTTGGATTGGCTCTAGCTTAAGTGGGAGATTGTTAATGTTATGATCTAGAAGTCAATCATTAGATGGTTGTATTCTAACAGTTATATTCATGAATTGGATTTTTTATATCATTTTGTTCCATGAGTTTTGTTAGTTATGGATTATTCAAGTTGAGGACTTGGATTGTAGAACTCTGTAATGGAAAATAATGATTACTCTAAAATGTCGCTAATCTTGGTAATTAACATGGAATATTAATTAACCATTAAAAGATTAATGTGTGGATTAAATGATGGTGATACTCTACAAACCATTCGATAAGGAGTTATTGGTTTAATCACACAGAAACATAATAGAGATTATGGAATTCAATAGACCTTAAATGAAACATTATTAGGATTATGTTTATGTCATTAACATTTCATACGTGTCTTGAATTCTACGGTATGAGATGTTTATTTTTTTTACATGAGAAATATGTATTTGTTGGTATTGTCCAACATTAACCGTAAGAGGAAGCTATGCAAATAATGCCACAGTATACATGACTTGTATGAAGGATAAATGCTCATCAAGAATACTATTGCCCCTCGTATATGATATGAGCGATTATATCTATGGGGGGGCTTAATAAAGTAATATTGTATGCATGCAATATGATTAAGGAGTTAATCATATTTACAGTTTACTTTGAAGATCAAGAAATAATAAATTGGCAAGAATGATATATTCCAATCTTGCATTTATTCAGAATATTTTGTGAGAAGAGAATTTACACGGGCAATTATTGCTTTGAAATTGTGATTTGTATACAATACTTATCATCAATGTCATCTGAGTAATTATAATGTATTTTGCTAGATACCACTTATGATTTATATAATTAAAAGGAGTTTTAATTCTATTGTCAACATTACATCGATCCCAATGGGTCACATCAGAAAATATTTGATTAAAAAAGAAAATTATTGTTGGGACCCGTTTCCGGAACCCAACTCTTAACGAAACCATAACCATAATCACTTCAATTTCTTAACACATCCAATCGGAAGGCATATGAAGGCGAAACAAACTGAAGATATCGAATCAACGAATCGAATCGGACTCAAATCCGAT
>JANKOD010000192.1:13979618-13996530 GCA_026284645.1 Erythroxylum acuminatum
GCCCATCCTCAACAAAATCAGATAGAACCAGCCCTTTTTTTCGGATCAACCAGAGAAAGAGATATGGATTAAACTCACTGAACTGTTTGGTTAAATCCTTTATAATTGTTTTTTAATGGTAAACTTGAAATTAGATTATCAATTTCAAGTATTTTGGCGAATTAATGTGACATTTGATTGGAACGACGACTACTTAGAGCAGGGAGAGCAATCTACTTGCCACCGACGACCTACTTGTCCACTTACATGTTAAAGTTTTTTTTTTGGGGTATGCAAAGGAGATTACAAAACTAAATCAACGTGTTAAAGTTTGAGTGGATGTCATTAACACCAGGTGGCAACAAGCAATCGGCTACTCAGAAGAAGGACTTTTCAGACTGCGGCTTGGCCCCAGCCCATTATTGTGAAATCTTAAAAGCTATTAAAGATAAAGACCAAGTAAGCTTGTTTGTTGTCCCCATCGTGCTTAGTGTTTAATCAAACAATTGAAATTCAGACTGCAGTATATTTTAGTTACTATAATGTAAGAGGTGAAGGAGGTCTAGAAGCATTAAATGAGTTATAACACGCAACAGGAGTCTTAGTTATATATTTCAGATCAAACGTGAAAAAGAAAAAACAAAAAAATATGAAAATATATGATTTTGGTTCCATCACTTTCAAACGAACTTTTCAAAGCCGAAACAAGCGTGAATCCTCCTGCACCTTCACGAGAGTTGCTCATCGCAATGCGTTAATGTATTTATATAGCTTTATGTATATGTGAACCTCTAAATAAGCCAGAGTATTCGTAAGTTCACAATTTGTTACAGTAATTACATGAGACTTTAAGCTTCTATATATATCATTCATACTGGGCACTCCTATCACAGACTCAATATGGGTCTAGTCCACACTAATCGGGATCCATTTTTCTCACTAGACTTCAACTCATTAATTTAGACCCTTTATTAGGTTACTTTATTATCTTTATCCAGATCAAATAAGATTCGCTTAACCGTAAATTTATTAAAATAGTTAAAATATAATTAATTATTGTCCACCTCATAGGAAAATATCTAGCATTCTCCCCCTTAGAAAATAATTAATTACGGGAGTTGTATTGATGATAAAATTAATACAAAAATTGGTTAAGCAATCTCTGTACAGGTCAATCAAGTTAAAAAAACGTTAAATCCAAAGATAATGAAAGTACATTATTTTGTCCTGTAAGGCTTTCGATACCGAAAAATATCAAATACATGGGTCATGTGTGACACAAGTCCAATATAATCACGCATATCTAATATCTCACAAACATGAATGAGAAAATGAAGTGTGATAAATTAGGATAATACTTGTTTGATCTGAAATGTATCATCATTCAATTTGTAAGTTTCAATTTCTCTAAACTTTATACTAAACTGCATATGCGAAATTGTACTAGAGAAATCTTTTTTTCTCTCACCGAACTCTAAACTGCATTAAAGAAAACATTTATAGAATTAAAAACTTATGTCCATCTATGTTATGTTAAAATCCATGGATATACATATTAAATTGTATGTGTCCTTATAACATAGGCCTAAGGTCAATCTATATATATGTCCAAGGACTTTTAAAATGCTTAAGATCGACACAGACCTTAAGACTTTCACATGTATTATGACAATGTAGGATAACATATATGACTAAGGATAAATGATGATTATCTTTATTGCTAAACAATCATACTACCATAATACATCAAAATGTATAAATATACAAGGAGAAAACATAACGATCCCTAACTAACAGTGTCTAAGGACTTTAATACATCCATATTATGTACATGTCTTTCAAACACAAATGGGTAAGGTCCTTTAGTTAAAGGATCAGCTAACGTTACTTCAACCCTCAAATGCTCCATCTCAATGTCACCTTTCTCTATCAACTCCTTTATGGTCAAGTATTTGACCTCCAAATGCTTAGACCTGTGATATTCTTATTGTTATTACTAAATAACACAACATTAAGATTATCGCAATACAACTGAATGGGACTAGCCATTGAATCAACAACAAACAATTCGGAAATAAAGTTTTTGAGTCAAACCAACTATGAAGTAGCCTCATAGCATGCGACAAACTCCGTATGCATTGTAAAGGACGTCACTAGTGTTTGCTTAACACTCTTCCACAATACTGCACCATCTGTAAACATAAAAATGTAACACGAATTGGACTTTCTATCATTCGGGCACATAGCAAAATCAGAATCTGTATACCCTACGACGTCTAGATTTTTGACCTTTTTATATGTCAACATATAATCTTTGGTTCCCTTTAAGTATCTCATGTGACGCCCAAATACCCCCTGGGAGGATACGGAGGTGCCACATAGACAATAAAACATATATACCGAACCAAGACAATTCCAAAACATACGAAACTATTCATACATGCCTTTTCATAATCTCAAATAAACATACGTTACATATCATAATTTCATAAACCAACCTGAATTAAGGTTATTACAAACCTTTAAACAAATCCAAGGTCTTATACAAGCCAAAAACAAACTCCAAAAATACAATTTTAACAAAACAAGACTCAGACTCCATTAGCCATTGCAGTTGACTCGTCCCAGTCTTTAAGTCCTTCTCTCTGAACCTACACGGGGCAAATCCACCATGCTAAGCATATAGCTTAGTGAGTAATAACTAAACTATGTTTAACCACAATTACTACTGAAACATGTTACACAAAGGCATCTCAACATACAGAATTTCAGAACAGAATATCATTTATGAATGAAAACCCTTCGCATGCCAAAGTCAGTCATATTCAACAACAGAATAGAACATATAGAAATACGGAACTAATTTTCAAAAATAGGGTGCCCATCAGATCAAAATATTGTTTGTTCTTATCAAAGCTTATCGGAGATCAAAATACAACACGCGTTAGACTGTAAATCCATAAACAAAAGTGGGTAACGGGACTTATACAGAAGACATAGAAGTGTCATTATCAAAAGACACCGAAGTGCTACTAACAAGAGACACCGAAGTGCCATTATCAGAAGACACCGAAGTGCCATTAACAGAAGACACCGAAGTGCCATTAACAGAAGACACCGAAGTGCCACAAAAGCAGTTGTAGATCCTTCTAGGCATGCCTATTTACCCACAACTAGGACTTGACAGTTACAAAACCAAGAAGGTTCAATTTATGTGCATATTAATTAGTCAATCATAATTATATGCTTTAAAACATTTCAGACATTCATTGTCCCAAAGCTTAGAGCACAATTAGCATAAAACACATTCCAATTTAGTACTAAACAGAACAAAATAAAAAATGTGAGCGTCCTAAAGATTACTGACAGCTCTGCAAATCATTTAATGGAGCAAAATCAATAGTAATCAAAACAATCAAAGCAAAACCATCAAAATTTTCTTACTGAATTACTTACAGATACTCAAAGATCACTTACATGCATTTACTTACAATTGAATTTGTCTAAATTACTTACAAAAGCTACCTGTTGCTTTACTGCCTCGAAGTCCCGGCAATATCTGGAATCTGTCGCTCTAAGGGTTCCTCTATAGCATTTAATACAAACATACATCACTATTGTTAATGATTATGAAATCAATTATGCACACTCATGTATATTGAATATGTGCGGTGCATGTTCATGCCAAAAATATGGGTTTCTTATCCTTCATCTTATCACATTATCGATCATGTGAAATCATACTCAATCCCTCAATCTAGATTTATTTCACAATCCACCTTCAGGTGCACTTTGCTCAATTATTCTCATCTGGAAAGTGAGGTAATTAGGTAATACTTCCTTCTAGAAAGTTCGCCCTCTTTGTCTTAAGTTTCCAATTATACCAAGTTCATCCAATTTAGTTTAGTATACTGAAAGTTATAGTCAAAAGATTGTAGACTGTTCTTAAGCTTCAGCAGAATTCTTATCTCAATTTCCAATCAGATTATGAAATTCTTAGAGGTAGAATTAGAATTTAATCTCTCCAGAAAACTTGTAACCCCATGTCTCTAGTTTAATTACAATCAAAAAGCATCTCATTCTGAGGTCCACAGATCAAGATATAGTCTAATTACCGAAGTATGTTCAATAAAAATCATCCCAGTTATCAAACTCCAGACAGTCACATTTCACCTTAAAATTCATCAATCAATCCATTTTAGAGAGCTATGATTTTTTGTGGAGATGTATATCAATGTCTTATGAATCTATTGGTTTAAGAATCAAGTCATTTGAAGTTCGGATGACAAACTTATGGCCAAAAGAAACAAGACTGTTCAATATAGGAAAACCTCAAATAGCACGATCGTGCTTATGCACGGTGGTGCATTTCCTCCTTCAACACAAAAGTCACGCCGTGTATATTCAACATAAAAGTAGCACGCTGGTGCATTTTCTTTCTTCTTCTTCACCGAATCTAACTTCTTCTTCTTCTTCCATTTTTCTTGTTTTTCCAGCAAAACACAATCTTAATTCATCTATTCCATATTTCAAACTCCAAATACAAACTCTACACAAATCAAACTCCACTTTACACTTCAAAAATCACAAATTTGAAACTCTAACTCTTCTTCCTCTCTCTACTGTAACTTTTTTCAGAAATTCAATCTTTCATAATTTAACTCCGATAACTTGCAAACAATTCCCCTACTTCATTTTTAACTCATCAGTACACACACACGGTACAAAAATCCAAACTCCACACTTAACATCAAAATCTGATTGTCACACATGCAATTTTAAAATTTTCATCATTTTCCCCACATTCACAATTTCAAAACTTCATCTGAGTCATTTAGGACATGTATTCCTGGAACTCTACTGCTATAACTTCACATGCAAGTGATCATGTACAAAACATTAAAACATCACCAAATGTTATTCACGAAAAACTTACTTGATTTCGAAAAATTCCAGCTCAACAAAATCCAGATTTTCTAATCCTCTCAAGCAAACAAATAGCAACGCAAGCTTATTATCATCTTCAGCTAGTACTCCAGTAGTTGAGAGTCAGAAGCCAAAAACACAAGCATGCATAACAAGTAGTTTTGGTGATGGATGAAAAGAACAAGGAAAGGTGTCTAGTGTTGCATGCTTTCGATGAAGAACAAAGCCAAAATGAAAAGTAAATCCAGCTACAGAATTTTCCTTCTTATACACGTGACTATGCGTATGAACAACACCTCTCTACGTGTCACTGTGCATGAAAGCCATTTGTCAACATCGAAGACTACCACATGTCTCAATGCCATTTGTCTACTTCTAATATTTTTCCTTGTACAAAAATACTCCAATTCAGAAATTCCTAAAATTTCAAAAAATTCTGAAATAATACAAATAGTCTCCAAATAAATTTTTCGCAATTTATTCGCATTTTATAAATCTATTTTACCTGGAATATGTAAATGAAAACGTGTACAATTTATTTGTATGTGTCGAAAATACCTATGCACTTATTAGCGAAAACTCAATTATGCAAAGCATAAAGTGCAACGAAATTTCTCAATTTTCTAAACCCTAACTTGGGGTCTTACAGTAAGAATACTATTTATCATTCTTGCACAAAGTATATTGATGTCAAGTATCACTGGTTGAGATCCATAATTGTGGAACAACAATTGCAATTGAAGATGATTTATACAAATATGAATGGTATTGACATGTTAACACAAGTAGTTCTTAGGAGTAAGCATAAGCTTTGTAGTAAACTTGTTAAGATGTCTCTTAAATAAATATTGGAGTTATTCAAGTCTCCTCCAAAAATGGACTGGAGGGGGAGGTTGTTGTATATGCATTCTTATTAAGAGGCAAAAGTGAGTTTTGATGATCTTGGATATTCCCAAGGATCACTGAAATGATGAACAAGTGAAGTCAAGATGGATAACAGTTGATTTGAGTCATTCTTAAGAGACACAATCATGTAAAGTATAACACACCTGTGTCATTGACTTACACAGCCATGGTGATGGTCATGTAAGAGACTGTGAATTTGTACAAATTAGATGATGACCTATACGGTTGTATAAGATTAGACACACTCGTGTCCCTATGATACATGATCGTGGGTGAAGACCGTGTGGGTAACTATAAAAATGCATGGGTGAATGACAAGAATCAAAGACATACACGGGTGTATGGAACATACATTCATATGTCATATATATACACGACCATGTAAGTAGACTATATGATTGACTGAGATAATGTATATTTGCAATTCCTTAAAATATAGTAAGGACTTGGTCACCTACATGATTGTGTAAGTGACCGTGTCTAGTTATGAAACCCTATTTTTTTATATGAAAGGGGAAATGATAAGGTTCATTGGTATGGGTAAAAAGAAAATAGTAAAAGAAAAAGAAAAAGATTAAGAGCTAGCTAGAGTTCTTTCTCATTTTATAGTTGGTAGTTTTAGCTACAAGTTGTCTTTTGAGTATTTATTTTAGGATTAGATTAAGAGTGTTCTTGATTTAAAGTAT
Source organism: Erythroxylum acuminatum (assembly GCA_026284645.1). Lineage (NCBI taxonomy): Eukaryota > Viridiplantae > Streptophyta > Magnoliopsida > Malpighiales > Erythroxylaceae > Erythroxylum > Erythroxylum acuminatum. The sequence goes on from JANKOD010000192.1 coordinate 13,986,116, forward strand.
CAACTTACCCGATACTAAAATTTAGTGGGATAAGTTGTAGTCATTTTGTGATATAATTCCAAGTAAGGGTCAACGAAAACTTTAAACTATTGTAAGTTCTTATTTAAAATTAGTAAATTTATTTGTCGATTTTGTCTGTAATTTTTTCTTTTATACTGAAGGATATTTTTATGTCTATATAGTATTTGACATATTTTTTTCATATATATTATTGTTTGGTTATTATTTTTTCGCGATTGGGTTTCTTGAAATTAGTTGATCGTTTTTTCTTGATATTGTAGTGATTTTTTCATCTATGCTAAAGGATTTTTTTTATGTATATATAATATTTGACTTAATTTTTTGTCATATATATTGTTGTTTGGTTTTTTTTTTTCTCGCGATTGAGTTTCTTGAAATTAGTTTATCATTTTTGTTTGATATTTTTTTGATATTGTAGGAGTTGAGATTTGGATCTCATCAGTAATACATGCATCGGTTTGAGGTATGCTGACATTATTTTCAGTAATAGGGCACCATAATGATTAACATTGATTAATTTAATGATGAGTGCAATAGTGTTAAAAAAAATTGTAAGACAAAACACTTAATGTCGTTATTCATGCGGAAAGCGATCAACTGTAAGTTAGAATTGCGAATGCCATGGTAATTGATTAACAAATTATGAGCTGGTTACTTTTACATGATATCGGCTTAGTAACGATATCGTGAATTAAGTGGTACCAATTCGATTTTGGCGGTGGTCACTTAAAAACTAAGAATTGAGGTTGCCCATTTATCAAAACTCCACTGTGATCAACTAAGTTCGTGTTTTTAGGTGCAGAACGAGATAGAAAACAAACTCTAGGAAGTCCTGCTGCTATTTGTGGACCACTATCATCATGGTATGTGTGGATCCCTATCATTAGCCTTTCGATATTATAATAATCCTCATCTTGACAAGCATATTTAACATGTTTCAGTTCCATTTTCTTCAACTTATAATGGCTCTATATAACAGTATAGGCCACTCATACTCCACTATCTATGGATGATAGTGGAATTCATAGGGTCGGCACCAACCAGCCATCGATCCCCATGATGTCGTGGCCAATGTTGCAGGCTTCAAAATTATTCTCACTTCGTGGCCAATGTTGCAGACTCCAAAATAATTCTCACTTTCAATTCTTCTCCTTATCGACCACAAACTTAAAAAGTGGAAATGGAGTGTTCGCAATCACACTTCCCAAAGATAAAGCAGAACGCATGCATGTCCCTCCACTACTTGCCGCCACAGTCTACACGCTTCTAACTTTTATCTGCACAACCATGCACCAAACCAAGCTACCTACCAGTATAAATACACCTCCATCTCTCTAAGGACCCTATCACAGAACAAAACCTGTCTATATCTAAGCTACTAATTGCTAAATAAGCAACTTTATAGTCTTTTGATATATTAGACTCTTTGGTAGGTTGTGTTTGGAGAATGGCCAACTTGAAGTTTTTGGCATTTCTTGCTTTAATCGTCTCAACCTTGGATGTGGGTGAAAGCCGTATTGAGAGAAAAGACTTGGGTTTGGATCTTGGAGGCCTAGGGGTTGGATTGGGTGTAGGTCTGGGCGTTGGAGTGGGTGGCAGTGGATCAGGGTCTGGAGCAGGAGCAGGGTCAGGGTCTAGGTCCAGTTCTAGTTCAAGCTCAAGTTCTTCATCCTCTTCTAGTTCTGGATCGGGTGGTGCTGGGTCAGAAGCCGGTTCATCTGCCGGGTCCTACGCTGGTTCCAGGGCTGGCTCAGGAGATGGACGTGGCAAATAAGCATGTCCATCGAGTGCTATTAGTAAGATTCAGAAAGCTACTAGACCAGTTAAAAGTAAGGAAAATAAAGGTGATGGTAAGTTTGCTCTATACAACAATATGTACTGCTTAAACGTATATGGATCCAGTTGTAGTTATCACTGTTGTTCAAGATGATTTGAAGTATGAATATTCTCTCCAGGCTTTATGATTCTGCATCGTTTGTTTAAAAATAAAATCCTGACCGAAGGAGACTAGGAGCTAACATCTTTGGGAAGTTTGGACACTTTCAAGGAACCTAACAATCCCTCAACAAAATACAGGTTGCCTGTAATGTAACTATCAATTAACATATCTTTCAAGTCCAAACTTAAGAAGTAATAGATGCAGAATTAACTCCTGGGAGATGGATATGAAGGCTATTCAGAGTTGATGATGGGGTGGCTTCAATCTTCTTGGAATAACATTCAAGAGTATAGTTCAGCTATTTCTAAATGTGACAGATTAGTCATCATGACACAGGTGATGTTTCTCGGTCAGAATGTTCAATATGAATAGAAAAACAAAACTCCACCAGCCCTGAATGCAACCCACCAACCCCATAAACTCTTATAACCCTAGTTCAACTACCTGCAGATCCAACGCTTAGGACAAGTCTAATTATCTCAATAATACAAATTGAGGATAAGCAAATTAGAGCGTTTTCAGAAAGAGAAGATTTGTTCTAAACTTATCATATCAATTTTGCCTTCGTATATGCCCCACTTCATACTTTTTTTTTTTTTTGGGTAAATCAGAAAAAAATTTATAAAAAAATAGAAAAGTTATATACACAACAAAAGATGTTCCAGAGACCACAACCTACACATGCAGGGGCGGATCTAGAAAATTTTTTGAGTGGGGGCAAATTTTTAATAGGGATAATTTTTTTTTGAGTAGGGGCAAATTTTATTTTACTGAATAAAAAAATTTAAAATAATAATATTTATATATATATATATATTTCTGAAAAAATTGGGGGCAGTGGGGCAAGTGCCCCCAATGTGCATCCGCCACTGTACACATGCATAATAACTAATGACCACAGCACATGATTCACACTAAATAACTTTCTATTTGAGGCACAGCTATGGTGCTTTAATTAGTGTTCCGAGTTTATCATCCTCATCATCATCATTATTATCACACCAGTTTAAAGTTCCGCAATAAAGCGAGGTTTGAAGAGGTCTGATAGTACGCATCCTTACCTCTGCATTGTAGAGAGGCTGTTTTCTGTAGACCCACATGCATAATATACAAACGCGGTTGATGCTGAATAAAGGAGTAAATAAAATAATACGCTAGGCACTCTACCACAATCAGTAGATAAATTTTTTCTATATACTTTAATAAAAGAGGAAAGATTAGCTAGTCAATCACAAGTCCTAATTAGTGTTCCAAGTTATGGTATAAAAATAAATTTTCAAGTTGCATATTTTTTCTCATGAAATTGTCACTTCTTGTCTGTACAAAATTGCATAAACTTCGTTGCGTATCATATCCACATAACATAGAAAGCTCAATAACTAAATGTCTTTTCAAACAAAAATGTACAAACATACAAAATCACATTGCAAGTTTATGCACGAGTAGACCGTGGGAAAAGAAATCCAAACTAATCATCGTTTGAGGAAAAAAAAGAGGGAAATGAAAGAGGGCATGAATTTTTGGGAAATTTAAAATTTGAGGTCTTAGGGAATTAACTTCAACTCCAAATGGTAGGAAACAAAAATTTGTCAACTTACCTTTTGACAATAGTTAGAGCAAAAATATTGATGCGTTAGACGTGAATGTGTTTTACCATTAAAATAAAATTCAACTAGATTATTTTTATTGGGCACCGCTTTCAGAACCCAACTCTTGCGAAATATCATAATACTTGAGCGTGGTTCCTTATAGGGTTATTTCCATAAACCTTTATTAGTCGTCTTTCCACAAGGGTGGCGTGCCCAAAACAGTCAAACATAAAAAACCAACTCATCCATTTTAACACAGGAGTCAATATAAACATACACAGCCGAACTACTTCAATCTATCATTTCATTTCTAAAGCAACAGAGTTTGAAAAACTTTATTTACATATCAAAAACCACACCATTGGCTTATTACAAAATACAAAAATAGCAATATTAAAGAAATTCCTTTAGACTCTTGATCACTTGTTCTCATTGCTATCACCTGATGATGAGACAGAAGGAGGGTGAGCTTAAAAGCTCGTGGGTAATAGTTTATAACAGAAAAATAAGCAAAAACTATTGAAAACATTTACTTGTCATAGAAAATTCTCATTTAGTTCATAAAGCGCATGTTTCTCAAAGTCTCATTATGTAGTTAAAATCTCAAACTACAAAACATGAATGCATTAGACTCATTCATATAACATAACATATAAGCACATCAGAATAAAGAATGGTTCTGGTGGATCCAAAAATAGAACGTACTACACATTTCCTCTCAATGGTCCTGTATAGCCGTGAACTTATGGGAGTCCATGAAGGAGCTCCATGCTATTAGTGGGCAGGCGAGAGAAGCCTTTTGTCAAAGTGCATTTGACTTAACTTAAGAGACCACTACAAACCCACATAACATGTAATTCATGACTTGTAAATCATATTGCCCAAAAGACACATTTCAGAAACTTGATTTCTTAAACTTGATATCCATTCAAAAATCCTTTTCATAAATCAAACAAAATTCATATACAAAATATGCAGCACATTCTTATAGCGTTCGAAGAACATTAAATGCAACATTTATGATGCAATTTTAAAACATTTAACTTTCTTGATTCAAAGAAAGCATTAGTAGCTTATTTACTCTATTATAAACATGTACCCACCTTGATTTCCTTGCTTATAAACTTGCTCAAAAAGCCTCTTCTCTTGTTCCTCTTGCCTCTTTGGATCCCTTCATACAAAAATAAAAATCCAACTGAATAGGGTTTTCAATTGAAAATCCCTCAAGCATAATCACTAAAATTGGTTCTAGCATACTTAAACCCAAGCATTTTATAAACTCAATGTACTGAAATCCTTCCAAAAATCCAAACCATTTAAAAATGATCTTACCTTCATTCTTCACCAAATAAAGGGATCTTTAGCTCAAAGGGAATCTCTTTTCTTCCTTTACCTTTTTCTCTTCTTGAACAACTCCAAAATCTCTCTTGAAGACTAAGAATACTTAAACTCTAGCTTGTTTTCTCTTTTTTCTCTCATTCTCTTCTACTTTTCGTATTTCTCTCTCTTCTTCATGACGCACTCTCTTTTTTCTTCTCTTCCATTTTTGTTCTTCCCTCTTCTTAAAATGCGAGACCACAATTTCATCTTCCTTTCATGCCCTTAATAAGTCCAAAAAGTCCATTTTATCCTTCCTTATAGGCTTATGTTCTTTTAACCTTAAGTGTCTTGCCAAAAACACCCTTGAACATTCTAACATAACACTTTCTTCTAGAAAAGTATTCCCCATTGTCTTAAATTTCTAATGACAACAAAATCATTCAATTTAGTTCAGTAATCCGAAGGTTGTATCCCAACCATTTTCAGATTGTTCTTATATTGCAACAGTACACTATGCACAACTTTCATCCAGAAATTGAAAGTCTCAGAGACTGAATTAGATTTCGATTTCTTCATACAGCTCTATGTTTCTAATTTATTTTGAAACACGAATCATCTCATTTTAAGTTCTACAGATCAAGATATCATCAAAATACTGAAGCATGTTCAGTAGAATATCCAATTCATACTCTTCCAATCAATACCCCTACTTTGATTCAAATAATCTTTTTCGAATCAACACCAAAAGCTATAACCTTTTATGGAGACATAAAAAGAAATGTGTTAGGAGTCTATTGGTCCAAGATTCACTTTAATTGAAGGTCAGATAACAAGCTTATGTCGAAAGAATCAAACAAGGATTGGCCTTAAATCATAATAAACCTGTCTTAGGACAATTAGCATAACTTTCAATAGAGATGTCAGATCAAGATCATTCTTAGACGGTTTGAAATAAGACTTCAAGATCTACAAATTTCATAAAGACTCAAAGATAGATTCTATCATCTAAAAAAATAGGAATAGACGATATGACATCATTTATAGATGAAGTGACGTCATCAGACTATAAAGGATTGGAAAAATTGCCATACTTTTCCTACAGATATCGGATTAAGGTGTTCTTTAGATGGTTTGAAATAGGACTTCAATATGTACAACTTTTGTGAAGACCTCAAAGACAAATTCTATTGTCTAAAGGGCCAAAAATAAGAACAAACAATATAACATAATTTATAGACGAAGTGACGTCATCAGACTATATAAGATTGGGAAAATTGCCATAACTTTCCCTACAGAAATCGGATTAAGGTGTTATTTAGATGGTTTGAAAGAGGACTTCAAAAAATAGACCAGACGATAGTGCACAGAAGGTCAATCATAGAAGAATCAGAAAGTCAAACATAGAAGAAGCAAATGGTCAAACATCTGACTTAAAGACAGATTCGATCATCTGTGGGGTAAAAAATAGACTAGACGATAGTGCACAGAAGGTCAATCATAGAAGAATCAGAAAGTCAAACATAGAAGAAGCAAATGGTCAAACATAGAAGAAGCAGATAGTCAAACACAAAAGAAGCAAAAGTTAAACAGAGAAGAAGCAGATGGTCAAACATAGAAGAAGCAAAAGGTCAAACACAGAAAAAGCAAAAGTCAAACATAGAAGAAGCAGATGGTCAAACACAGAAGAAGCAGATGGTCAAACATAGAAAAAGCAGAAGTCAAACATGGAAGAAGATGGTCAAACATAGAAGAAGCAAATGGTCAAACATAGAAAAAGCAGAAGTCAAACATAGAAGAAGCAGATGGTCAAACATAGAAGAAGCAGAGGTTAAACATAGAAGAAGCAGAAAGCAGAAGATAGCAAAAAGCAGAAGAAGTAGAAAGATAGAAGAAGCAAAAAGATAGAAGATTGCAAAAAGCAGAAGAATTAAAAAGACAGAAGAAGCAAAAAAAGACAGAAGATACTTCTTCACAGACCATACAATTTTATAGACGATACAACTTTACTCTTGAACATCTTCCCTTCTAAGGATCATAACTTTCAACTCAGATGTACAAAAATTTCATACTATATACCTTTGGAAAGATAAAAGAAAGACCTACAACTTTCCAAAGATAACTTTGTCTAAATCTATCTAGATAAATCCAGAATTTCCCCTAAAGTTAGAACACAAATTTTACATTCCTCCACCAATGTACTGCACCTAGTTCTCAACTTCGTGACAAATTTTGAGATTCTTAAAGACTGAATTTAAGTTTGATGTCTTCATGAGAAATGTAGCTATATGTTTCTAGTTTAATCCAAATTAAGAATCATCTCGTTCAGATAACTAGATAAAAATTTGTGGCTAAAAGACTAAAGCATACTTAATGAACATTTTCCATATCAACTACCCATTTTGCTTCAAAAATCTTTCCTTAACACAACTCATACTAGGGTCACCTTTTCTGCTTCATTTATTAAACATATTCAAATCTATTTTTGCTTCCATTTTATTTCTAACTTTCACCTTAATTCTTCCCATTCCAAAATCTCTTATCCACCATAAACACCAAAGCAAATCATGAATCTATCCACATTTCTTATTCCCTACTTTACTCTTGTCTATCATTTCTTGGTTCAAAATTTTTTCATTCATTTGTTCTTTACTCATGACTAATCGCCAAAATTTCTCATTTAATATTTATAATCTTCCAATAAAAGTTCGAGGTCCAACAATTTTAAAATTGAAAGCTATGAACAGATATATATAAATGACAGTAAAAAAATAAATAAAACATAATACTATCAAGTAAAATGTGAAGAAGGGATGTGTGTTGTTGGATGCAACCTCTCGGTGATTAGCATCACTAACCTGGTAGTTGTGTAGTGATAAGTCAATGAAACTATTTGAAATCAACATCTCTGCTAATTAGAGGTAATAAGGTATATATTATTGGACTTCTTCAAATTTTCCATGTCATTGAAATTATTATTAGATATTGTTATTGTGTTAGGTTGATAGAACCACATAAGTCGCACAATTAAAAAACATAGCAAAGTCGTGTAACCTAAACTTGATTAATATAGAAGATCTTGTCTTATCTTGTAAGATCACTCATAAAAAAATCTCCTAATCGTGATAATTTTCCCTGGTTGGACACAAAAGTTAGAAGGAGAAGTTTAACATAGCAAATTATGGTTAATCTCTGACAACTATTCTAACAGCTTATAGAGTGTTGAGGAGACAACATTTGGTGCTTCCAAATGTAAAGCTTGGAAAACTTTGAAAGCTGTTACACTCAATTTTCTTTTTTTCCATTTTCGTCCGATTAATAAGATTAATCATATTACTTTGTTTTATTGGAAACAATTACTTGTAGAAGCAAGCTACAATTAGCAATCACAAGGAATATAATACAAGTTACACTATAGTTAGGCCATGTCCAACCATAGAAAAGAAGCCTATTTGACAACAGTTATATTCACTAACAATCAAACAAGTAATCATTAATCATCAACCTAACAAAGCAGTTTTAATAAGTTAAATACAATATCCATTATCAACAATTTCATCAAAAATATATAAACCCACTTGTAAGAAAGGATTCAGTTCCGGATGTAATAATTTACTCGAAATCTGTAAAAAGAAATAACAAATCTACAAAATTTTTGAATCTAACTGAAGGAGCTCCACTTATGAATAGTCGACTTTACAGGCCTAGTGTTTTTTTGGAGTTTGTCATGTCGACTGCTTTGTTCTTCCCTTCTACTAGTGAACGGTTCTCCAGGTTGACAATAATTTATCCCCAACTTCATTCATTCAGTTGCATCTAGATTGTTTAAGAAGTCAAACACACCCATGCTCGATGTTTCTCAAATATGGGAAGATGAAATCCACTCATGGATTTTCTTAGCTTCACATGTTCATGATCATACAAAACGAAACGACATGCATCGCTGTGTTTTTAAACTTTTACTAGGTTGTTCAATTCATGTCAATACCATGGACTCACAACCAACTTACATGGAAACTTTTACTCACGTCGACAAGAAGAGAAACCCTGCAACACCATGAATTTGTTCTAAAGAAAGTAGTTATAGGTATAACAAGCCAAGTGTTATCTACTTACATATATACTTTTACAAGCATATAATTGATAAAACAAACACACGAATGAGGGGGTGAATTGTGTGTGACTTAAATTTTTTTTCACAAGTTATTTTCATTTCGTATAAAGATAAGGGCCTTTTAAAAATTAAAACAATAGGAGTCTATCAAATGACAGTAGCCAGTTAAACGACGGAAGCCTGCTAAAGTATAAGTCATGCTGAAATAATAAAAAGAAAATGCTTGTTAAAATGAAAAGAATCGTCAGCAAGTCGAACACAGAAGGAACCTATTATAAAAGTGAAGGAGTTTCTTGCTAAAATAAACAAATTATAAAAGTGAAGGAGCTTCTTGCTAAAATAAACACACACAATATAATGCAGAAATATAAAAGATATGGAGAGAGAGAGAAGAAGGAAGCAATCGATTTATATTTATTTGGCTTACAACTCAAGCCTACTTCCAATCTCCAAGTATTCAACTTGAGTATTTTACTATAAAATCAAGTAGTAATTTGACAAGTCTCTCCAAGCTAACAAGTTAATATTTTTCAATATTCTTCAACCTTCCACACTAGTAGTATTTCACTAGCCTCTACAAGCTCTCAAATAAAAAAGTGGTTTGCTCTATATGAGTTTTAGTAATCTCTCTCAACAGAATTTCACTTTTTAATGCACAAAAAGAATTTTTTTTACAAAGATGTCACTTTTAAGAATGTATATGCTTTTAATGAGTTTTGATAATATAACTTCGCAAGCTTCTGAATCGTTCCATTCTTGTTTACAGTTGCATTGGCTCTTCCTTAAATAATCAATTTCTTCAATTAGTCGTTACCTCACCTTGCATCCTTAAAAAACTGGATAGATTTAAATCTAAATAACTTTGATGTCATCTTTGCTAAAAAATCTTCCAGTAATCACAAGGCTAAGAAGAAGAAGTTTATATGGAACAACTGGAAGGTTTTATGACTGCAGAAAAGGAAAATATGGTGTGTAAATTAAAGAAGTCAATATATGGTTTGAAACAAGCCTCCCGACAGTGGTATCTTAAGTTAAATGATACCATTACCTCTTATGGTTTTATAAAGAACACTGTTGATAGGTGTATCTATATAAAGGTAAATAGGACAAAGTTCATTATTTTGGTACTATATGTTGACGATATTCTTTTGGCTACTAATAATTTGGGCTTGTTACATGATGTAAAGAAATTTCTCTCTAATAATTTTAAAATGAAAGATATGGGTAAGGCATTTTATGTGATCGGAATATAAATATTTCGTGACAGGGCACAAGGATTGTTAGGATTATCTCAAAAAAGATATATCAGTAAAGTATTAAAGAGATTTAGGATGGAAAAATGCTCAGCAAGGTAGTTCCTGTAGGAAAATCCCGGGAGGTACATCACATGTACCAGGTGCGGAAAACAAAACTTTTTTGTTACCGGGACTTCCCG
>JANKOD010000192.1:14030224-14055674 GCA_026284645.1 Erythroxylum acuminatum
TGAAACTCTTAGAGACTAAATTAAAACTCAATTTCATCAGATAATTTGTAGCCCTATTTCTCTAGTTTAATTCAAATTAAAAATCATCTCATTTCGATAATTAGAGAAAGCGTTATGGTTAAAACACCGAAGCATGTTCAATGTAACATTTTCCAAACTTTTAAACTTTCAACCTTTCCCATATATAATAGTTCTAACTTCCAATAACAATTTGGGATCCAACAGACCCAAACCAACACAACCCTGACTCGGCCGTTTCAGCCACAATCCAGACTGAAATCCCTAAATCCTTCGTCGTTTAAGGAGAATCGGACTAAACGTTTGACATCATATGGATGTAGTGGCTTGATTAATATCAACTCCAAAATGTCGTCGCCTGCTGCACTTCAGATACGTGAGCTGGACCAAACACGCCAAGCCCAAACAATAGGCCACACTCCACAGATCCTAGTTAAGCCTACTTCACAGCTCACAATTCTAGAAACTTCCAGAAAAAGAATGGGCCATATGACCCTATCCATTCCATCCCACGCAGACGCTATAATATATGACCAATCTATCAATCTGCCCACCCATGAGAATTTAGGCTATGGGGACATGGAGGAGGATCACAAAGAAGACCATACTCACCATGCCTCGGCATCATCCAGCCAAACACAAAAGATACCCCCTTAAGACCACCAGATCTGGAAGCAGATCTAACAACAGTCACTATAATGAATGTTGAGCCTGTTACTAAGATGGAGGAGACTCCGTAGGAACAGATGCCAGATCAGGTTTGGGAGCAGACTGTCAACGCAATCATCTCTCGAGTAGAATAGACTCCCATTCTCTGTTTTTATGTCGATATTCATATGGAATTGTCAAGGGGCTAGAGGTCGGACCTCCAAGCCTATTATTAAAAACTACATTCGAATTCATAAACCTCGTCTTCTTGTTCTAGTTGAACCTCGTATAAGTGGGACTTGGGCGACGAAAGTCGTTAGAAGTTTAGGTTTTACTCAATCTTTTAGGGTAGAAGCAGAGGGCTATTCAGGTGGCATTTGGTTAATTTGGAGAGAGGATATTGAGGTCAGAATTCTGATAGCTCACTGACAATTTGTGCACACAAGCATTTTTTGGGACCATTTGGCGTTTGATTTTACGGCCATTTATGCTAGCCCTACATATTCTTTACAAAATTACTTATGGCAGTATCTGCAGAAAATTGCCAGGATTATAGTTAAACCTTGGCTTTTGGCTGGGGACTTCAATGCCAAATTGGAGAGCACTGATAAACATGGAGGTTCCCAACTCCAACCTATAGTAAATTCTCACTTTCGTGATTGTGTGCATAAGTGTCAGCTTCAGGATCTAGGATTCACAGAGCCTAGGTTTCTTGGCAGAGGGGACAAATCTTTACTAGATTAGACCAGACCTTCTGTTCTAATAATTGGCAATCTGTCTTCAATGACATAATAGTTACTCACCTGCCCTTCCTGAAATCTGACCATCGGCCTCTCTTAGTGTCTCTCCACAACAACACGCACTCTACTCAGACAATTAGATCCTTTAACTTCCAATCAGCTTGGGTGACGTATGTGGACTTTAGTCAATTTGTAGCAGAGAATTGGACTCCTACCGGATTTGATTTCAGCAACGAGATCAAAATATTTTCTGCTAAGATACAACAATGGAATTATTCCACGTTTGGGAATATTTTTCACCAAAAAAAGAGACTCCTGGTGAGGCTTAAAGGCATTCAAAAACAATTAGATGAGGAAGACTCGATCTCTCTCCGAGGGCTAGAGGAACATTTACGGTCTGAACTAGAGCAGGTCCTTTACCAAGAAGAACTATACTAGCACCAGAGATCTAGGAGCCAGTGGTTAGTCAAGGTGACAAAAATACTAGATACTGTCATGCAATCACCATGGCCAAACAAAGACACACGCAAATTAAATCCCTGAAAGATGAAAATGGGAATGTCTTGTCAGATCTAAGGAGCATCCGCAGATTAGCACAACAATTCTTAGTGACAATTTGTTGAACTGGCAGCCAGCATCCTAGTGACTGACTGATCTATAGTCAGTGCCCCCCCCCCTCCCCTCCAAGTTATAGCCGATTTGGACAGCCCACTCCAGCCCGATGAAATCAAGATGGCTTTTTTCAATATGGCTTCTAATAAGGCACCAGGATTTGATGGCTCCCCCGCTTTATTCTACCAATCCCAATGGGATAATGTGGGCCCTTCTCTGACTTTATTCTTTCAACGAATTTTTTGACACAAAGTTTGAGATTTTGACCTTAACCGCACCATTATGGTTCTCATACTGAAGATTCAGTCTCCCACGTCGATTGTGCAGTTTATGCTAATCGCTTTATGTTCGGTGGTCTACAAAGCCATTACCAAAATTATTGTTAATAGGCTTAAACCCTACCTTGAAAACCTAGTAGCCCCAAGCCAATGAAGCTTTATCCTCGGGCGCTTAATTACGGATAATATTATTATCGCCCAAGAAGTCATCCACACCATGAAAAGGAAAATGGGTCAAAAAGGCATAATGGCTATAAAGGTGGATCTAGAGAAAGCTTCTGATAGACTGTCATGGGACTTCATTCAAGACACATTATTTGACATAGGTCTTCTCGAATCCCTGATTAATCTTATTATGAAATGCATCTCCTCGATTTCCCTACAAGTAAGGTGGCATGGTGAACTTAACAAGACCTTTAGTCCTTCTAGAGGTATTCGACAGGGGGACCCCATCTCGCCTTACCTATTTATCCTATGCATGGAATGTCTCGGGTAATCAATTACTCAAGTAGTGACACAAGGACGCTGGCAGCCGATTAAATTAAGCAAAAATGGACTACCAATCTCTCACCTATTCTTTGCAGACAACCTCATCCTATTCTCAGTAGCTTCTATTGATCAAGTGACCATTATTCGAAATACTTTAGATTCTTTCTGTGCGGCTTCAGGATAACTAGTTAGTCAAGCTAAATCTAGGTGCTATTACTCTAAGAATATTTCTACTTCGACGTCTCACAATTTAAGCAGTGCCTTAGGTTTCACCCATACGAAAGACCTCAGACGTTATCTTGGAGTCCAACTTTTGCACGACCGAGTGAACAAGCAAACCTATCAGTACATTCTTAACAAGGTTCACCAACGCTTATCAGGCTGGTCAACCGAACTGTTGTCATTTGTAGGACGTATCACTTTAACTTAATTTGTCATAGCAGCCTTACCTAGTTATACTATACAGACGGTCCGATTGCCCCGTAGTCTTTGTGATGCCATGGAGATGTTAATACGACAATTTTTGTGGGGCTCATATAATGGCAACAAGCGGATTCACTTGGTTAACTGGGAAAACGTTTGTAAACCTAAAGAGATGGGGGGTCTTGGCATTTGGAAAGTTCGGGAAATCAATGATGCATTTTTAACAAAATTAGGATGGACTCTGATTTCCAAGCCTAATGCATTTTGGGTCAAAGTTCTCTCGGCAAAATATAATTTTTACGTCAATAACCTCCCCACCTCTATTGACACAAACGGCAGCTCATTGATCTGGAAGAGCATAAAAATTACTTGGCACCTGGTTCTCCAGGGCATGAAATGGATGATTGGTGATGGGGCTACGACTAGATTCTAGATGGACCCTTGGGGTGAGGGAGTGGGACCTCTTATTACCTAAGCAACCACCCCAATTCCTGCTCTATCGGGTACCTTCCGTGTCAAACATTTTGTGAACATTGATGGCAATTGGAACTGGGATGCACTTCAAGCTTGCCTCCTGACATCAATTTGCAAGATAATCGCAGGAACTTTTTCCCCGAAGCCCTACCTAGGATAGGATAAGTTAATCTGGGGCATTTCTGACACCAGTCAATTCATTGTAGCTTCCACCTACTCCATGTTAATGGAGAACGAGGACAGCGCGATTGATGGAATTTGGAAGGCAATTTGGCAATGGAATGGCCCTCAACGCATTTGATCCTTCCTCTCGCAGCTCACACACAATCAGTTACTCACTAAACAACATCATGTTCGTAGGCACCTCACTACGGATGGATCTTGTTATCTCTATAGACTTGAAGAATTCGTGCTGCATATAATGAGAGACTGCATCAAAGCCCGCCAAGTGTGGAACTCATTCCCCTCTTAACTAGTTAAGCTCAATACAAACCTCCAACACCACCGCTGCGTTTTTGGACAAGATTGGTCGATCCTTTTTGGAGCTACTTGTTGGCTCCTATGGACTTGGCGAAATATGACCCTATTTGAAGAAAATTTTAGTTGGTCGTCCTCACCTATTTCTCTTATTTTGTCTTTTGCAGATCAGATCTATAAGTCAGTCGTTTGGAAAAGCAAAGCTATTACAGGACATCGGCCTCGACAAGAGCAATTCATAAGACGGTGCAAACCTCCCACAGGGTGGGTCAAGTTAAACATAGATGGCGCATGTAAACCTTCCTCATCCTCAGCCACAGCAGGCGGCATCCTACGTGATAGTACAGGCAATTGGCTTGGAGGCTTCGTCCAGAATCTCAGCTGGTGCTTATCAGTGTCTGTGGAACTCTGGGGCATATGTACAGGGCTCACACTCGCGTGGATCCTAAGCTATCGTCGGATAGAACTTGAAGTGGACTCGACAGCGGCGATCAACCTCCTTTATTCCCCGGCGAGACGGTCAATGATTTTCAATCCCATAGTTCATGGAGTTAACGAACTATTTACTCAGAACTGGACTATTGTACATCGACATATCTATCGCGAGAGTAACAGATGTGATAACTGGCTAGCAAACTATGCGTAGCATTTTGCGTTAGGAACCACTTATTTAGATACTACACCCATTAGGTGCCACTTTATCCTACTAGAGGATATGTCAGGAATTTGTTTCCCTGGACTCATTACGTAATCTGTTTTATTCCCTCTTAAAAAAAAGAATAAAGCCTCAAACTTAACCAATCTTCCTTCTCTCACACGCCAATATAATTTCAGAAGCCCTTCCGAAGTTTCATGTCCTTTTTTGTTTATTGATTACATCCGTTACACACAAGAAACCATCTTTCCTTCAACTTCTCACACACACACAAAAAACGAAAAAAGAAATATTCCTCTTTGTTTTTCCCTTGTAATTGTTCATTTTCTAGTTTCTTTTGATTACTTTCTGAAATCACATAGGCTTATGTGAATGCTATTTTCTTATTTTTGTTTGGTTTAAGATTGAAACTTTAGATGATTGTAAAAAAAAATGCTACAAACTAAAAGAGTTCATCATGTTCGATCTCAATCTTAATGCCTACTCCAGTGACTCATCTTATGATGAGAACACCAATATGATAAATATCAACAAAAATAACATGGCAGTTAAGGTGGAAAGTTTCAGAAAAAAGGTTTAACAATGCAAATGGAGAACTCTGCTACTTCGCAAGCAATGCGAGACAAATGTGCTTCGAATCCTTGAACTCCTTGCAAACCAGCAGAGCTTCTGGGCTTCCTTTGCACAAGCCACTCATTGCCAGGAGCAACTCCAATTTTGATACTTTAAACCCCAACCAGAAAGGAGATCCAAATCTCACAATGTCCTCTACCACATAGCAATCCTGGTTACACTTCACAGGGAGAGAGGCAAACAAAAGAGATAGCAGAAAGGAAAAAAAACAAGGAGAGAGAGGCAAAAAGATATAATGCTCTTCGATTCACAGTTTAAGGTTATTTAATCAATCGGTTTTCACTCTCAGCAGCTAAAAGTAAAAATTGAATGAGAAACCAGTCTGATTAGTGCTTAATTTGGTCGAACTGATCGATCCGATCAAATTTTTATGTCATTGTCTTTAAGTCACTTATATGTTAAAATGCTGGTAAGGGATTTAATGATGTAATAAATGGGCCTTTAGGCTTTTAGCCTATTATGATGAGGAATTTTAAAACTGACTAATAGTTGTCAGTTAATTAAGAGAATTAGGGTTCTGATTTTGCATATAATAAGCTTTTGTCTTCTAACAAAAAATATCATCACGTAAAAAAAGTGAGATAGAAAAGTTCAAAGAAAGAGAAATTAGGTAAGGGGCTTATTATGAATTGTTTTGCATTACTGAGAAATAAAAAAGGTTAGTAGTCGAAGCTTTATATTTGTATAAGAATAGAATTCTGAATATTAATGAATATTTGTGAGTTTGATGATTTCTATATCTTGTTATGTTTCATGAAATTATGCTTATATGTGGTATCAGAGCATGGTTATAAGAAATTGATGATTCTCATCTAATGTAGATTTCTCATGATTATTAGAACCTTATAAATCCTAATCTAAAATTTTGGAAAAAAAAAACCCAAATTTTCATTTTTTCATGGATTTAATGATTTTGAAGGTTGATCTAATATCTAATATATGGAATTAAAAAAACTAAAATTGTTGGGATCACCCGCACTAGGCGTTGGGCCATGATGCCAGTGTCCCAATTAGGCATTCAACCACTGCCAGGCATTGGAATAGAGAAAATTCCCAAGCCAAGCATTTGGGAAAGTGGTCAGACACTGGGAAATTCTACCGTTGTTGGCCAGTAATTTTTTCATTTTATTCCAAAAGATAATATTTAAATTAATTTGATGCTAACAATTTGTAATTTTATGGGTAAATTGAAACTCATTGTTATATAACGTTTTTGAAATCACTAAAAGTGATTTGGCTATTTTATAGTTAATAAGAATGAATGTAGATAATAAATATGCATAATTAGTTATGTTTGGAGATACAAAGATAATAAATATTTCTAGTTCGTGTATGTATGATTATCGAATTATGTATTTATTAGCATCATTATGTGTTGTATGGTATATTAATGGATTGCCCAAAGGTAAACATTAGTATACAATTCATAAGAATCATTATGTGTTATATGGTGTATTAATGGAATGCCTAAATGTGAACACTCATATACAATGTATGAAGTTTTCTTTGAATATGTGTAGCATATTGTTATATGACTTAAAGCATTAATGTTAACTTTTAATTTCCTGCAGAATTTATTGTCATGCATCTATATCTCTCATTTGTTACGATGTTCGATAAACTGAACTTCTCTGAATGGAATGAACAAATCCAATTCTATCTTGGAGTTTTGAACTTGGATTTGACACTGAAAATTGAGAAATTAGATTCTTTGAATGTTTTGAATGCTGATGAGGAGAAAATCCATTTTAACAACTAGGAAAGATCAATTAGATTGAGTTTGATGTATATGAAGATGACAATTACTGGCAATATTAAGTCTACTATTCTCAAAATTGAGAGTGTTAAGGAACTACTTAAGTTTGTGGAATAGCGCTCCCAAACTACTTACCAGTCTCTTTCTAGGGCTTTTATGGATACATTGGCCGCCATGAAGTATGATTGATCATGTACTACACATCATTGAGATGGCAAACATTACAACATAACTTAAGTCCTTAGGAATACAAATGGATGAAAGCTTCCTTGTGTAGCTCATCTTGAACTCATTACCATCTGAGTATAGTCCTTTCCAAAGGAACTATAACTAATGAAGCAAAAATGGAATGTGCATGAGTTGCACAGTATGTTGGTTCAAGAAGAGACTAGACTCAAGAATCAAGGAAGCCAATCCATTAATTATGTCAAGAATCAAGAAGTTAGTAAGAAAGGTGGAAAGAAGCATAAGAAGAAAGTAAAGGATCATGAAAGTTATTAGGGAATCTTCACATATCCAAAAGAAAGAACATGATGAACACAGATGCCATTTTTGTAAGAAGGTTGAATAATTCCAAAGAAATGTTATAATGTAAGGCGTGGTTTGAGAAGAAAACTAAGCCTATTGCTTTTTAAACAAACCTTATTGAAGATTCTTTTAATACTTGGTGGATCGATTCTACTTGTACTACTCATGTTTCTAATACCTTGCAGGGATTCTTTATAACCAAAACCACAAGATGAAATGAAAGATTTGTCTATACCAGCAATAGAATGAGAGTTCTAGTAGAAGCTATTGAGACTTATTCTTAATTTTAGACATTGGATATCATTTGGACTTATGTGAAACTTTTTATATACTTAGTTTACCTTGGAATTTAGTTTCTTTATCCAAACTTGATGGATTTGGTACTCTTTTAAATTTGGTGGTGGTAGTTTTAGTTTCTATAGACATAACCACGTGTTTAATGGTGGTGTATTGTGTGATGGTTTATATAAATTAAACCTTAATGTTGTTTATGCTAAAACTTTATTGACTTTGAATTGCAATATTGGAATCAAACATAGTTTGATTAAAAATAGACCTACTTACATATGGCATAAATGTTTGGAAACATTTCTAAAGAATAATTTCAAATATTAGTAAAGAATGAAATACTTTCTGATCTTGGTGTTTGCTAAACTTTGCAAAGATCCATGTTGACCTACTTTTTTTCTTCACCTGTAGAGTGGAAGGTAATGGGGGTGAGTTGCAAAGCTCAGTGGCTTATACATTTATAGCCATTGGCAACAAGCCATACCATTTAAGCACATATTTATATATATCTCATTTAATCTAGCGACTCCATTATCCACAATTCTAGCTCAAAATTCATAGTTCAAATGTCATCACATAGAACATATCAAATGTAATTCATCATCAAAGCATAACACTCAACTTGCATCATATCTTAACAAATCAAAACGCAAATGCACAAACAAATGGTTTGAGGGTTCTATGGAAACAGAATGGAGAAACCAAAGTTTGCACCATGAATAGAATGAGTCCATTTTCGGAGCTCATATGCCATAAGCGGGTAGCCGAGAGAAGGCTCTTATCAACGTGCACGTGACGAACAGAATGATTCCACTCTTGCCCAAACAAAAGCATATATTCATACTCAAATCATTTCATCATACTTTTATACTTTTCAAGCTCTTTCCTTTCTTTTCATTTATACAAAATGCCATGACACATTTCAAGGCATAACATGATCAAAATCACAATTCAATTATATCAAAATGTCATACATCTTTCAAGGCATGACATAAAACACATCATAATGCATTTTTCACATCACAACAATTCACAATTTAGCACATATTCACACATAAGACAATTAGCCCATATTACATAACAACTATAAAACATATTACCCACCTTAAAATCCTTCCTTAAACCTTGCTCAAAGATGTCACTCTCTTCTTTCTCTCCCTTCATCCATGTTTTCGCTCTTCTTCAAATACAAGACAACAACTCTTCTTTCACTTATATCCTAAATGAATGTGCAAAGTCCATTTTACCCCTTCTTTTAATGCTTATGCCTTTTAACCTTAAATGATCTTCCAAAATTACGCTTCAACATTCTTACTACTTTAATACAACTAAACCATATAATAAAATCCTACTAACATTAACATAATTATTAAACTCCAAAAATTAATCCATCAAAACCTCATAATTCATTTAAATTATGGTTAATTTAAGGAAAAAAAATCGAGGGCCAATATAAAGTGTAGGCTCATTTTCACTTCTTTCGAATCCATTCTCCTGAAAATAAGAATCAATTTTGAAGTACCATACTCGTGGTGCTTGCTTTAAACCGTAAAGTGCTTTTTTTGACTTATAAACTTTATTTTCATTACCATCAAAAAACAAAACCTTTAGGTCGTGAGATATAAACTTCTTCTAAATCTCCATTCCAAAAAGCAGATTTAACGTCAAATTGATATACTGGCCAATTCAGTTGAGCAGCTACAGCTAAGAAAGTTCTTATCGTTTCAAATCGGGCCACCGGAGAAAAAGTATCTTCAAAATCGATACCTTGTTGTTGAGAATACCCTTTTACAACAAGCCTTGCCTTGAGTTTTTGGATGCTCCCATCTGTATTATACTTTGTTCTATACACCCATTTGAGTCTAATAACATTTTTTCTTTCGGTAAGTCTACCAAATCCCAAGTCTGATTTTTTTGAATAGATGACATCTCCTCTTCCAAAGCTTTACACCATTCACTTTCTTTTGCAACTTCTTCAAAGAAAATAGGATCTGAAACAAATAGAGCAAAAGTGCAAGAGTCATAGATTTCCTGTAGAGATCTAAATTTCCTTGGAAGAATCTCGCTTGACGAACTTGATGATGATGAACCATGGCTTGTAGAAATGGAAGAACTGTCACCTCCAGAGCTGGAAGTCATTGTTGTTTGATCTTGTGGTGGTGCAATAATCTCTTCTAAAACTTGTTGATATTGCTGCTCATTTTCTTTATTCCAAACCCAATTTGCATCTTCATTAAGAACTACATCCCTACTGATGGTAATCTTGCCACTAATGGGATTATACAACTTATAAGCTTTAGATTGAGAACAGTAACCAACAAATACATATTTCTCAAATTTTTCATTAAACTTATGAGCATGAGTTTTAACCAAAGCATAAGCTATACAACCGAAAAATCTTAAATGTCTTACTGATGGTTTTCTACCTGTCCAAGCCTCAAATGGTGTTTGATTACGAACTACTTTTGTAGGAGATAAATTGAGAAGGTATATTGCAGTTGCGACAGCTTCAGCCCAAAAATAAATAGGAAGACCTTTCATTGTCATCATGCTTCTATCCAACTCTACTACTGTTCGATTTTTTCTTTCAGCTACACCATTTTGTTTCGATGTATAAGGTGTTGTAAGCTCCCTGCAAAATCCATTTTCCTCACAAAAGACATTGAAATTAGCATAAACAAATTCACCTCCTCTATCAGTCCGTAGTGCTTTTATTAGAAGACCACTTTTCCTCTCCACAAGTGTTTTGAATTTTTTGAATTTGTCAAAAGCTTCCGACTTGTTTTTCAAGAAGTATACCCAACTCATACGATTGTAATCATCTGTAAACAACAAAAAATATCAACTACCCCGAAGAGATTCAGTACTCATCGGCTCATATAAATCTGGATGCATTAGCTCAAGATATTTAGAAGCTCTCCAAGCTGTCCCTACAGGAAAAGGTTTTTTATCTCTCCAAGCTGTCCCTACAGGAAAAGGTTTTTTACTCTGCTTTCCATAAACATAACTTTCACAAAAACCAATATTTTTAAGTTTCGGTAATCCAAAAACCATTTCTTTTTGTTGCAACAATTTCAGACCATTGATATTTAAATTCCTGTAACGCAAATGCCATAATCTAGTTTCATTGTCTCCTTTAGCAACCATAGCATACTTCTCAACCATTGAAACTTCTAATGGAAATATTTTGTTTTTAGACATTGGAACCTTGGCAACGATTTGAGCAAATTTTTTTATCTTTAATAGTACAAAACCTATCATCAAAAAAAATTGAGTATCCACCAATCATTAATTGTCCAATACTAAGAAAATTATGAGACAAACTCGGAACAAGCATCACATCTTTTAAATGTTTAGCATTACCTTGGCTTGTTTTAATGCTAACGATACCTTTGCCCTCGACTTGAATCTTTTTGTTGTCTCCTAGCATCACTTCTGATTTTTTGGACTCAGCAAACTCTTTAAAAAATGAGTTTGTTCCTGACATGTGATTGGAACAACCACTATCCAAAAACCAAATGTCGTTAGTTTTCTCATTCTCACAAAATAAAGCCATGAATAGCATATCATCTTCTTCTGCTTCTTCTGCAAAACTTGTTTGGTTCTTTTCATCCTTTTGTTTTTGCCAACAGAAAGATTCTATATGACCTACTTTTTTTTGCAATAATAACATTCAAAATTCTTATTCTGCCTCTCCCCATAAGAGTTGCTTCTGCCACAACCTCTACCGCAGCCTATTCCACAAAAGCCACCTCTGCCTCAACTACGACCATAGAAAATTTTTATCATTTCCTCTTGACCAGACTCCCCCTTTACCTGAAAAGCCTTTTCTTCATTTTTTCATATGACCTGTGTAGCCTTTCCTCGTGAGATTGCAAAGAACCCATTAGTTCATCAAACGAATAAACAAACAAATCATGAGCTTCCTTAATAGCAGCAACAACATGTTCAAATTTTAGAGTGAGACTCCTTAACACTTTTGCAGCAACAGTTTCTTCAGACAAATCATCACCATATGACTTCATTTGATTAACAAGATATGAAACTCTAGATAAATAAGCTTGAACCGATTCACCATTTTTCATAGATAAGGTTTCAAATTCACGACGATAGGTCTGTAACTTTACCGTCATTACCTTTGAAGAACCTTGAAGCTCCTATTTCAATATTTGCCAAGCCTCTAAGGATGTGCTTGCTGCTGTGATTCTGGAAAATATTGATTCATGGACTACTTGTTGGATAAAGAACAAAGCTTTGGCATCCCTCTTCTTAATATCTTTCAACCTTTCTTTCTCCTCTTCTTCAGGATCTACTAAATCAACAAAACCATACTCCACGAGATCCCAAAGATCTTGAGACATAAAAAGAGTTTTCATTTTAATACTCCAAAACTCATATTTTTCCTTGGTGAAAATTGGTAGGAGTGGCTGAGAAGAAGAGGAAGTAGCATTCGTTGACATCTAATCCTTGATTTCTCACTCTCTTGTGTTTCCCTTTTGCCTAAAAAGAAAAAAGAATAAAAATGAAAAACACAATTGATTTAACCCGGCTCTAATACCAAATTTACTGGAAAAGTCAATAAAGAAAAGATACAGAACACTCTGTTTTATTTATTATTGCTCAACAAAAGAATACCTATACTAAACAAATAAAAAGGCCTATGTTGATAGGCTACTGTAAAAATAGAAAAGCCAAAAAAATTGATAACGTGACTGATAACTAACACGTTTATTTATCACTACTTTGACTAGGTAATGAAGTAACAACTTAAAGAAGACCAATTCTAACTTTGAATCACATGTAATCAAAATGTAGGAACCATTTTAACACTTGGCTTGAATATATAGTTTTGTGTAGCAAACTAATTTTAGTCAAGAAAAAGAAATTCCTTTTCTATTGTTGAATACAACTAAATAGCAACATGCGACCACCATTCTCTCTATTTTTTGGCAGTACAAACTGCCTTTTGATTATTACTCTATAAAATAGTTCCACCGACCAAATAGGCATATTAAGAATGGAAATTCTTCAACTATTTTCACGTAATACTAAAAGTTTAAAGAAGTAAATAATTCAATCAATAGCAAAAGAACCAACTACATAAATAGATCTTGTGATGGGTGTTGGACTACATAAATAGCAAAAGAACCAACTACACCTTTTTAGGTAAATAGGGTTATGGAATAAAAGTGATACTAACAGAATGCGTATATTCAGTTTTGGGATTGTCAGAAAGGAAAGAAGAACATCAAGGAGGGAGAGAAGAAACAGATTTCATTGATAGAGAGAGATTACAAGTTATTCATAATCATTCCATACTGTTGAAGTCACATGCATTCGGCTTGAATACAACTCTTACAATACTCCATCCTTACGTCTATTTTATTACTCTGGTACCTCTTTTTATTTAAACGTTACGCTTTGCTTCTCCGTCACAACGCTAACATTTTGTCGTGTTTCTTATTACGTATCATCTTCTCCGACTTTCTCTGCAACAATTCCCTTCTCCTTAACATTTTTGTCCACTAAGTTGATTTCTAGATAACGCTTCTGGAGATCAAAGAGATATTCCCATGTCGCGTCCATGCTTCCTCCATCCGACCATTGTATTAATAGCTGAGTTACTACTCTGTTGTACTTCTTTGCAATGCGTCAGTCTAATATTGCTATCGGAATTCGCTCCACTGGTGTGATGAATTCTGGCAATGCTGATGAAACTCTGACCCGATCCTTTTTTACCTTCTTCAGCTGTGATACATGAAATACAAGGTGTATTAAGGAGGTGGTTGGAAGCTCCAATTTATAAGCTACCCTCCCCATTTTCTATATCACCTTGTATGGTCCATAATACAGAGGGGACAATTTCTGATTACTCCTCCTTTACAGAGTGCGTTGCCTGTAAGACTGTAGCTTGAGTACCACCATGTCTCCAATTGCAAATTCATGCTCTGAACACCTAGTTTATACGTACTACTTCATCCGATTCTGAGCCCTCTGTAAATGAAACTTCGTTACATTGATGATTGCTTCTCTATTATTGAGCACCCTATCCATTTCTGCCACCCTTGAGTCTCCCGCTATATATGGTGTATATATGGTGTATATACGGGTAGAGAACATCTGTATAATACCTCGAAGGGTGTGGATCTAATAGATGGGCGATACGTGGTATTATACCACCACTCTGCCATGGACAACCATCCGCTCCATCTCTGTGGGGTTTCACCACAATAGCATCGCATGTAGGTTTCTAAAATCTTATTAACCGCTTCAGTGAGACCGTCGGTCTGTGGATGAAACACGGTGGAGTATTTAAGTTGTACCCCTTACAACCTTAATAAGTCCTACCAAAATTTGCTTATAAAAATCGAATCTCTATTACTAACAATCGACTCCAGCATCCCATATAGTTTAAACACATTAGTAAGGAATAGCTCCACAATATCACTAGCCGTATAGGGATGTTTCACCTATATGAAGTGAGCATACTTTGTGAAGCGATCCACCACAACAAAGATTACTGACTTTCCCTTTGATACTGGTAATCCTTCGATGAAATCAAGGCTGATCTCCAGCCAACTTCCCTCTGTAATTTGTTGTAGAAGTCCTGGATATGTTGAATTGTCGTATTTGTTTCTCCGATAATTCATACAATCCCGGACGTATCTCCTCATGTCTCTCGCCAACCCTTTCCAAAAGAACATGTTTTGTATCTTCTTTGTCGTAGCCACCACCCTTGCATGTCCTCCGACTACCTCATCATGGCTAATGCCAATTATCTGCTGCCTCAATGCCCAATTATCTGCTGCCTCAATGCCTTACTATTACCAACTACCAACTTACCTTTCCATCTCAACAACTCATTTTTCCACTCGTATGCACTGAACTTCAATGTGCTTTTACTCAACTTTTTAATTATTTCTTGTATGGTCTAATCCTCTTCCTAGATTTTTTTATATCTCCCAATAATTTGCCATGCAACTGCGTCACTGACAACATCATGAGTTCTACACTTGTGATTCTGGAAGAGCATCAGCAGCGTTGTTTTCCTTCCCACTCCGATAATGTACTTCGAAATCATAGCCCAACAATTTTGGAAGCCATGATTGCTGGAATGGGGTTGTCAATCTCTGGTCCAGTAGATATTTAAGGCTCTGATGATCAGTCTTTATCACAAAAGGCTTGCAACTCAAATAGTGATGCCAATGTTTAATCGCTTTGATTATTGTCAAAATTTCCTTCTCGTACGTTGACAACCCACCATGTCGTCTTGGTAGCGATTTACTAAGAAATGCTATAGGGTAGCCCTCCTGTTTCAACACCACCCCTATGCCTTATCCACTGGCGTCAGCTTCAATGATAAACGTCTTTGAGAAATCAAGTAACGTTAATATCGGTGCAGCCATGATTGCTATTTTCAATTTCTCAAAGGCACTTTGTTCTTCCTCTCGCCATTCCCAGTTGGTCATACGATCCTTCTTAAGTAATTTTGTTAATGGCTTGGCTAACACTCCATAACCTTTGATAAACCTCCGATAGTAACCTGTGATCCCTAGGAATCCTCTGAGCTCCTTAATCCCCTTAGGTATTGGCCATTCCTCAGTCGTCTTAACCTTCCAGTGATCCATAGCGACTCCCGTTTTCGAGATAGTATATCCTAAGTATTCCACTTGTCTCACTCTGAACACGCACTTGTTTCCCTTTAAAAATAGTTAATTCCTGCTTAGCATTTCCATGGTGGTGGAAATGTGTTGAACATTCGACTGTAATGATGAACTATATATCAAAATGTCGTCGAAGATGACTAGAATAAAATGACGCAGGTATGGTTTAAACAACTCGTTCATCAATCTTTGAAACATTGATGGCGCGTTCGTCAGGCTGAATGGCATTATGAGGAACTCGTAATGGCCTTCATGTGTTCTGAATGTCGTCTTTGCCATGTCCCCCGGTTGCATACAGATTTGATGATATCTAGAACGTTAGTCCAGTTTGGTGAACCACCCCGCCCCATGGAGCTCATCAAGTGGTTCTTCAATCAGCGGTATCGGAAACTTATCCTTCACCGTGTGTTTGTTTAATTCTCTAAAGTCGACGCACATCCTCTAGGAATCATCTTTCTTCCTAACTAAAACTACTGGTGACATAAATAGACCGTAGCTTTGTCTGATAAAACCTTGTTTCATGAGATCCCGCACTGTTTGTTCTATTATGTCTTTCTGTCCTCCTGAATATCTGTATGGTCGAACGTTTATGGCTTCCATTCCTTCTTTCAAAACTATCTGATGATTGTGTTGGCGGTTTGGAGGAAGCTCAGTCGGTTTTGGAAGACATTCGCATACTCGGATATAATAACATTGATCTCTCGAAAGCGCTCTATTGATCCGTCATCATCCTCATCTGCTGTAACTGGAATTTTATAGGTGTCGACAATTGCGACATAAATAGTTGACCCTCTGTTGCTCGATATAAATGCTTATGGAATTCTTTACTAGAAATAATTTTGGGTCTTCCCTCTGGATTACCACTCAAAGTCACCATACGCCCCTCCCATCTGATCGTCATTGTTCAGTTCTTAAATTTGTATAAAACCTCGTTTAACCCACTTAACCACTGCACCCCAAGTACAACGTCACACCCGCCTAGTGCTAACGACATCACGTCCATGAAGAATTGTACTCCCTTTATTACCCACGTGAATCTTTTATAGTACTGGTGGCACTTCAGTTGTAATCCTCCTCCCACGGTAATGAGAATGGGCTCCATCTCTTGAAGCTAACATCCACCTTTTCTTATAACCGAGGTTGCTATGAAGTTGTGGGTGCTCCCATTGTCAATCAGTATGTGTATATTCCTCCTTTGATGCACTCTAACCACCTACATTTGTTTAAACTCCGTGTTTCCGGATAGTCCAAGCATGGCTAGCATGGAGACCATCGGGCTGTCTTCGTCTACAGGGCTCCCTTCTAGATCGTCCTCTTCTGCTTCTAACGAAGTTCTTCCACTATCATCATCATCACCCGTGATTGCATAAAACTGTAATTGTTGTTTTTTACATTTATGACCTATGTTATATTTTTCATCGCACTAGAAATAGAGGTTGTTTGCCCTTTTTTCATCAAATTCCCAACTACTAAAGCGTCTCCAAGTTTTTGAAGTTTGCATCGATGATGACGGTTGTAACAATGATGGAGGAGTAAGCATTATATCGTCAGATGATGACCTACACATGGTATTCAACGACTGCGATGCATGTGAGTTTTGATTGAAATTGCCATTATCGTTCACCCCCTTCATCAGCGATCCATGTTCAAACATTGCGTTCCCCATGGAGCTCAAGATTGCCTCATGTTTCCTGGCTAACGTGCAGGCTTGATGCAACGAGTGAGGCTCATACAGCTTCACCGTCACTCCAATCTCTGGTTTCAGCCCCTTCACAAAAAAATCCTACCAGATACTCTTTAGACAACGTCAACCTGTTAGAATGATGATCAAATTGTGCGCAGTAATCTAACACTGTTCCTTGTTGTTTTAACTCTTTAAAATCTCCTACCGGGTCATTAAATATTTTCGCGTCGAATCTTTGCTTCAAAGCTTTCGTGAACTCCTCCTATACGACTACTTCTGTTAGGTTACAATTCCTCATGTATAAGCGGTACCATTCCTGAGCCCGCTCATCCATGTGCAAGACGGCCACACACGCCTTCGTATTCTCAGGAGTTTGATCTAACGTGAAGAATTGCTCACATCTGTATAACCACAGTTTGATATTCTCGCCATCAAATGGTGAAAACTCGATTCGGCTCATCCTTGTGCGTGTTGCGGCTCCCTCTCGCTCTTGCACAACTAAACTACTCTGTGGTGTAGTTTCAGTCGCTCCAACCTCACCTTCCAATTTCTGAAAACTTTATAAGATTAAAGCTCTTAATTTGATCATCTCTTTTTCTACCTTCTCCGTCCTATTTTGGATCTCTAAGAACATTCTCTCCATTACACTCTTTAGACTTTCTTCCATCCTTCTTAACTCTTCAACTCTAGTGTTTTCTACCATTGTTGTTATTCATAGACCTGACTTCTCTGATACCAAATTGTTATGGAATAAAAGCAATCCTAACGAAATGTGTATATTCAGTTTGGGGATTGTCAGAAAGGAAAGAAGAACACAAATTTCATTGATAGAGAGAGATTACAAATCATTCACAATCATTCCATACCGTTGAAGCCAATACAACCCTTACAATACTCTATCCTTACGTCTATTTTATTACTCTGGTCCCTCTTCTTATTTAAACGTTGCGCTTTGCTTCTCCATTACAACGTTAATGTTTCGTCGTGTTTCTTATTACGTATCATCTTCTCCAACTTTCTCTATAACAAATAGAGTCAAAATTATGAAGAAATATGAAGTTCTGAAAATTTTTTATCAATATTTCAACTTTTAGTGAAAGATAAATTATAACCACCAAATCTAACAGTTACGTATGGTTTGCATGCAACTGGAAATCATTTATCACAATGGATGTTTGAATATGTCTTCAAGTCGTCTATATGCACAGTATTTGTCTCTATCATCAGCATAAGGATGAAAGTTTTGGGATTAATTGAATTTATGATTTCTAATTGTTACGAAGTGAGGACTTTCTAGTAATTATAATCCCATCCATGTTACAATTTTTTGCATATTAATCAAATTTAACTCGTGAATAAAGACAACATCTATAGATAAAAACTATCTTAGTTAAGCCCGTATTTTGTCATTTAACTCGAGTGATGTTAATTTTCACTATTATTAACTTGTTAGATTAATTCTTTTTAATTATTGGTACTCCTATCAGTATCTTTCACATTTTAGATTTATAATCGTAAATTAAAATTTACAGCATTTATTGGTAAAGTTCGATAATATGAAGTGTTATCATTCCTATCATTTCTTTTTGCAACTTAAGGGGAAGGGAGGAGATCACCATGGTGTTTTCGATATATTGATGATCCCAACTTGAGAATCCCCCATATATCCATGCCCAAAAAAAGGCTAAAAGAAGATTAGGGCAAGTATTTTCATATGGAGATTTTATAGATTGAATGAACTAAGTGATGAGAACCAAATAGCCAATATGGGGATAGTTATTAAAGACCCTTTGCACATTCCTGATGGTCCAATTATAAGGTCAATGGCTAAGAAGATGAAGGAAGCACTTAATGGGCTGATTCAAGATATTTGAAGTAAAAAAGTTATTTTGGGCCAAATGAGAAGCCTTGAAGGTGGAACATACAACGCAAGTATTATTAATGTGGTCAAAGTACTTAGTGGACATATATTATAGTCAGTTGGGTCTTAAATGGGTTGATTAGCCTACTAAGGTTGGGTATTACAAATTTTGGGCTAATGGGCATACCAAACATACTTGTTTTGACTTCTTTTGTTAGGTTTAGACTTAGGACATATAAATATGCATCTTATGTACTCATAAACAACTTTTGACATCTTTTTATGATAATTGAGAGAACTTCTCTTGTATTCTTTATTGAGCTATAGAACTTATCAAGATTGATTCAATTTTGTGGCATTCAAACCTGACTTATCACTCCCTCTTCTCATCTATTCTAAAGTGTGGTGTCCATATCCTTCTTTTTATCCTTTGTTTGTGTTTGTTATGACCTGATTTTGCTTTCTTGGAAGTGAAATCTATCTTACTTTGTGGCTATCCAAATTTAGTCATTTTGGGGTTGTATTAGTTGGTATTAGAGCTTTGGCTTCTAAATCAGGATAGATTCATTCTTTTCTTCTTATCTATTAAAAAAATGACTATGCAAATTGTGTTCTTGTTCTTTGTGTTTTTTCATTTTCCCATTGTTAGTTCTCTATTTTCTGTTCAGGTTAAAAAAATGACTATGCAAATTCTGTAGATTGTGTTCTTGATTCTTTGTGACTTTTCGTTCCCAGTTTTAGTTCTACATTTTATGGGCAGATTCTCTATTTGTGTTCTTTGTTTGTTTGTGACTTTTCATATCCTTAAGTGTTTATTTGTGCTCAAGCTCATTCTAACATTTGATTATTGTATTCAAATTTCTGGGTAACATTGTGCAAATTCCTACTCAAGTTATTATATTCTGATCTGTACAAAAAAAACAAAAAGAAAGAAAGAAAGAAATGTGCAAATCAGAATCTAGTCAGCCTTGTTGGTTTGTCATTCCTACTATGTTTTCTGAGTTCTTATCAATCATTCTAAATCTGCTAATTTGTTACAATCTTGTGAGTTTATCACTTCAGGTTAAATTATCTTGGTTTTGTTTGGTTAGTTCTTTAAAGAGCTTAAAGAGCGAGTTTGAGTGGTAAAAGGCAGGAGGGTAAGCTCATTATAATAAAAGCCACTTTAAGAGAGAAAACATGTGAGTGACACTAATTTGAGGGAAACACGTGAGGGAGTGTTGGTGAGGTAAATTTCTAATTTTTCGTGCAAATTTACAACCATGACATCTAAGGTTAAGCATGTTCTTGGTGAAGGAGACAATAGTGATAGCTTCATGCTCAAAGCAATGCGACAACAATTTGAGCGCATTACTATCATGTTTGGAGAGACAAGGGATACAATGGATAGACCAGATGCTGAAATTGCAGATTTGCATAGAGGGAGAGTTCATGATGTTCCTAATGCTAGAAGGCGAGGGAGGCATAATGACAATGAGTCTTATGATGATAATAGAGGGGATGATGTTGATTTTAATATTGGTGACTTATTGGACAGATTTAACAATAATAGAAGTGGAAGGAGATTTTTGGAAGACATGATGCATATGACCGTGACTTGGTAAGCATCAAGATGAATATTCCATCATTTCAAGGGAAGAATGAACCTAAAGCCTATTTAGAGTGGGAAAAGAAAGTGGAGTTGGTCTTTGATTGTCATAACTATTCTGAAGAGAAGAAAGTCAAGCTTGCAGATGTTGAATTCACCAACTATGCAATAATTTGGTGGGATCAGATTGTTTCATCTAGAAGAAGAAACGTGAGAGACTTATTCGTACATGGTCAGAAATAAAGACTATCATGAGAAAGAGATTCATTCCTAATCATTACTATAGGGAATTGTATCAAAAATTGCAAGGAATCACTCAAAGCAGCAAAAGTGTTGAGGATTATCATAAAGAGATGGAGATTGCCATGATTAGAGCAAATGTTGAGGAGGATAGAAAGGCAACCATGGCACGATTTTTACATGGGCTAAACAGGGACATAGCTAATGCTGTTGAGTCAAAACATCATGTGGATCTTGAGGACATAGTTCATATGACCATGAAGGTGGAGAAGAAACTTAAAAGGAAGGGTTACATGCAAGTTGGGCAAAATTCGAGCGCTAGCTCCCCTTGGAAATCAAATTGGAACAAAAAGGAGGAAAAGGTAGACTATAATTCCAAGAGTGATAACAAGCATAAATTTGAGTCTTCCAAGAGCAAGGATGTGAGCTCTAGCAAGGAGAAAGGTAATTCTAATTTCGAAACTCAAAATAGAGATATCAAGTGTTTTAAGTGTTTGGGCAAAGGGCATATCGTATCGCAATGTCCAAATCGACGTACCATGATCTTGAAGGGAAATGGAGACATTGAGTCCGAGAGTGAAAATGATGAATTACCACCAAATGATTATGAAAGTGATGGAGAACAATATCTGGTGGAGGGAGAGGCCTTAGTCACAAGGCGAGCATTACATGTGCAAGAAAAGGAGGAAGATGATGTGCAATGCAAGAACATTTTTCACACTCGATGTCATATTTAAGGAAAGGTGTGTAGCATGATTATAGATGGAGGGAGTTGCACTTTTTTAGCTAGTGAAGTGATGGTATCAAAATTGAATTTGCCTACCACTAAGCATCCTAGACCATATACTCTTTAATGGTTAAATGATAGTGGAGAAGTGAAGGTGGAAAAACAAGTTTTGGTTTCATTTTGTATTGGCAAATATCATGATGAGGTTTTGTATGATGTGGTGCCAATGCAAGCCGGTCATATTCTTTTCGGCAAACCTTGGCAGTTTGATCGACGTGTGATACATGATGGATTCAAAAATTGGTACTTTTTTCATAAATGGAAAATCAATCACTCCATTAACACCTCAACAAGTGTATGAGGATAAGATGAGAATTAAAAATGAGTGTAAAGAAAAGAGAGTGTGAAACTGAGTGTAGTGGAAAGAAAGGAGTGCCAAGAGATAAAATGCCAAAATAGCAAAGAAAAGGCAACAACTGAGTGCAAAAGAGAGAGAGAAAAACAAGAGAGTTTCTTTGCAAAACAAAGTGATTTCAAGAGAGTTTTTATTCTAAACAGCTTATGTTTGTTCTATTGTACAAAGAGGCATTGATCAACATTATCGACATTAACTCTTCTTTGTCAAGTGTTATTGCTTCTCTTTTGTAGGATTTTGACGATGTGTTCCTCAAGGAAGTTCCAAGTGGTTTGCCACCAATTCGGGAAACATAACACCAAATTGATTTCGTCCCTGTTGCTTCAATTCAAAACTAACTAGCCTATAGAAGTAATCCTAAGAAAACAAAAGAAATTCAATAGTAAGTGGAGGAACTCATGGCTAAGGGTTATGTGAGGGAAAGCATGAGTCCATATGTTGTTCCGGTATTACTTGTGCCTAAAAAGGATGGAACATGGAGGATGTGTGTTGATTGTCGAGCTATCAACAAAATCACTGTAAAGTATAGACATCCCATTTCTAGATTAGATGATATGCTTGATGAATTGCATGGCTCTTGTGTGTTTTCTAAAACTGATTTGAAGAGTGGATATCATCAAATCAAAATGTGTGAGAGAGATGAGTGGAAAATAGCCTTCAAAACAAAATACATATTAGATGAGTGGTTAGTTATGCCATTTGGTTTAACTAATGCACCTAGTATATTTATAAGGTTAATGAATTATGTTTTGCGTGCTTTCATTGGCAGATTTGTGGTTGTTTATTTTGATGACATTCTGATTTATAGTAAAAGCTTAGATGAGCATATTGATCATTTGAGAAGTGTTCTAAGTGTTTTGCGTGAACAACAGTTGTATGCGAACTTTAAAAAGTGTTCTTTTTACACATATCAGATTGTGTTTGTTGGTTATGTTGTTAGTGCTAAAGGAATTTCAGTTGATGAGGAAAAGGTTAGAGTTATTCCTGATTGGCCTACACCTAAGACAATTACTAATGTGCATAGCTTTCATGGTTTGGCTAGCTTTTATAGGAGGTTTGTTAAGGATTTCAGTACCATAGCCGCACCATTAAATGAAATTGTGAAAAAGAATGTTGGTTTTAAGTGGGGTGATGAGCAAGAAAATGCATTCAATTTGATTAAGGATAGGTTGAGTTCTACATCATTGCTTACTTTACCTGACTTTGCTAAAACTTTTGAGATTGAGTGTGATGCTTTAGGTATTGGCATTAGAGTTGTTTTGATGCATAAACGATGTCCAATTGCATTCCTTAGTGAAAATTTGAGTGGAGCAACCCTTAATTACCCAACTTATGATAAGGAGATGTATGCATTGGTTTGAGCTTTGCAAACTTGGCAACATTACCTTTAGCTCAAGGAATTTGTCATACATAATGATCACAAATCCTTGAAGCATTTGAAAGGACAAGGAAAGTTGCATAAGAGGCATGCCAAGTGGATGGAATTTGTTGAAACCTTCCCCTATGTGATCAAGTATATGTATGGTAAAAAGAATGCAGTTGCTGATGCATTATCTTGAAGGTATTCTCTTATCTTTACTTTAAGTGCCAAATTACTAGGATTTAAGTATATCAAAGTCTTATATTCTAATGATCCTGATTTTGCTAATGTTTATGGGGCTTGTGAGAAAGTTGCATTTGGAAAGTTTTACAGGCATGATGGGTATTTATTTTGAGATAACAGATTGTGTGTGCCTATGTGCTCTTTGAGGGAGTTAGTTATGAGGGAAGCTTACAGTGGTAGAGTTATGGGTCATTTTGGTGTGAGGAAAACTCTAGATGTCTTGCATGAATATTTCTTTTGGCCACAAATGAAGCGTGATGTTGAGCGAATTTGTGAGAAGTGCATCACTTGTAGACAAGCCAAGCCTAAGGTCTTACCTCGTGGATTGTACACCCCTTTATCCATACCTAGTGAACCATGGGTTGATATCTCTATAGACTTTATATTGGAACTGTCTAGGTCAAAACGGGGTAAGGATTCAATATTTGTTGTTGTTGACAGGTTTCATTGCTTGCCATAAAACTAATGATGCCAACAATGTTGCTAATTTGTTCTTTAAGGAAGTAGTTTATTTGCATGGTATGCCAAAAAGCATAGTTTTTGATCATCATGCAAAGTTTTTGAGCTACTTGTGGAAGACATTGTGGGGTAAGTTGGGAACCAAACTTCTCTTTTCAACTACTTGTCATCCACAAACAGATGTGCAAACAGAGGTAGTAAACCAAACTTTTTCTACTTTGTTACGTTCTATTATTCAAAAGAATTTGAAGAATTGGGAAGAGTGTTTGCCATATGTTGAATTTGCTTACATTCAAGGTGTGCATTCTACTACTAATCTTTCACCTTTTGAGATTGTGTATGGCTTTAATCCATTAACTCCTTTAGATTTGTCACTTTTGCCAATTGATGAGAAAGCAAACTTCAATAGCAAAAAGAAGGCTGAAATGGTGAAACAAATGCATGAAAAGGCAAGGCAACAAATTGAAAAGCGAACTGAACAATATGCTACTCAAGCAAACAAAAGGCGCAAGGAAGTTGTGTTTGAGCCAGGAGATTGGGTTTGGGTACATATGTGCAAGGAGAGGTTTCCAGCTTAAAGACGTACCAAGTTGCATCCTCAAGGTGATGATCCATTCCAAGTTGTTGCGAGAATTAATGATAATGCCTAAAAATTGGATCTCTCAAGTGAGTACAATGTTAGTGCTACATTTAATGTTTCTGACCTTTCTCCCTTTGACACGGGTGAAGATTCAAGGACAAATCCTTTTGAGGAAAGAGGGGGTGATGAAAACCAAGGAGTCAATGTGCGGATAGTTATTAAAGACTCTTTGTGCATTTCAGATGGTCCAATTACAAGGTCAAGGGCTAAGAAGATGAAGAAAGCACTTAATGGGCTTATTCAAGATATTTGCACCAAACAAGTTATTTTAGGCCAAAAGAGAAGCCTTAAAGGTGGAGCATACAGCCCAAGTATTATTAATGTGGTCCAAGTACTTAATGGGCATATATTAGAGTTAGTTGGGTCTTAAATAGGCTGATTAGCCCACTAAGGCTGGGTATTACAAATTTTGGGCTAATGGGCATACCAGACATACTTGTTTTCACTTCTTTTCAATGTTTTAAAAATCGGATCGGACATCGAACCGGTCGAAGAAAAGGTTTAAGGTTTAGAGGTTCAACCGGTAGTGAACCGCTATAAAACCGGTATA
>JANKOD010000192.1:14066543-14088082 GCA_026284645.1 Erythroxylum acuminatum
AAATCATTGATTAAATCTCTTTTAATTGTTTTGTTGTTTCTTGCAATTTCATTAATTACCCAACTCCAATCAATTTTACAATTTATTGTCTTTCGTTTGCAAATTACTAGATTTAATTTAATTGGTGAACAATTTGGTCCTTGAGGGAGACAACTTTAGAATATTTGTTGTGTAGATACTAGGACGAATCTGTGCGCTTGCAGAAATAATCGATCAATTACAAAATACAAAATGCACATAATACATTTGAATGCTTATGCTTAATATGATTCTAAATACCGAAAATTTCTGAACTAACTTAATTACAAAAGTCTCTATTCTTGGTATTTGCCAAACTTTGCAAGGATTAATGTTGATCTGTTTTTTCTTCACCTGTGGAGTGGAACGTAATGGGATAAGCTGCGAAGCTAAGTGGCTTATACATTTATAGCCATTGGCAACGAGCCATATAATTTAAGCACATATTTATACATATCTCACTTAATCTAGAAATTCCATTATCCACAATTCTAGGTCAAAATTCATAATTCAAAATGTCATCATAAAGAACATATCATGAAGATTCATCCATCAACACATAACACTCAGTTATGCATCATACTTGACAATTCAAAGATGCAATGCACAACAAATGGCTTAAGGGTTCCATGGAAACAGAATGGAGAAACTGAAATTTACACCATGAACAGAATGAGTCCATTTTCGAAGCTCATATGCCACAAGCGGGTAGCCGAGAGAAGACTCTTGTCAACGTGCAGGTGACGAACAGAATGGTTCCACTCTTGCCCAAACAAAAGCATAGATTCATGCTCAAATCATTTCGTCATACTTTCATACTTTTCATGCTCTTTCCATTCTTTTCATTTATACAAAATTCCATGCATATTTCAAGGCATAACATGATCAAAATCACAATTCAATTATATCAAAACGTTATACATCTTTAAAGGCATGACATAAAACACATCATAATGCATTTTCCACATCACAAAATTCACAATTTAGCACATATTCACATATAAGGCAATTAGCTCATATTACACAAAAACTATAAACATATTACCTACCTATTTTCTTGATATTTCCAAGATCAAGCTTGTTCTTCTTCTTGCTCTTGATTTCGACTATTTTGATCCCCTTCAAACAAAACATATTTCCATTCAATCCATTATACAAAAAGAAACCTATTAGGTTTTGATAATCAAGAACGAAATTAAGTTCAAACTCAACCTACCCATAGTTTGCCTAGGTTAGAAAAACCAAAAACCTAGTTTAGGAACCCATAACCTCCATCTAGGGTTTCTCTTCTCTCTTTCTACACAAACTCATTTCTCTCTTAAATCCCTTTTTGTTTTTCTACTAAGTAAGAAGAAGGATGATACTTACCTTAACAAGTTGATTCTTCCTCTTCTTCTTCTTCTTTCCTTCTTCTCCAACACTCCATGCACTCTTCTCTTCTCTTTTCTTCTCTCCACGTTTTTCTCTCTTTTCTCTCTTTCTTCCCAAGATTTCTCTTCTTTCTTTCTTACTTCAAACCATTTATTTGGTCCTATTTTTTTCTATTTTACCTTTCATTTATTCTGTCCTTCCCATTTTACCCCCTTATGTCTATTAAAACTGACATCTTATACTTCTAATTCCTTAACTAATGATCATGGAAAAATTAGGGCAATACTTTCAGATTTCTGAACCAAATTGAAGGATTTTGGTGTCATTAGAAACTTAAGACAATGAGGACTATTTTTCTAGAAGGAATGCTTAACTTCTACCTAGAAATTTAAAGTCTTAAAGACTGAATTAAATTTATATTTTTTCAGATAATTTGTATCTCTATGCCTATAGTTTATTTAGAAATAAGAATCACCTCATTTGGAGCTCTACAAATCAAGTTATCATTAAAATACGAAAGTATGTTCAGTAAAATTCCCAAATCACACTCTTCCAACCAATACCCTTACTTTGATTTAATCATTCTTTTTCAAATCAAGACCAAAGGTTATCAATTTTATGGAGAGATAGAATAATGTGTTAGGAATCTATTGGTTCAAGAATCACTTCATTTGGAGGTCGGATGATGCAGTTATGGCCAAAAGAATCAAACATGATTTTATTCTCATTTTTGTTGTACCTATTTTGGGACAATTGGTATAACTTTCTCTAGAGACATCGGATTAAGATCTTCTTAGGATGATTTCAAAGAAGACTTCGAGATCTACAACTTTTGTGAAGGCCTTAAAGAGAGATTATACCATCTATAAGGACAAAATCTCAAATTTCCAAAGGTATATATGGATCAGACGAAGGGCTTAAGTCATGGACGAGACAAAGGGCTTAAGTCATGGATCAGATGAATTGATCATGTCTCAGATGAATCAGACGAATTGACCATGTCTCAGATGGATCAGATGGAGTGCTTAAGCCTAAGATGATCAGACGTAGTGACTAAGTATGAGATGATCAGACGAAGCAGACTAAGTCTAAGGTGTCAGACGAAGTAATCACATCTAAGCAAGACAATGAAATCAGACAGAGTAGACGCATCTAAGCAAATAGACGCTTCTAAGTAAAGTAATGTAATCAAACATATCAGACACATCTAAGCAAGATGATTGGACAAAGTCCACTCACTGAAGCCAGATGCAGACGAAGCAGACGCGTCGAAGCAAAACGCAGACAAAGCAGGCGCGTATAAGCCAGACGCAGACGAAGCAGACTCGTCGAAGCCAAACACAGACGCGTCTAAGCCAGACGCAGACGAAGCAAACGCGTCTAAGCAAGACACAGACGAAGCAATTAAAGAATGTACTAGAACGTCAGTTAGTTGAAGTTGAGCTCAACTAATAACAGACGTTGGAAGACTTTAAAGGTTCATATCTTCAACGATTTAGCACAATTCAACTTCATTTTTGCTTTCATTTTACTTCTAACTATCACACTAATCCTTCCCGTTTCATAATCTCTTATCCACCAAAAGCACCAAAGCAAAACATGAATCTATCCACGTTTCTTATTCACTACTTTAAATCTTGTCTATCATTTCTAATTCAAAATTCTTTACTTGTAACTAATCACCAACACTTTCTCATTTAATAGTTCTAACTCCCAAGAAGAGTTTGGGGTCCAACAGAAAGGCTTAATAGAACTTTGTTAGATATGGTTAAGAGTATGATGTGTAATTCATCTTTACCCACTTTATGGATATATGATCTAAAACCTACCATGTATTTGTTGAATAGGGTTATTATTAAACAGTTCCAAATACTGTCTTTAAACTATGGACTGAAAGGAAACCTAGTTTAAGGCACCTATATGTTTAGGGTTGCTAGGTAGAAATTAGGCATTATAATATACATGAAAAGAAATTAGAAGCAAAAACAATTAGTGGATATTTTAATTATTATCTAGAAAGGTCTAAAGGGTATATATTTTATTATCCTAACCATGCTACAAGAATTATGGAAACTCGGAATATCAGGTTCATTGAATATGGTGAGACTAGTGGGAGTGAAACACCACGTATAGTGGATATTCAAGAAATGGGAGAGCAAATCCTTATGACTTGTACAGCTACTCAAGTTATTGCTCCACAAATTATTAAACCACCTAATAATCATGAAGAATAACCAATTATTGAACCCATTGTTCATAATGAAATTGAAAATGAAGTGAATGAACCTACAGTAGAAGAACCACAAAAATAGCATTAAGAAGGTTTGATGACTATGTACTATATTTACATGAGTCAGAAAATTATTTAAAAATTGATAATGAGCCTTCAATCTTTTCACAAAACATGAACAGTGAAAATTCTGATAAGTAGTTAGATGCCATGAAAGATGAGTTTAAATCTATGAAACATAATTGTGTTTGAGACCTTGTGAAATTGCCATAATGTTATAAGAGAATTGGTTGTAAGTGGGTTTTTAAGAATAAACGTGATTCTCTTAGTAACCTATAACATTACAAGGCTAAACTAGTTGGTAAACGATTTACTAAACAAGATGGCATTAATTACAAGAATACTTTCTCACCTGTCTCTAAGAAGTATTCACTCATAATTATTATGGCTTTAAAGGCTCATTATGATCTGGAGTTGCACCAAATAGATGTGAAAACTACCTTTCTGAATGGGGCTTTAAAGGAAGAATTCTAAATGGACCAACCAATGGGGTTCATAAATGTTGGAAAGGAACACATAGTATGCAAACTAAAGAATTCAATATAAAGACTTAAATAAGCTTTGTGAAAATGGTATCTTAAGTTTAATGATATTATTGTTTCCTTTGGATTTAGGAAAAACATTGTTGATCGGTATATATATCTAAAGGTCAGTGGGAGTAAGTTTATTTTTCTAGTACTACATATTGATAATATTTTGCTTACAGCTAATGATCTTAGTCTATTAAGTGAGATTAAGAACTTTCTATGTAGTCATTTTGAAATGAAAGATATGGGTAAGGCAATATTTGTGATAGGCATAGAAATATTCCATGACAAATCACAAGGATTGTTGAGTTTATCTCAGAAAGAGTATATCAATAAAGTGTTAGAAAGATTTGGGATGGATAAGTGTTATAACTAGTTCCAACTCAAAAAGGGACAAGTTTAGTATCATGTAATGTCCAAAAAGTGACTTAGAATGGAAGCAAATGAAATCAATTTCATATGCATCTATAGTTTGCAACTTAATGTATGCTTAAATATGTACAAGAACATATATAAATTTTGTAATAGGAATGTTAGGAAGATACCAAAGTAATATTAGTATAGATCACCGGAAAGTTGCAAAGAAAATTCTAACATATCTATAGGGAACTAAAGAATACATGTTTGCTTTTAAGAGGTCTAATCACCCTCAGGTTGTTGGATATCCAAATTCAAACTTTGTTGATTGTGTAGATACAAGACAAATCTATTTTGTATATATGTATCTGTTAGCTAGAAGTGTCATCTCATGGAAAAGTGTGAAGTAGTCTGTAATTTTTGCATATATTACAAAAGTTGATTTTATGGCAAGTTTTGTAGTCATGATTCAGGCTAAATGATTATGGAACTTTATTTTAAGGATTGGGATTGTCGACATTATAACTAGGCTGCTAAAAATGTATTGTGATAATTGCACAATAGTTTTATTCTCTAAGAACGAAAAGTATTCTAAAGGTTCTAAACACATAGAATAGAAATGCCTTGTCGATAAAGAGGAGGTTCAAAAATGTAGAGCGTCAATTGAGCATATTAGCATCGACCTTATGTTAGCTGACCCTTTGACAAAGGGGTAACGACCCAAAATGTTTTCTATTCATGTAAAGAATATAGGTATTATGTGGGATAATGATTCTTAGAAAGCAACTATTGTATTGGCTCTTATTATATATTTGACACTCTTTACACTAAGGAATGTGTTATTTCTAAATTTTCTATTTTTTTAAGTATTTGATTGTAATATATGTTATTTAAATCAGAATTGAATGATAAATCCTATTATGTAATTCTCATTTATAATCATGATTAAGCATAAACGTTAGTATAGTGGTACAAGGAAGGGAGTAACCCTTATTAGTCTTACACTTGATTATGATTATTGATGATACTTATGTAAGTGAATGATGACTATTGTACATTATGATTACTTGAATTATTAATTTAATAAACTACATAAAGTCAGGTGAGTCAAGTGAGAGAATGTTAAGTAAATCGTGTTAAAAGGCTACTAAGGGATTTAATAATTTAATAATGGGCCTTTAAGCTTTTAACTTATTATGATGGGTCATTGAGAGGATTAGGTTTTCATCTTTGCCTAATAAGTTTTTGTCTTACAAAAATTACTATCACGTATGAAAAGTGAGATAAGAAAAAGTGAAGGAAAGAGATAGATCGGATAAAAAGCTTTTGTGAATTGTTTCCATATTACTAAGCAATGGAGAAAGGTTAGTATTTGAAAGCTTTATTTTTATATCAGAATAAAATTCTGAATATTAATGAAAATTTGTGACTTCCATGATTTTTAGATGCTGTTATTTTCATGAAATTATGATTATAGGAAATACATGGAACTTGAAAAATAATTTTGAAAAATAATTAAGTAGACTTGGTAAAAGGGAGCTATTGGAATGAAGTAAAGAGAGCAAGATAGTCCTGTGTGACGTAACTTTAGCTTATAATG
This sequence comes from Erythroxylum acuminatum, assembly GCA_026284645.1. NCBI lineage: Eukaryota > Viridiplantae > Streptophyta > Magnoliopsida > Malpighiales > Erythroxylaceae > Erythroxylum > Erythroxylum acuminatum. Next base: position 14,072,707 of record JANKOD010000192.1, read on the forward strand.
AACAAGATGTGGTCTTAGTCTCTGAGCTAGCAAATTGGACTCATCGCCTGATGAGGTCATCTCATTCGCCTCCTTAGTGGGGTTGGAGGTGTTGGGCACTTGAGCTTTTGCCTCAAAATTCGCTCTTTGAAAATATAAATTCCTCATCCACCTATTTGTAGTTTCTGAGTGGACACAACTATAACGTTAACACAAGCTTAGTGGCAATGGAGATAATTAATGAGCCGGCCATTGAATTTCCCTCTCAGCACCAAAGATAAGGAACAATTCAAAAGCTGACTAAAACAACTGTGTTTAACTATAATTTATTCATCTTGATCAACCACTTTGAGCTCAACCTCATGGAAGCTATCTTATCTATAATTTATTCATCTTGATCGATCACCCACTTTGAGTTCAACCTCATGGAAGCTATCTCATCACTTTCACATACGTAGTATCGCCGTCCTAGGAACCGTGTCACAATCCGGATCTGGTCTTAAAAGTTCTTAGTAGCCATATCCATATTAAACACGGTGGGTGTTTTCCTGTTCAGAGTTCTCCATTTCGTTACCGTGTAATAATTGGTCTTGGGGGTTCAAATACATGGATTAAGATCAGAGATGATACGACATTTCTCTCGTGTCCTTATAGGAAACCGAGGTTTGGACTATTTGTAACAAGATCTCCAAAAAAAGCTGAAGATGGAATTATGTTATTCGGAAATATGATATTGTTTAAGACAGCATATAGAGGTTCGTCCAACAAGGTCCGCTACGTGCCATCAGGCAGCAAACAAACGGCACCTGTGGGTTTCTCTTCTCCATTCTTTGTTGGTTGCTGTTTTGGTTTTAACAAAGAAACCTATCTTTGTAGGTAGTCTCATAGCTGTTTTAGATGATCGATGTCTTAATAAGGGGTTAGGCAATCTACTTACTTGTGGGTGTTAACACCTCTTTAAACAACACAGAACAACATTTTTGACCACCTTTCACTTTCTCTCACCGGCATATGCTTACTATCTTGGAAGCAAACAAACACTAGATCAAAGAGCTGAAGACAAAGGAATTGAAGGAGCGCATGATGTTGATAGAGATATTATTATTATAATATTCAACTTCGACAGGTTAAAAATTAAAATACAAGGAAGCTTGTTCAACCCTTCGTCTACTCTCCCCCATTGCAGGCCAAGCAAATACAAACGTATGGAAACAAAGTAAGACCATAACAAGATCATGCCATAATTATACGGTGTTTCTAAGTTGTCTTACAGATAATAGAAAATGTAAAAATTGTTAGTTAAGGTACTTCAAAATACTATTTAGTTGTTTTCTATTTTTTAGTAGTGGGTAAAAATATTTTATTATTTAAGCATGTATTCATTATTGAATTTTTCTGTTAAATTGTATTTGAGTTAGTGGCTGTTCATTCTATGTCAATTTGTTTAGTTGCTTGTTTCTAGAAATATTTAGTTCAAGTACTTGCATATTTATTTAAGTCTAGTGTTTTGATATGTTGGGTTAAGCTAGCAGTAAATTCTTTTCTTTTGTCTAGCAAAATTTTTTCTTGTTGATTATTACATTTTTCAATAAATTTGGCATCTGAGTGCTACGGGTTTTAAGGGTTTATGAGAATAGAGTAAAATTTTTGTGAATGTTCAATCTTCGTGTAATGACGTCAAATAATTTTTCTCTTCCTATCCCAATTTTCAATTGATAATATTATCACTTATAGGTTGTCAAAATGAAATCCTATTTAAAAATCTTAAGCATGCAAGAAGTTGTTAAAACTGATTTTAATCCCACTCCACTTTCAAAAAATTCCACACTAAATCAAATCAAAAAGCATCATGAAAAGTGATAAAGAAACCAAAAGTGCTTTCTTGTATACATTTAGTCGTGTTAGAGGAAATTTGTATAAGTATAATGAAATTTGTATAAGTATAATGGCTTATGAGTCACCTAAAGAAGCATGGGAGAAGCCTAAAGAAAAGTTTGAAGGCAACAATCAAACAAAGTTAATGCAAATTTTGAATCTCAAAAGAGAATTTGAGATGATAAAGATGAAGAAATTCGAAAGTGTCAACGAATATGGAAGCAAGCTCATTTTCGTTGTCAATCAAATTAAATTGCTTGGTGAAAAATTTCCTAGTTAAAGAGCAGTAGACAAGCTTCTCATAACTCTTCTCAAAAAGTATGGGTCAAAAATTATCTTACTTAAAGATTCTAAAGATCTATAAAAAAATAATATTTGCATAATTAATTATTGTTCTTCTAACAGTGGACCAAAGAAGATCAATGGGGAATAACAAAATTGAAGAAAAAGTTGATGGAGCTTAATTATTCAAAACTTCTTCCTTGAAAGCTAACATTCCTCAGTCTAACAATTGTAAGAAGCTTGGTCATGAAGAGAAAGAGTATTGGCATAAGGTAAAGCTTGGTCATGAAGACAAAGAATATTGACAGCAAAAAGTAGCTGTGTATGTTATGAGAACTCTCTCTTATCTCTTTTGTTGTTTTTTTATCATTAAAAGCACTTAAATTAGTGGTTTTGATCATTAATTACATCAGTAACCAAAATGTTTTATAGTTTTTGGGCATTGCCAACAGGTTCTGTACTTCTTAAATTTGATCGTACACATCCATAAAAATACCTACTTCGGTGAACCCTAGATACCCTAAATCAAAATTCTACCTTCATTGTCATCCTTACTTCAATCAGTCGACAACCCTTTTCAATTCATTTACAAAGCTTCACTATTGTGGTATAACAAATTGAACTTAAGCATAAATTTTAGTTTCTTTGGTATATTGTAAATAAAAGAGAAAAGGGTATTGTGGGGTAAGAATTGGGTTTGTTTTTGATAGGAAATGGTGGTTGGTGGATCTCATGACTGAACTCTAAGATCGCATGAAATGCCCGACAAACATCTTGTTGTCAACGGTAATCACTCTCTCCCATTGAATCCCAATCTTTACTAATTTAAATGTAACGCTCGCAAGTGTAAAGTTTTGAGTTTTTTCGGTTTACAAGGTACCAAAATTTAGACCCACTCTTCAACTGTGTATATGAACAAAAAGGGGGAATTTTTGTTCTAGATCTAGAGTTTTTATATTAATTTTTAATCCATATCTGATTGTCAAAGATAATCTTTCCATTAGAACAGGTAAGGAGATGGCTCTTAGCTCTGGCGAGGAAAAAGAAATTCTCGATCTATGAGTACTGTTCATTTTTATTTCTCAATACTCTGCTTTCTCTGAGTAAGGTTTCTCCTTCGTTGTTCACCTGCTTTTCCCTCTCACCTACTCAATAAAGATCGAAGGAGCTAGCTGATCCACTTCCTGCATTATCCTGTTTTTTCTTCACAATGGTAATGAAAATGGGATTATATCCTTTCAAATTTCAGCCTTTAATTTATGTGTGGTTTCGTAGAGAAATGTTGGCCACAGGTTATATCATTCTCAAAGTTTGGACTTTCTTTCTTTGTTATTTCATGAATGCATCAGTGATTTCATAGGCCTTTTGATTTCAGTGATTCTTATCTCAGTTGCTTGGTCTTAACTCCAATTCTTGGGTTTTTGGGTCAAGTGTTTTGGTTTAGATATTCAACCTCTATTTTCATAAGGGCTTCCAATTGGGGTTTTCGTGTGACTAAAAAAAAAGGCTTCACTTTCTTCCATATTGTGTCTTCTCTTATGTTTTGTGATTTTCCATGCTTTGTCTTCCATCTTCTTCCGTCTTACGTCCTGTTTGCCTATTGTGTTAAAGTGAATTTGATGTTGATTCTTAGGTTTTATTGCTGTTGCAATTGTGTTTCTTCTCACCTTTTTTTTTTGTCTGTGTTTTGTTTCTTTTCGTCTCGGAATTTTTTTTTTGTTTAGAATAATAAAGAACTCGTGTCTTTAGTTGCAAGTGACAAGAGTCGAAGACATTGGCTTTGTCTCTGCATCTGTATGTCTGTTTTTGTTGGTTAACAAAAGGATGAAGGTTGAGGGAATATTGTTGCCATATCCGAGTGGTAGGACAAGTTAAAGTTGAACATGATCTGATTTATTTATTTATTTCACCTTTCAATTGTGAATCCATCACTTGGGTGGGTATGAGTAGCTCCATTTTTGTCCTTATTGACCTTTTGTTTCTTCATTTTGATCCTTTCTTGGCATTTTGTAGTTAAGAACCTTGTTTGAGTAATATTGGCAGATCAAGTTGTTTTCTTTCTCTTGTTATATAGGTAGGGCTAGCATTTACGCTTAGAGTTTAGAATCTCAGTTTCACTATACGGTTGATGGTTATCACTAGCATGTTTCTAGCTCCTTGTTAGCATAGGGTACTGAATTCTTTTTCACTTGTCATTAGACTATTGTTTTCATTCACATATTTTCTTGCAAGTGGGAAGTAGAGTGTTCCAAAATCTAGAAGCGAGCTCGTCTCTGATTCTAGTTCCGCTACCAGACTCAGGTTATGTGTTTGTAAAGGCTCTAGTAACGGTATTTCTATCACCGTCTAGTTATTTTTTGTGTATCGATTTAGTTTAGTATTACTAGTATTATTCATTTATGTTATTTATTTATTTAAGTTTTCTTTCTATCTGTGGGTCATTTAGAAACGGTCTCTTTACTAGTTAGAGATAAGGTTGTGAACTACTGGACATTTTTAGATCCATATTTTTTTTCATCTTTATGTCACATTTGCATATAGGTCTACTAAAAACAGTTTCTCTATTAGGTAGGGGTAAGACTGTGTACTATCAGACCTCTCCAGACCCTGTGATAATGCGAGATTTCACCTGGATGTTGATGATGATATAAAGCTCCAACATTACAAGTGTAAGAGATTTGGACATTTGCAGAAGAATTTCAACTTTGAAAATGAAGAATAAACAAAGATGGTGTAAATGACAAAAGAAAAAACTCTGTTTTGAGTAGAATGTGAGATGTGGACTATGGTGAGATGTGCCTCCAAAAATTTAAAAGTTAGTAATAAAGTACAACAATAAATTTATTTATGAAGATGATAAGTGCATCATGTTAAAGAGAAGTGCTTCATAAGTTATGGAGAGAAGTACTCGTTAAAATCTTAAGCAAGAGGGAATATTGATTAAAATACTTCAAACTACTATTTAATTGTTTCCTATTTTTTAAGAGTAATGTAGTAGTGTTTTATTACTTAAGCATGTGTTTATTATAGAATTTTTCTGTTTAAGTTGTATCGTGTTAATGGCTATTCATTTCATGTGGATTTGGTTAGTTGCTTGTTTTCATAATTTTTTTGTTCAAATGTTTGCCTATTTATTTAAGTTTACTTTATAATTTGTTGAGTTAAATTAATAGTAAAATCTTTTATTTTATCTAGTAAAATTTTGTCCTTTATTAATTGTTACATTTTGCAACAAAAGTTAGGCAAATTGCTTCTACTACTGCTTTATTGCAGACTTGTTAGGTTGAACTGACAATGAAATGGCCTTTGCCATTTCTAATATATTTATTACTACACAGCTATCACCAATATGATTCATGCAAATTATCGAAACTTAAAACAAGTTAGACTTTTAAGATAATTGATCAACCGTTGGTTAACTCATAAATAAAAATAGGCCAAGCGTTTACAAGTTCCTCCTTGGAAATCAACATGCAGATGAGGGGGAACTTAATCAATTACATTTACACGAGTATCTTATACTACAAAGTGTTTCTCACAAACTCATCGATGAAGTCATAGTTCATCAGATCAAATCAAGTTGGCTTAAATGGAGAAGTGCATCAGAAATTTTATGTGACAAAAAGATATTATCATGCTTAAAGGTATTTTATCGATTAAGTCGATTATGCTCTATAAGGCAGAGTATTATTCTATCAAATAAGTGCATAGTTATAAGTTAATGGTGACGAAAATGAGGATGCTATGTTAAATGTGCAACCTTATTATATCATAGATAAGGTTAGGACTGTAATAATAAGTGACAAATTAAATGTGGCTAATACTACTGACAAATTAAGAGAGAAGTTTAAATAATTTGGATATATTAAAAGAACACATTCAAATGCTCCAGTGAGATTATGTGAAAAGATTATAATTAATGACTAAAAGAGGGAAAAAAATAGAAACTTAAAAAGAATTGAAGGAAGTAATTAAGAACAATATGACATTGTTAGAATTAATCGAGAACATGACCCCCGCAATAAAAAAAATTTAGCCTACTAAAATATAGATAAAATATCTCTCATAAAGAGATTTTTGTAGTTTTTATAGGTCTTTTAGCATCATTTTCTTCTCGTTGTTATCCTAAACTTTTAAATATGTAGCACTTATTTTTTAGGATTTTAACCTAAACTTTTTTTCTTTTTTATTATGATTATTATTATAATTATGATTACGACTACAAACAATTATTATTATTTTTATACGAGTCATTTAAAAATGGTGGATTCCCCCAAGTGTCGTGGTGTTGTATTTCTCACAAACTCAAAAGTCCATACACCAAAGAAAATAGAGCTTGTGAATGTCCCGAGGAGACAACAGTTGCATGGTCCACCAAGTTACGATTCACGGTGTCCAGGTAATCATTTGGTTACAAGCACAACATACATCAGAAGCAATTACAAACTGGATTCACATACAAAAGCGCAAGATAGTACAAATGATTACCCACTTCTCAAAATTTTGGGCTTACCCATGGTGGCCGATTCAATTTTGCATGGTGGACTGTACACACATCAGCAAGATTGTGAAGGTAGGAATTTCATAAAAAGAAAGGGACTAGTTGAAGAATCATGAATGTCTAGCCACTTTACTTTTGCCAGAATTTACATCTTGAAACTACCATACGCTAGAATTCTTTAAGGTTATGATTTATTAAACGTAAAGTTTTAATAGATTAAAATGGGATGAAATAATTTATAATAGAATATAATGTAAATGGATATAATATTAAAAAATTATTGTTTAAGAAATATAAAAAAGTTTATAATGTAATATATTGAAATGTTATTTGGACGAAGAGTTATAATATAATATAGTGTAAAATTGTTTATCATTTTATATTCTATCCTAAACCTCCAAATTCAAAATTTTTTCATTTTTACTGTTTAGAATATAATAGGATGTAATATGAAAATTTCTTTTTTTCTCATTTCATTCCATTATAAACTCTCCTCCCAAACGATGGAATAATATTACATTTCATTCTATTCTATTAATAAACTTTAAATCAAGCATAGCCTAACTCAACTTGTACATATCGTGCTCAAGACTGTTAGGGCCAATGACAATAATAACATTAAGCCTAGGATATGGAGAGTGTATTCACGTAGAAAGAAAGAGGGGGCTGCGGGGAATGAAAAGAATGATGTCAGAGTTAGTTAGAATGGGGGGCTAATGGGCCACAAGGGAATAACAGAATGTCCTAGGAGCAGCTAGGAAAAAAAGGGAGGGGAGGGGAGAGAGAGGGGCATTCAGCAAGTAAGGAGTGAGAAGTGTTATTTTAGACAGAGAGAGAAACTATTCTCTCCCTGAGGAGCAATTCATGCTACGGTATAGTAAGTGATCCTCGGATTCACTTGTAATAGCAGTGTTACCACTGATTACTATCAATAATATACTGATCTTTAGCCTCTTAAGCTAAAGTTTCTAACATTGGTCCCACCTACCGGATTTCGCAATCCTGGGAGAGAGGATCAGCTCTTTTTGTGGAGACTAGAGAAGTTATCGCAACTCACCTGGATGCCACCCAAGATGTCCGATGGGGTGGACATGTTGGAATCCCGTATGGCGCATCTGGAGGCTGGGGTGGAAGAAATTCAGTCATCCATGCGGATGGCAATGGGGGAAATGTAACGAAACTTGTTGCTGGAGATGAGTAAGATGACGGGCAAGCGATCGGAGGATGGACAAGGTAGTGGCGATGCCACAAGAAGGGGGCCTAACATAGCAGGAGAGAGGAATGCACGTTCGGGGCAGTCCAACCCGATGGAACATTCCTACGACACCATGGAAGAGTATAGAATGTCGGTTCGTAAAGTGGAATTACCCATGTTTGATGGGTCTGATCCCGTAGGGTGGATTACTAGGGTGGAAGTATATTTTGAAGTGCATAATACGTCTGAACCGATCAAAATGAAGTTGGCTCTATTGAGTATGGAAGGTTCCACCATACATTGGTTTAACCTTGTTCGGAAGACAGAGGAGGAGCTAGACTAGGAGAAATTCAAGCGAGCTCTAATAGATCGTTATGGAGGGAGAAGATTCGATAATCCCTTTAAGGAGCTGTCGGACTTGAAGCAGACGGATTCGGTGGAGGAATATATTGAGACGTTTGAGTTTATATCGTTGTAGGTTGGGCGTCTACTGGAGGAGAAGTTTATGGGATACTTCATGAGTGGGTTGAGGGCTGATATTCGAAGGAGAGTGAGAACGTTTGGACCCATGAACAGATACCAGCTGATGAAGGTAGCGAGGGCAGTCGAAGAGGAGTTGAATGGCGAGCTGGGTGGAGTAGACGTGTCTGGGTCTCACACACGCACCTGGTATCCACACCGAGGAAATAACATAAGGGGCAGCTTTCGGGTCAACCCGACCCATCACCTGAGATGGAGGGTCCAAACTCGATGGATCAAGGGCGAGTTTGGCGCGGTACTGGAGCTGCGAGACACAGGGAAATTACAGGAGCTCCATCTGACCAGCATGCGCCGCCCAGAATGGCCACCCCCTGCCGACGACACTCACTAAACAGTCGGAAAGTGATCGGAGGGGACAGACATAAAAAATAGGGGGTTGTGTCATCTGTCCTACTAGGAGCTTATGGACCGAAAGGCAAAAGGCTTGTGTTTCAGGTGTGGGGAGAAGTTTCATCCTCTTCATCAGTGCACTGAAAAACAGTTGAGGTTACTGATCTTGGATGATAACGAAACTTTGGATGAGAATGGGGAAATAATTGCGTTGGAAGCCGACATTGAGGAGGAGACTGATATAACCTTGGAATGCTAAACTATGGGGGTGTTTAGAGTGAATGGAGCATTTGTGCAGGAGAATAAAACTATGCGTTTGGCGGGACGGTTACAGGGAGTACCAATTGTTATTTTAATGGACAGTGGAGCCAGCCATAATTTCATCTCTCCTGAGTTGGTGAATGGATTGGGATTGACCGTAGAGAACGGCAAGGCTATGGGAAGTAGACTTGGAGATGGCCATCGTGTGACTACTCAAGGGAAGTGCTTGGAAATTCCTATTCAGGTGGGGGACTTAGAGTGGAAGATTGATGCTTATGTCTTAGATTTAGGGGGAATGGATGTGATCCTAGGGGTTGCTTGGCTACAAACTTTAGGAAAGGTTGTGGTGGACTGGAATGAGATGACTATGCAATTTCGACATGAAGGACAAAGTGTCCAATTATAGGGGAATGTGGGACTTCAGTCTCCACCACAGAGAGAAAGTGTGTATATTGAAGATTCTGTAAGTTTACATGGTCTCCTTGCTATATTAAGGGGTGAGTTTTCTTCGGTGGATGGGGTACCAATAAGGGAAGAACAACATATGCAACTTTCCCACAGTGAGAATAGGGAGCTGAACCTAGTATTGGATAAGTTTCTAGGGGTTTTTGTAGAGGTGCAAGGGCTGCCGCTGGAGAGGAACCACTCACATGCTATTGTGTTGCAGCCGGGGTAAGGGCCTATTAGTGTGAGGCCCTATAAGTATCCTCATCATCACAAGGATGAGATTGAAAGGCAAGTGCATCAAATGTTGCAAATGGGTATCATCCGTCCTATCTCTAGCGCCTATTCCAGCCCGGTGTTTTTGGTTAAGAAGAAAGATGCTTTTTGGAGAATGTGTGTAGACTATAAAGCACTCAATCGGGTCACCATCCCGGACAAGTACCCTATTCTGGTGGTGGATGAATTGTTAGATGAGTTGAATGGAGCGGGATACTTTTCTAAGTTGGACCTTAAGTCGGGGTATCACCAAATTAGGGTCAAGCAGGAGGATATTCACAAGACGGCCTTCCGCACACATGACGGGCATTCGAGTTCCTCATGATGCCATTTGGGCTGACCAATGCGCCAGCCACATTTTAGTCAGTTATGAATGATATCTTCAGGCCTTTCCTCAGGAGATTCGTGTTGGTCTTTTTCGACGACATTCTCATCTATAGTGCTGATTGGGATACTCATCTTTTGCACTTGGAGAATGTTTTGGAGGTTTTACAAGTTAACCACTTTGTGGTTAATAAGCAGAAGTGCAGTTTTGGAAGAAGAACAGTAGCTTATTTGGGTCATGTAATTTCTGCACATGGAGTAGCAGTTGATCCGATTAAGGTGTCCTGTGTGGTGAATTGGCCTGTGCCTTATAATGTGAAGGGGGTGAGGGGATTTCTCGGGTTGACGGGATACTACCGCAAGTTCATTATGAACTATGGAAAAATAGCCAAGCCTCTTACTGAATTGACAAAGAAAGAAGGGTTTCTTTGGAACGCAGTAGCATTGGAGTCCTTTGACACCTTGAAGAGGGCCCTAACTACATCCCCAGTATTAGCTCTCTCGAATTTTTCTTAGATTTTTGAGGTGGAGTGTGATGCTTCGGGCAAAGGGGTTGGTGCGGTGTTGATGCAAAACAGAAGACCTATTGCCTGCTTCAGCAAGGCTTTATCGGAGGGTAATCTGTCCAAGTCTGCTTATGAGAAGGAATTGATGGCTTTGGTTTTGGCAGTACACCATTGGCGTCATTACTTGTTGGGCCGACCCTTTGTTGTCTATTCTGATCAAAAAAGTCTCCGTTATTTGCTTCAGCAAAAAGTTTCCACCACGGACCAACAATGTTGGATGGCTAAGTTACTTGGGTATCATTTTGAGGTCATCTATAAGCCGGGCCCCGAAAATAAAGCTGCCGATGCTTTGTCAAGAATTTATGAAGAGGCTGATTTGGGGAGCATCACCTCATACCCATTGTGGGCAGATAGCCAAGTTCTTCAACAAGAGGCGGAAAAGGACCCTGTGCTCGGTGGAATTATAAAGGTATTGCAGCAAAATCCAGCTGCAAAGAGAGGGTTTATGTGGCACCAAGGAGTTCTCTTACACAAGGGGAGGTTAGTAATTTTAGCCCAATCTACTTTCATTCCTGCTCTTTTACAAGAGTTTCACTCATCACCTATTGGAGGCCATTCGGGTTTTCTTCGCACATATAGAAGAATTGCTCATAATCTTTATTGGATTGGCATGAAGAAGTCTATTCAAGATTATGTCCAGTCTTGTGACACTTGTCAAAGACAAAAATATGCAGCAACTTCTCCAGGGGGTTTGTTGCAACCCTTACCGATCCCAAATTAGATTTGGGAGGATATCTCTATGGATTTCATCACGGGACTTCCAAAATCTAAGGGATATGAAGCGATATTGGTTGTGGTGGATAGATTATCTAAATATGGCCACTTTATTCTTTTGAAGCATCCGTATACTGCTAAAAGTGTGGCTGAAGTATTTATTAAAGAAGTAGTCCGTTTACATGGAGTCCCAACCTCAATCATAAGTGATCGTAATCCCTTGTTTGTGAGTTATTTCTGGAAGGAATTGTTTCGACCTCAAGGCACTATGCTTAAAATGAGCTCATTCTATCATCCGGAGACGGATGGATAAACCGAAGTTCTCAATCGATGTTTAGAAACCTATTTGCGGTGTTTTGCTTCCGAACAGCCCAAACATTGGTCCCATTGGATTTCTTGGGCTGAACTTTGGTACAATACTACCTTTCATGTATCCACAGGTTCCACTCCGTTTGAGATGGTTTATGGCAGAAAACCTCCCTCCATAGTTCGATATATTCAAGGTGAAACCAAGGTTGAGGCTGTGGCAAGGGAGTTGTTTGATAGGGATGAGACATTGCTTCAGCTGAAACATAATCTTCAGCGTGCACAAGGCCAGATGAAGAAACTTGCAGACAGGAAAAGGACTCCTCTATCCTTCTTGGTGGGAGAATGGGTGTTTTTGAAGCTCCGCCCTCACAAACAACTTTCGGTAGCCCGACGGATCAATCAGAAGTTAGCAGCCAAGTACTTTGGGCCATTCCAGATTGTGGAAAAAGTAGGGCCTGTTGCTTACCAACTTCGGCTTCCACCACATTCAAGGATCCACCCCGTTTTTCATGTGTCTCAATTGAAGAAGGCAGTTGGTAATTACACGGTGGAGGCAACCTTGCCAGAAGGAATGGAGGTCAACATGGAGGATTCGGTGGAACCAGAAGTTATTCTTGCCAGCCGAGTTGTTACCAAGGAGGGTCATTCAATTCAGCAATGGTTAGTTCATTGGAAGGGTAAACCTATGGAGAGTGCGACGTGGGAAGATGAATGTGTTCTTCGAAGTCAATTTCCTCATTTCAGCCTTGGGGACAAGGCTGCTCTTATAGGAGGAGGCAATGTTAGGACTAATGACAATAATAATACTAAGCCTAGGATATGGAGAGTATATTCACGTAGGAAGAAAGAGGGGGCTGCAGGGAATGTCAGAGTTAGTTAGAATGGGGAGGGCTGATGTGCTGATGTAGCACAGAGGGAATAACCGAATGTACTAGGGACAGCTAGGGAGAAATAGGCAGGCAGAGGAGAGAGAGGGCATTCTGGAAAAAGTAAGAAGTTTAGTGGACAGAGGAAGGAGCTATTCTTCCCCTGAGGAGCAACTCTTGCTCTGGTGCATTGAGTGATCTTCGGATTCAGTGTAATAGCCGATAGATCATTGATTTTCTATCTTCAATATATATAAATCTCTAGTCTATTAAGCTAGAGTTCCTATCATACTGCATATTAAATTGTATGTATATAAATTTTCAATCCTTGTTTCAGTTTATAAACAACACAAGATCTGGCGAGAAATAACAGAGGCTTAAAATCTCCTGCATACCCGAAAGGCAGTTCTCGACATGCCATAGAGTTGGTGTATGATGGATCATCCAACTCTGCAATGTATGGAGGCATTTTAGTTGGAAAATTATCTTTATATTGAGTGCCAGTTTTTGGCCAAAACCATAGAACTTGATGCTGCACAATACTTGGATAAGCTTTTGCACATGCTTTCTTGAAGGTGTGAACCTGGAAATGCCATGGGAAGGTTACATATGTATGCATGCAAGAACAGACCTAGAAAAGTTTTCATATTTCTCCATGAAGATACAAGAGCACAACTAAGACACTAGGCAAATGAAACAAAAGACCCCAATGGATCAAACAGAAGGGAATTTTTGTTGCAGATAAGAGTCGCCAAAATTGTCAAAATAGCTAAAGAAAAGAGTATTTGTCAAGTCAAGATCAAGATTCAAACCGGAGGGCCATCTAAGGGTGCCTGAGGAATAAACTTGCAATCGCCCGAGCCACCAAAACACCAACCGTGGTACACACATTGCAGTCTCCCCCATTGGTCAATTCTTCCCTCAGACAAGGGTGCCAACCTGTGAGGACAAACATCATCAAATACTCTCCATGTACTCTCATTCCTATCCCACCATACCACAATGTCAAGACCAATTGCCCTTTTGGCATGAGGCACTCTCTTGTCCAAATCACAAACTGGCATTAATGGATACCAATGATCAAGCCAATCAAACTTATCTTCTTGGCTATCAGTTTCAAGCACTGGATGTGTCAAGCCAACAAGTTCTTCTGAAAATGGGGTTGATGAAAAGGTAGAATAAAGATTGGATCTTGAGAAGTTTCTGTGATTCGATTGCACACATGAACTGGGTACTGAATAAAACTGAAGTTGCTCATTCCGTTTTCCACCAAGCTTAGACTTTTTTGCTGGGGGGTTCACAGAAATAAAAAGGGAAGCTTGAAGAGCTCTCATTTCGACAGTGGTCGTGGAGGATAAGATTGGCTAATGGCTACTTCAATGTATTTATAGCAGCTCACATGCACTGACGTCAGGTGCTTAACGGGTTGGAAACAGATTGAACTAACCCCACAATGGATAAATCCAACTAGGAAATTAAACCAGAAATGTGATTGTATGTAATTGTCTTCTACCTTTCTCCTGTAAAAGTTATCTGATTCTATTAATCACTTGCTTAAGATGGCGATCTTGCTATCTACAAATAGTTTCACAGTCATTGTTAATCTATCTTCTTGTGTTCTAGCGAAAGATAAGCGAATGATTTCTTTGTAACTCTTGCCTCATTACTGATCTCGACAAGCTAATTTTCCAAACCATAAAATGCTTCATTCAAGACTTCAGGAATTCAATGCTTTCTGTAAGAAATCTATGTCTCAGTGAGTTCTGTATGTTAGTTACATAAAAGGGTACGAACATATTTACATTCACCGTGTATGTTAGTTACATAAAAGGGTACGAACATATTTACATTCACTGTGAAACTTTAAGCATCAATCTCAGCGAAATGCATGATTGTAGTCATGGTAATGGAAGTTTCTGTAGATGAAGTGTGCAAGCCATCTCGAGGCTGCAAAGCAAATGATTGCCATTGCAACTGCAGTATTCCTAGCGACGGTGGACGTCATGCTCTGCTTGGTTGCAGCCACCACTCCTATTAAAACTACAGATAATACCTGCAGGGTGACCTCCAAGGCATTGAGACCTTTATGAGCAGTACTGCAACTGCTGCAGTTTAGGACATGGGACCAGTACCTGCAAATTCCAATTCAATTATGGAAGTGCACAAAACTGAATCCTGAACTTTCAACTATAGTTCCAGCATTTACTACCTATCCATCAGTTGTTCTCTAGGAGGTGTTGGTGGAAGAGCCCCGCTGTACTTGCCTCTCCAATCCACTCCACCACCGGCGTATTTGTTTAACCATCTTCTGAAACCAACCACAAGAGCATCCGACTTTGTTGGAATGAAACAGGCCTTTTGCCAATTAGCAGGACCAATGTCCATCAGCTTGCGCTCCTGCAAGAATAAAAAACAAATTGTGTCTAATATCACGAGATGAAGATTGTATCAACTAGTTCATCTAGCAAGTACCAGGTAATGTTCTCATTTTCTAAAATCAGTGAGATAATTCTCTACAATAGTATGCACTTTATCTTTAGAATCACCTCCATATGAAGAAGATACAAATCTGAATCCAGAATCAGGTTTTGGCCAATATGAAAGAACCATCTTGGAACAATTTTGTCGATCCAAATTCCGAAGTTTCTTGGAAACGTCCATATCAATCTGCTGTTGCCTGGACTAACTGGAACACAGATGAAAATTAAAGCTGCTCTCCTTTGTGCCGATGATTGCTGCAATGCAAAATGTTAGAGAACATCAAATCATCAGAAAAAAAAGTCCTAAAACAATTTTTTTGGGATTGTAGTTGATCTAATTAGCTACAAATTGATCAGCCAAAGCATGCAATTAGCATAGTGTGTGAGAAAGTTTCAACTTGAACTTGCAGCATAACCTACCAAGACCTTACCTT
>JANKOD010000192.1:14103018-14122886 GCA_026284645.1 Erythroxylum acuminatum
TCGGCCTCAGTGGCTCGGTCATTCGGGCAATACTGTTCGGTTTTGTTGCTCGGCTCGCCAGCTCGGTTGAAATCGTAAGTTTTGGAGAATGAATTTTCTGAAGGAGCCGGTTAGTGTTAAAATATCAATTTGAATTTTTCCCCAAGTCCGACCAGTAATTGTCGAGTTTTGAGACCTCTACGCTTTATGTTTTCGAATGTTGGTCTGAAGGGTATCCGCTAGCGTTTTCGACTCTGATTTTGGATAGTTGGGCTCCGGAAACAGGGTCCAGCACTTGGTATTCGTTCGTTACAATTTAAAGCTTCGGGAAAGGTATGTTATTATCATTATTAATTTTGATATAATTCCTTATAATTTTTTAATATTTAAATTTTATTGTTTACTAAGAGTCTTAATATCACAACTAGTCCAATAGATTTAATTTCTATTGATAATAGAAACCATATTTGATAAATGTGAATGACTTGGAAGACAATCTTGGTTGGGAAAACATTGATATGTCATTTGGTGCATTGAATTTGAATAATGATGATGATGAGCCTCCTCTTAATAATGAGGATTTTGTACCAAATGATAATTGGGGTTAGTGTAGTTATAGCGGGTATCTTTCCGTAGACGATTGAATGAAGCTCCAGGTTTTTGTTTTTTCTCTTCTTTAAATTTTACTTATATTTGATGTATATGTTAAATTATATATATGTAATGCAATTGTAAATGTTTTTGTTACAAGTTTCATTTCTAGTTAGTTTGGTTCCTCATCACGAACTCTTGTCGTAAATTGTAATAGTTTGAGAATTAAGGATATTTATTCTTTTTATTGGATATGTTGATGTAATTATTATTTATTATATGATAAATTTGTAATATTTTAAATACTTTGTATTGTTCTTAATTTTATATTTATATGATGATAATTGTCTTTTTATATTAATTGTGGTTATTATTTATATGTGAAACATTTAAAAATTATTATTATTTTATATTAATTGTATTTATTATTTATTATTATAATTTTTGAAAACATGGTTGATGTAAACTTATATAGTATATAGTATAACAATACAATATGACAATGAACTATTTTGCAATTTTTAAAAATTCAAAGACTATTTTATAACTTTAAAAAATTACTCGAAATGATATCTAATATTAACCGATACTAATACAATATCGTACAAAAATTCAATTTGGTACCAAATCTGATACGATACTAATAACATTGATAAAGATTACGCGAGAAAGAAAGGAATGGGACAAAGAAAAAGGCAGATGCGGAGAGAAGGATTGAGAAAAATTGGGAGAAAAGAGGATTTTTTTTGTTTTCTTATAACTTTATTATTTTCATATTAACTAAATTAATAAGTTACAAGTATTTATTTATTTATTACAAATGTGGTTGTTGAGTATTCTTAATTTGTGGTCATGGGCTTATCTGTTGAGATGCTGTTTGGTTCGGTACAAGGGAAAATGCTAACATCCCCAAAAGTAAGAGTGGGTGGGACCAAGTCCCCACCTGTTGCCATAAGCCCAAAAGTAAGAGTGGGTGGGGACTTCGTCCCACCCACTCTTACTTTTGGGGATGTTAGCATTTTCCCTTGTACATTATACCGAACCAAACAGCGATAATGTCGTACAGAACCACGTAATCATATTTATTCATAAATTACAGAACACGGGAGACCAAAGCTCAAACAAACTTGGAGGCTTTGTCCATTGTCTTCTCTCTCCGCCTTTCTTATCTGCCTGCCTCTCCCTTTCAGGAGAATTTGGAATTTCCTCTGTACAGAGAGACGACAGCAAAATTCAAAATCAATAAACTTTTGTACAATTTAGTCTCTTAAAATCCTTTTTATCCAAAAGATTTAATCTTTCGTCTTATACCCGTCAAGTGTTAATTCTACTTCCTTCAATGATTTGGATTTCGTGATGTCTTCGACCATCGTACGTATGCTTACTCTCTTTATTTCTTTTCTTGAAAGACAGTTTACTCTTCCCGATCCTGTCCATAATTGTCATGCAAAAAACAAAGAGTTATTGATTGTGATTAAGATGGATTTCGCGTGTTTACTTCCTTAGCACGATTGGCTCAAATACAGCGTGATAACTTCTTTTTTTTTTTTTGTGAGTCTTAAGATTTAATTGTTGCAGGACTGGTACTAGATAATTGTGTTTGAAGTACAGTTCTCAAAACTGTCAATTGGATTTGGATAAGAATCTTTGCCTTGAAGAAGATGAGAAGAGGTGTTAGATGCATACGCCATTTCCTGTCTGCGATTCAACGTCAAGAATATAACCACTCGTTTAGTTTCAGTCAAAGTCAACCAAATTGGGTATACACCAACTGCGTTTCTGCTTATGGATATGGAGTTGATGGTAGAATTCTTTGTCCAGAGTTCTTTATCTCTAGAGCTCTGTCTACTGACGTTGCAAAAGTTTCGCCTTCAGGTTGTAGCTTATGTTCTTATCTGGGTATTTCTTTCTCAAAGTCTGTTGGTGGCTTAATAACGAGCGAGTGAGAGATTGTAGATTATGATTACTTTATTGTTTTTTGCTGAATTCTCTGATCGCAATTGCAGATGTGACCCGAGGGGGGCCGCTTGTGGAGTATGAAAGAAGGATAGCTGCGGGTGAGCTTGTGGACGGTGATAGCTGCCAGGTACGGGAATTTTCTTTCATGTTTTATTTTCTCCAACTCTTTTCATTGCTTTTGAGTTTGCTATTATGGGGGTGCTAAAGCGCGATACCCACTCGATGCCATGAAAGGATGCATTGATGATAATTTAAGCAGGTAGGCACTTTAAGAGAGCTTCAGAGACTCTATGATGAGATTGTGGAGTCAGCTGATGCCTGCAAGTTGGATCGTTATTCAACTTCAGACAAATCTGGGAGGTAGACTATTCAATTCTGATTCATTTATTATTGCAGCTTTGTATGAATATCAAACTGTTCCCTTTATCTTTAGAATTGTCCTGTTTCTATTGATATCTGGGTTTTGCCAGACATCCAATTCCTTTGCTGGTCGCTCAATTTTTTTGTAATGCACAGGAGTAGATGGTTGTGGTCTCGTCTCATCCCACAGTCTTCATATTCGCCTGTTAAGGGACTTTATCTGTATGGTGGAGTGGGCACCGGAAAAACTATGCTCATGGATTTATTCTATGAACAATTGTACGTTTACTATCTTTATTTATTTTGGACGTAATTTTGTTTCCTTGTCAAGTTACTCTGGCATTGAAGAATGGGATCTAAAATCATTAGCCTAAAATAGAAGAGCATAATTCTATCATCTTGGCATCTTCCAGTATGCCCTATGGATACTTGTTGAACTTATCTCCTGCAATCTATTCTGCAGGCCCCACAATTGGAGGAAAAGGAGGGTCCATTTCCATGACTTCATGTTAAATGTCCATAGTCGGTTGCAAGTAAGAATGCTGCTTACATTTATAGTTCAAGTTTCATACACATATTTGATATTTCCCCCAGCTATGTTGTTTTTGTTTCTATTGATCATCTCATGTTTGATCATCTCATGTTTCCTCACTGTTGTGGTGGGTAAACATTACAGGCACTTTTAAAACTCAATTTGATGATTGTTGGATATGATGCTAATTTTAGTTTCAAATTAGTATTCTCTTATTCTTCTGTTTGGTTTGTATTCTAATTAATCTATAGAGATACTGTAGTGAGTTTGATACTTTAGTTTAAATGTGGAATACTTGCAGAGGCATAAGGGCGTGTCAGATCCACTTGAAGTTGTTGCAGCTGAGATATCAGATGAAGCCATCTTATTGTGTCTTGATGAATTCATGGTATAAATTTGGAATAGCATTGTTTTTTTTTAATTGATTGCAAGTTTTGATGCTATGTAACTTTTGTAGGTTACTGATGTTGCTGATGCATTGATTTTGAACCGGCTTTTTGGACATCTATTCTACAATGGCGTTGTAAGTCTACTTTGTCTTGTCACTTCTATTGATAATCTGAATCAATGGTTTATGGATGGGAATTGAAATTAAATTTAGACATTATATGTTTATGCATGATGGAGCCAAGTCTAGATTCTTGTTTCCACATCAAATCGTGCTCCAAGTAATCTCTATGAAGGTGGATTGCAGAGGGATCTTTTTCTACCCTTCATTGCAACTTTGAAGGTGTGCTGATATTTACTTAATATTGTTTTCTAAGAGAATTAAGTATATAAGGTTTATCCACAGTTAGCATACCTGTCCATAATCAGATCATCTGCAGCAATAACATTTGTATTATTACTGTTTTTCCAGGAACGGTGTGTTGTTCATGAAATTGGTTCATCAGTGGATTATCGAAAGTTGACTTCAGTATGACTTTAAACATTCACTTTTTAGAATAAGGAAAATCCGTGACAAATTCTTACATTGCTTATTTATACTGAAATTCAGGCAGAGCAAGGTTTCTATTTTGTTGGAAAAGATTCATCAAACATTCTTGAGCAGAAGTTCCAACAGCTGATAGGAGAACAAAATGCAATTATGCAACAAGTGGAAGTAGTAATGGGTAGAACATTGCGGGTGTGTGTAATTTTTATTATTTTTATTCTTTGAAGGGCATACAAGTTTACTGGGATTCTATTGACATTGCTTTCTTTGTCAACTTGGTTAGGTGCCCCTGGGTGCTAATGGATGTGCATATTTTCATTTTGAGGAACTTTGTGACAAGCCTCTTGGAGCAGCAGATTATTTTGGACTTTTTAGTGAGTCATTGTAGATTTTTTTTTTTGTTTTGGTTACCCACGAGGTGTTCTAGGAGGGTTCCAACTATGGGAAGGCACCTTTAAGCTATCCACACCCAAACTAATCCCGCTCGAGCCCGTTAGGTCCCTTGTGGGAGGCAAAGCTCTAACTCCAAGTTTTAAACGGCTGCATACATGAGGATGGTTCGAACCTGCGGCCTCACTTAAGCCAGGAGAGCCCCTTACCAACTCACCTGCGCCTTGGGGTTGTCATTGTAGATTTTTGGTTTCAGCATTTATGAACATAGTCAACAGTTGACAACTGACTATTTAAAACATCAAGGTTGAGATAGCAGATGCAGAAAATAGGGAGGACATGGTTTCAGTTAATGCAAGTCATAATACTCCAGGAAAATTAGAGAAAGAATTCACATGCAGAAGCCGTTTTCTCTTATGTTCTGCTGAGCATATATTAGTAGTTACCTAGAGTTAGTATGATTGCAATCTTTTTGCCCCTTTAAAAGAAATTTTCTTTTGAATATCAAATGTCTGAATTGTTTTCTTTGAAGCATAGCTAACAAGCATTGTGAGATTACTTTTGAACAAATTAGAATAATCCTTATTCTTATATTCTGAATTTCACAGACAAATTTCATACCTTAGCTTTGGATTGTGTCCCAATTTTTGGACTCCACAACAGAACAGCAGCATATCGATTTGTCACCTTAGTTGATGTATGCCAAACGTTACCTTTTCCATCATACTTTCTGAATCCATACATATATTTTGTCCAAGCAGTAGTTTGACTTTCTCTATTTTATTTTCGTTCTATTTATGGAACATGACGACTACTTATTGGACCAGAGTGAATGTTTTCCTAGAGTTGATATCTGTATAGGCTTTTGACTTATACTCAACTTACTTCAATTTTCCTAATGTAGTTTCTGCTTTCAACTGAAAATGATTAATTGTTTGGACAATGTCTATAGAAATGAATAGTTCATCTACTTGCCATCTTAAGTTACGTTTCCTTTGTGGATGTATGGGTTAAACATAAGCAATCTTGAGCAGTCTAACATCACATTCTTGTATAAAATATATTTGCAGACTTGTCGCTTGGAATTTTATGAATCCATTCGACTCAAAATAACTGTCTTGAATTCCTTTCACTCTTTTAATGAAGTTATTCAAGTAGGCAACTTCTTGTAATGGTTTTAATGTTATTATGGCTACAGGTAATGTATGAGAACCATGCTAGACTATTATGTTCAGCTGAGGCAAGTCCAGTAGAGCTTTTTGAAAAGATAGTGACAATTTCTGATGCACGGCAAATGGCACCCAGGACTTCTACGAGATCAATGAGAAATGATGAGTCTAATCTTTGTGTTGACAATGAACTAGGATTTGCAAAAGATCGTACCATTAGTAGGTAATCTAGATCTACCACTGTCATTTCCATAATATTGAGATTTTGTATTCTAAACAACATGGGTCATTGACAAGAGAAAGGAAGGAAATTGATGCGGATGATTCTTTTATTGCATTGTTTCAATTTTTTATTTTGAAAACTACCTCTAAAGCATACTTATTAATCTATGAACATTAGCTTATCATAGTTAAGTTAATTGTTTGATGCCTTGTATTTTCAATCTTCAGTATGTGTGTGAATAAAATTTAGGAGTTTGTGCTTCTTTACTGCCTTCTTTATATGACTTGTGGTCTTCAAGGGTAGAGGGATGTTTGTCTTCATGGGCTTTGGCCATTAGCCAGCCATGCTCATCTTTATAGATATCTTGTATATGTAAGTAGGTGGAACGGGGGAATCTATATTTGAGCAAGAGCAACGATTGTATATAATGCCAAAACTTAGGGGATTAGAATGAGAATAAAACTTGGAGACATGAATAAGAAAAGGAAGAAATGGAAAAACTAATCTTAAACGATAACATGTCTTCTTTTGCTATTTTCCAGCAGTTAGAATTCTTGGGTTCAATCTAGTTGACCTTCTTACTTCGTACTGAGAACCGTGTTGTTGTTGTTTCTTTCAAATTTTGTTTTCTTTATTTCCTAGTTCCTTTTATACTGTTAAGGGTGAAATTCTGTCTTGTTTTATCAAAATTTTCTATCTTAATCTCCATATCCTTTCTGCCTACTCCTCCCGTAAGATGTTAAGTTTAATTGCAAATACCACTAATGGATATGCAGATTGACGGAAATGAATAGCAAAGAATACCTGGAACAGCATGCGGCAATGTTAGCAATTAATTAGCTCATACAGCAAGCTGGGAATGCGATTGCTGCTGGTACTGTAAGCAAATAAAGCAAGCAATACTTGCTGTTTGCATTAACACAAATGGGACTACAAATCTTAGGCTTCAGCTTGTAATGTAATTGATTGTCATTGTTAAAGCTTCATGTCATAAAACCATGTATGATGTAACATAAAGAGTTCCTTTTCTGGGACCTATGAATTCATAGATCAAAAGGTTCATATGATTTTCCTCTGGATTATTGGATGTGGGAGGTGTTTTAGGTGTCCGTAGGGACTAGCAAATCCTGGATACAATCTAGTTGGATTCTACCTCATGACAAAGAACCTTAGAAATCTAAGAAAAACCCCTTTTACTGTCATAGTTGGATGGTTGAAGTGGACATCAGGTGTTGTTGTGAGAAGCAAATAATTGTGGCCGTTCACTTGTTACTGTAAAGATCTAAAACTACCCAATTTGTGAGGCTTAGCTTGGTTTTATGAATATCTATTTTAACAGCCTTTGGAAGCAAAAATAGTTTGAAGCTAATAAAATTAATCTTAAAATAGGGGAAAAAAAGACTAAAGATACGGTAGCTTTTTATTTTCAATGATCCTCTTATCTTAGTAAAACTAAAAACTATGGGCAAACCCAAGTTTGGAACAGCAGAATCATGCATTTAACCGTTTACTTCAAATTAAGCAGACAAGAAGGGCAGGACCTTATAAGCAAAGCCCCTTTTGCTGGTTACAGAAAATTTCATGTGCAGGCATTCACAAGCCCATAAGTACATATCCGACTCAGCTATCACCGCATCTTTTCTTGGCACAGGAGAATAGTCGAAAAGTGCCTTTTTTTGGTGTTTCTAATTCCTCAGCAGCAAAGCCAATTTTTGCCTCAACCAACATTCGTAAATGCAGTCCCTTTGTTATTTTGAGTATGAACATAAGTTTGCAAGTACTTGAAACTTGTCCCTCCAAGTCCGACATCAAAGCGTAGGAATAGGAAGAGACGGAGGACCAGGGCCTTTTCCTCTAAATTTCCCACCCACTAACTCCGGTAGCTTTTTCCTCTTTCATCCGTTGCCACCATCTGCCGCCCACCAGACCTTAACAGGGCAGGTAGTGTTTCTGTTTTGTTCAATAAATTGTCTTTCGTGTTTCTGGAAACTCACCAACATATGCTTGTTAGACATTGTATCTAACTCACATGCATGGATAGATAAACACGCTCATGACATTTTCAACATAATTTAACGTCTTGCATGTGTATGTGAAGTCCTTCTCTTTCCGGTTGATAAGATTAACGCAAGTTATGATATGATGATCTGGTTCACAAGTGAATTCTTCGTGCCGTATTCATATAAAATTTGAATTGAAGGCCTGGTTGATTCAATTGAAGGAAACATTTTTCTTGCAACAGAATGGCAGCTGGAGTTAACACTCCTCAAACCTTGAGAAAAGCCATAGGTGCCTTGAAGGACTCCACAAAAGTTGGATTGGCAAAAGTAAACAGTGAATACAAGGTGACTCTTGCAACTTATTGATTTCTCTTTCTTCTGCCAAATTTGTTTCATTTGTTTTTGGGTTATGTGCGTCAGGGGATTGATATCGCCATTGTAAAGGCCACAAAACACGATGAAGCTATGCCAAAGGAGAAACATATCAGAAGTGAGCCAAAACCTTGTTTCTCTGTTTCTCTCTCTTTGACCCCTAAAAGCTAGGGGATCAACATGGTGTCTGTAGTGTTTGTGCATAACATAACTTACAATTTCTTGTTCGGTCATCAGAAATCTTCAGTGCACTTTCAGCCTCAAGTCCTCGCATGGATGTTGCCTACTGCATACACCGCCTTACGAAGCGTCTTAAGAAGACAAGCAAGTGGACGGTAAATATAAAACCCTTCGTCTGCTAAACTCACCTTTATATTCAAAAAATCATTGTGAAAACACGTTCAGGTTGCGCTAAAGGCAATGATCGTTATACATCGTGCAATGAAAGAAATTGATCCTTCATTCCGTGGAGAGCTATTTAACTATGGCCAGGGCAGAGGGCCTATGTTGAATCTATATCATTTCAGGGATGATTCAAGTCCAAACGGTACATCTTAACTTCCCCTAATTTCCTTAATGTTGGAGTGGGAGGAACTGACTTACGGTTTGCTCTTGTTTCTTTTTTCTTTTTTTGGGTGTCTTAAGCATGGGACTGCTCTGCCTGGATTCGTAGTTATGCTTGTTATCTTGAAGAGCGTCTTGAATGTACTTGCATCTTTGATTATGATATTGATCAAGATTACCCGGTAAGTCTTGTAAAGAGAACTACTTTTGTATGTCAAGTTTCATTCCAATATAACAAACAGAGTTCAGTGGATCTATGCTATTATCCAATTTTTGGCAGACTATCAGAAACCTTGAAACACCAGAATTGCTGAACCACTTACCAGCACTACAGGAGGTTCTTTTTCGCCTTCTTGCCTGCAGGGTAGCTATCCAACCATCATGTTTTGAATGAAAAAGGAAATGGAGCTGAAACTTGTTGGTTATGCCTCATCCAAAAGCTAAGCTTCCATTAAATCTATTAAAAGTAATACTGTTTGATATTTTATTTCTGCAGCCAGAGGGGACAGCTCTTCACACTCCCTTAGTCCATTATGCTCTGATCATGGTAAGGAACCATCAGAACTCATTGCTATCATTATAATTTGGTTTTGGTTGACCACGGCCCTTTTCCATGAGAATTTTAGGTTGCAGCGGACAGTGTAGGGCTCTATATGGCAATCTCTGGTGGAATTCACAACCTAGTGGATAAGGTGAGGTTGCATTGGGCTTGACCAATGGAAGCTATGAGGCTCTTATAATAAAATTTCGTTTCATTCTGTTTCAGTACTTTGATATGCAGCGCAAAGATGCTATTAAAGCACTTGAAATTTATCGGAGATCAGGGAATCAGGTACGTTTTTGATGTTCATGGCGTTTTAATTTCAGGATCTCAATTGCTTATTTTTATTTGGAAACTTAAATTGTTGTGCAGGCCAAAAGTTTAGGGCAGTATTATGATATCTGTAGAATCATGCCTTCTGCTCGGGGCCAAAATTTTGTTAGTATTGAACAGGTAATAACTTGTTACAAGGCCTAAATTTTGCTCGCTCATGTCATCAAACAATTTTGTTGATTTGTCTTACACCATGCAGCCCCCCGATTCTTTCCTGTCTTCTATGGAAGACTATGTGACAGACACTGCAAATGATTTACCAGTATGAATTTTCCTGTGCCCCATCTTGTGCGTTTTTGTAATGTTACCTGCATGTCTGCAATAAATACCATGTATTTTCAGATCAATGACAACAAAAATGCAACACTTAAAGCTCTGCCTGCCCCTGAAGTTGATGAAGTTGAATGGAAATTGGATCCGTGTATGACTTCATCAGAGACATCAAAGAATCAACATAATGAGACTGCCCCGACAGTTGAAGTTGCCGATCTTCTGGTGTGTAACATACTTTTATCAAAAAATTTGTTCCTTTTGTTCTATACTGCCTAGGCTTACTTGGTTGATTTGATCGCTCTACCAGTGCTGGGATGACTTCACAGAAGAGACACCAGGGCAGGATGAAAGCAATCACCTGGCGCTTGCAATTGTCACACCTGGTATGTTAAACTTATTTTATTGATAAAACTATTTGTCCATGCATATGAATTTTCATGTGCTTCCCATTAATGCCGCAGATAATGCATTGGATGGAATCAATTCAACTTCTCAAAGTACAGGTTGGGAGCTTGAGCTTGTAACAGCTCCGACCTCCGGTGGAGCTGTATATGAAGAGACTAAATTGGTTAGTGTTTCATAGCATCTTCGTACTTGTTTTTGAAGTCTGACAACAGAACTAGAGATTATATATCAAGTCTAACATCGATTACCAGTTCTATCCAGTTCCAATTGTTCTGTGTCATTATCACACGAATATATGGATCTTCCAATGCAGGTTGGTAAACTGGACAATTTGTACAATGATGCATTATCCGGAAAAACAAATAATGGAACTCAAGTTCCGGGACAAGTTGCAACTAATCCTTTCGAATTTGAATTTTACAACTGCGAATCATTTCATGCTACCAGTAGCATGTCCCCTTCAAATAGCACACAAATAGTACCTGTAGTCCAAGAACAAGCTGTCTTCCCGATTCAGGATCACCAGGAACAACAGCCAAATGTGACGAGCTATGATTCAGCTAATCCTTTTGGCAACCCCTTTCTTGATCCAAGTTTTTCATTCAAATCTGTTCAACCTCAAAGTTCATGAACAAGTTTTATTTAGGTTGTTTCCAGAATCAGGATGTAAGAAGTAAGAACCTTATTTGACAGGGTTCTTGACCAGCAACTTGGTAATACCAGTTACAAGGTTTTGTTCGCTGCTTCTCACTCTGTTGGGAGTACAGCTGATAGTTATCATTATGAGTGTTCTAAACCATGTCTAAATTGCCCTTTGAACACTTCTACAATGTGAAATTTGAAATAGAATATTCACCTTTACATGTAATATTGAAACAAAGGTTACCTTCCAAAAAATATTGAAACAAAGGTTTATAGCTTTACACTTCCATTGCAACGACCTGACGCTGAACAACATGTTAACAGTTAGTACCTGAGATATTAGAATGCTCGTCAATAACATAATTATCAGTTTTAAAGTCATCTATAGCTCACACCAAATCGTCTCGCGAGAAGATTTCATCATTTGTTTCAGCTACTGTGCTTGCGCTAAACCCTGATAATGTCAACTCATTGGAGAGTCTCATGAACTCGACCCAATACTTCAAATACATTCTTTTTCATATCAAATATGTGTTTTTTTTTATGTATACTTCAAAAAACAAAAGAAGATTCACGTTTAGAATAGCATGTGAAGTGATGATCTACGTAGTGTTTCTATTTTTACTGTAATCAGTAATAGTTATTTTATTATGTGGTGGTGCCTGATTGTCCTTTTCTGGGCCTACTCAACAATCACTTGATTTCCTCCCAGACGTTTCTAATCTACAGAACCAGACATTTCAAAGAAAACAAAATTCCAAGACTTGAGAGAAAATGTTAAACGAATATAAAGATAAGAACCAGTTAGAAAGCTTGAGATATGTTTCCGAACATTTCATTAAAAATAAGCTATAAATTCACATAATAAAAAAAGTATGCAACTTAAGAACCAAATCATGAAAAAAAAAAAAAGAGACACCGGATATAGCCAATCAATTTACATGTTAATAGATTCTTTTTAACGTAACAAAAACTTAACAAGCGTATTATTTACAGCTCTACATGTTTTCAAATATATATTAAAACTTATGCTTATATATCTACTTTTGTCTTTTGACGCGTCCTGGATCTTGATAATATGTCTTGATTGATCACCACTTGATGCTGAACTGTATTTTTAAGAACATAGCTTTCATTTTGCGGTTCCATGAAGAGTTATGCCAGCAACAGCTAAACAAACCTCATACAAGCTGAAAATTCTGTTCTTGGCCTATGATTGCAGGGTGAATGCTAAAATCAGCATTACCTTCAAATATCGAACAAAAGAAATGTGATATAAATGACCTTTAGATGTTACCTGGCATTGCTGTCAGAAGATTAAATTCACGTTCCAAACTCCATTTAGGCCCACTGTGATTGTTTATGTTTACTAAGTACTCAAGGAAACAGCCTTGATATGTTATGACCGAGAGTGTGGCCCTAGAAAGTCCAAAATTAGGGACAGTACGTCAGTGGACACTTAAACTTATGCCCTTGAGACAAGTGCATCAACTTTTTTGTTAATTATAGGAAATGGAATTATACAGAAGTCACTCACATCAAATGCAATGATCTGAAGATGAAACACAAATGTCAGCAAAATCAATATGAGTTCATTGTCCAAAAACAAAAGTTATGTGATTCCTAATAGTTGCAGTATAAAAAGAATCATTGGTAGTGGCATGCTTGGTGTAATGAGCAGTAAGAAATCAGGATGGAATGCTGTTAACTACTGTACTTCCATGTTTATGACCAAGCCAAATCCTTTTATGCAGTATTCTATCCATGCTCCATGATGTTGTAATTATTTCGTATGGCATAAAGGAGGGACAACCCACCAATATTTTCCCAAAGCTTAAAACTTGAAAAATCCAGTAACAAATCAAGTGGAAGCAGTTGAGAAGAGATAATACATTCGAACAAGTAAATAGTACAAAGGACTTACAAGCATGCTTCAATCTCTGTTGATGATCTGTCAGCAACCTTATCTATCTTGCGAACTACCACGTAGCTGTATAGATCAACAATCAACAAACAAATGATTACTTAACCAAGCTCATGTTGGAGAGATACATGTGTTTTCAATTATGAATCAAGGAAGAATGCAGCTTGTGTTCAATATTCAGTCTCCCGTGTACTACAATACTGCAAACACAACGATCCAACTACAATCCTACAGACAGGATTGTGCCAAACTACATGACTAATGATCCAAAGCGTGTTCAACCTTTTTACTCCTGCTGGAACAGCATTTTGAAGCACGTGGTGATAGGCAGGATCAAATGCATCATTTACAGAATCAGGTAGTATTGACCCAAGAAGACTGCTTGATCTTCTGCTTCTGGTAAATACAAAATTACAAACAAGAAAAAACAGCCTTCATATTCTTTAGTTGGCATTAATATTGTGGAAATATAATATAGAAACAACGTTACGAAGGGAAAAATCAAGAACATGAGATGCTCTATAGTGGTACAGATAAGAAAATTCCAGGCAAATTGTTGCCTGATACAATGGAAAACAGAATAGTGAGTTTGTTTATTTTGTAATAAAACAAACTTTTTAAGGATTGCAACATCTCATAGAACTCTGGGTTTTGAAGAAGTACACTTGCCCATTATTGTTCACTGATCAGATAAAATACTTCAGAAAGTTCAAATTAATCTGTTTCAGATATTAGCTCTTTGCACATCAAAACTTAAAAGAAACTGAAGCTAAATGGAAAAGGCTTCGTCTTTAACGTAGTACAGTTTGTTTTGTTGGCTAAATCAAAGAAAAGGGAGAAGTTAGCTAAGAGGAAGCATCCATTCCAAACAAATTTTCAGTCTCAGCACCAAGCCACTATTAGAAGAGAGGTAGATAACAATGTGCAGTTTTTGAGTGTGTCAATGCAACGGACTTTTTTCAGCTCAAGAATATTATTCTTCAAACAAAGCATAAGAAAATATCAGCACAAATAAGGATTAGAATGTGCATCTGGTTTTTGAAGGAATGGAGAATGAGGAAGAAACTTTAGAAAATTACGAGGTAAATTTACTGTATTACAGCAGGACCTGAAAGTTGATGAATAGAGGCCCAGCAAAGAGAACAAGTTACACACAATACTTGAGCAAAAAAATGGTCCAATCTAATCTACAAATAAACTGTTGCTCTCACCTCTGATTTAGGGCAAAGCACAGGGAAAAGACATGAATGGAACCTGAAGAACTAGTAGCTACAAGAATATCAGGAAGCTGCACTGATGGGGCAAATGACAAGGAAAATATTGTTGAAGGGCAAGTCCCCCTGCGAAAGCTATATGACTGCAAGAAATAACAAAAGAATTTAATAAATCCACTAGAAGTATTACTCAGCAGGTAAGTGGAAGTACAAAGGGCGTTGTTGTTTTGATAGGTAAACTTGCAAAATAAATCAGATTGCAGAAAGGATAATAATGAGAAAACCACACTTCAATCTGTGCACGCAGAAAATTGAATTTGTAACAAACCCAAGTAAAAGACAGGAGACACACAAAGTGAAGCTTTAATTGGACGTTAATTGTCCTACTTTACGAAAATTATTTCCTGATATTGCACCAAATCCTAAAATATCAAGGAATAATCTATTTCCTAGGGACTTCATATATGATATCCACGAGATGGTAAGCTTAATTGTCCTACTTTATGAAAATTCTTTCCTGATATTGCACCAAATCCTAAAATATCAAGGAATAATCTATTTCCTAGGGACTTCATATATGATATCCATGAGATGGTAAGCATTCAATCTGTCTGTCATATGTGTGGTACATATGATCCACATTTGCATGTTTCATACCACAATGCTGGCTTACTTAACCATCTAATATGAATTCTGATTCACCTTAGTTGCTTCAGAAACTAGATAAACTCTGACCATTGTTCCCTGTTCAGACGCTGTCGCAATATACATTCCATTAGAAGAAAGAGCTATTGCTGCCAATGGTGCCCGATGAGCCTCTATCTGCAAGCAAATTCAAATGAAGTATATATGATATTGAAGGATTCACAAGGTATACGTGCTTGTGTGTGTGTGTGTGTGTGCGTGTGAGTGAGTGAGTGAGTGAGAGAGAAAGAGAGAGAGAGAGAGAGAGATTAACAAAGATGTTACAGCAGCCAGCCCTTAGCACATAGTATGTCCCACTCAATTAAAGTGAAAGAGAACAGACAGGTTACAACCTCACAATGTAACCGGAGTTCCATGACATTGTATACTAAGACAGATCCCTTCTTTGTACTTGCCGGAAGTGCCAAGAAGCAACCATCCAAACTAGGCGAGAATGCACAAAGGCCTAAATATAACAAATGATCTTAAAGACAGTTAATGCTGCAATATATTTGACTAAGGTCCAAAAGATCATCCAATCGTTCTGTTTCACACACACACACACACACACACATAAGCAAGTTGCTTTGAAACTTACCTTTTGCATTTGGAACTGTATCGAGCGTATCCAATATTGTCAGCGTATTTGTGTCATAGAGGTAAGTTTTTTCTTGTAGAACAACAACGAGCCTGCAATTGTTAAGGCATTCATTTAGTTGGACATTATTTAGGTAAGGTAGCTCAGTCTTAGATGTATATAAAACATAGGCAATTTCATCCTTTAGCATGTTGATCATGTGCTGATGCACAAAGTGGCATTACAAGAAGTCAGGTTGTTTGCACATTCCATAATTTCATTTAATTCTTATAAAGAAAGTGCGTATTTAAGTCGTACGTGATTGGCAAACTCTTAAGAAATCAGCAGCGACAGTTTCCTAGCAAATTGGTCAATGTTACGGTACCTTTTCTTATTCAAGCGAATCGCAAGAACAGAAGTCAAAAAGTTCAGTTCCCGCAAAGCAGTTCCAGCCGTAGTATTTAAAAAACAGAGACGTCGTGGGGATAAAGCTGGCTGTTGTAATCCAATCAAACCACCAGCCATAAGCATTCCAAAACAAAATAAGGTCCAAGTAACTTTCAAGAACCTAAATAGTAAACTGGTCTAGTACCTGCTCACCAGCACCAACAATAGCAAGAAGACTAGTGCTGTAAAGCATCTCAACGATAATAAATGCTCCAGAAGCTATCCCAACAAAAAAAAAAAAAGCAATAGAATGTTACAAAGAAAAAAAATCTGATCGTCAGGAAAAGCCAAAAAAGATATCAGAAGCTTCAGAGCACAAAAAAATTAAAACCTAAGGACAATAGAGTGTAAAAAGCAGCGGCTTTCAATACTTGCCTCGTTCATAACAAAGACGCCCTGTACTGGAATCGTATATTCTAAAAACATCCCTCGTGCTAATTGCAAACCCACTACAGAAGAATTGAAAAGAACATAGATTGCATTAAAAATCTCGAAACTAAAAATGGGATTTTTTGAAATATGCGGAGTCATTCACCTATTGTCTTGATTGAAAGAAGCACAGATGATTGGATATTGCAGAGACTGGCTGGTCATCACACCAATTGTTGGTTGAGGAAGCAGAGTTGCTTCTCAATATATTTTCTCCGGCTCTGTTTTGTCCGGGTAATCCTTTTTATTTTTAACTTCTCGCTTGGTACGGAGTGCTACGGACTCCTCCTAAGGCTAAAGTTCCCATCTTTCTTGGTGTTTGAGTGGGACCAACTTTTTAAAATTTTAAATAGCAAATATTAATAGATATACGTGCTACGAAATTAAATTCTGGAGCTTTAAAAAATGCAACTTTCAGTAATATTGTTTAGTCATAAAAGGTTTTATACAAATACAAGATTCATTTCTTCAACGATTCAGTGGTCAGGTTAGAAGAACCAAAACATAAGGCCATCTCCACTCAAGGCATCAAAATTGGTGCAAAAAATCAACTCCAATCAAGACACCAAAAGTATACAGTAAAACGGTGCAATTACTATTCATTGCACCAAAAGTACACAGAGATAACTTTTTCTCTTTACTTTTAACATTTTCCTTTCATGTCCTTCTCTCAAATTGATTTATTTACATAATTTACTAAGTAATTAAAGTTAACGTATTTATTACTTTACACAAAATATATCATTACAAAGATCTCATTGAGATATTTAAAACGAGACTAATATTGAATATAATATTAAATTTATTTTTAATATTTATTTATAATTCTCATTTATAAGTGTTATAAATTCATTAATAAAATATGTTAAGAACAAAAAGTAAATTTGAAATAAAAAGTACATAAATTTAAACCACACCATTGATTTTAAAAATTAAAACTCAACAAAAATATTTGAAATTACAACCAAACTTAAATAAATTACAACAAAAATCAGACTCGAGATTATAATCAAACTAAAATTACAACAATCAACTTAAAAGTAAAACTAAAGCACTTGAAAATATTAATTTAACATAAATAATTAATAATTTAGAAGGTCATTCCCATTTCTTCCAAAATCAAAATATTGACTAAAATCACTAGATGAGTCAGCTTCTCCTTGAGTATATTTTTTGTAAATAATATTAATTTAATATAAAGTATATATTAATTAATTAGAATAATATTTTTATATTTTTAATAAATAAATAAATAAAAAATTATTGTATAAATAAAAATTAATTTAGTTAATAACTAAATATTGTGGTATATTATTTGAAAAAATTTTGGTGTAAAAATTTAGTATAGAATAGTTGGAGTAACACTAAATTTGGTGTAAAAAGATTTTAAAAATATTTCATTTTATATTAAATTTGGTATAAAAATTTGATATAATGATCGGAGAAGGCGTTAAACATGTTCTATATTCACGTGTCCTTGTACAGTTACAATGAATGGAAATGATCTTACAGATCCAGATTTTTGTTCATTAGTGAGTAAATGTGCGTGCAGATGAAAGTCGAAGGAATGGAGCTGGTGGTCCGTGACAACTTACGTCACGTCAGACATTGCGTGTGCCTGCCTCGATACAATCTATTTCAGAATGAACAGGTATCTAACAACTGTTGCAACACAAATGAACGGTACAGATGTGCGGTACAGATGTAACACGTGTTTCGGAAAGATAATTAGTGTGCGGACAGTTTTGCTCGATTCACTGAGCTTTTATATCCTTCACAAGCCCCTTTTGAAATTCAGAAATCCCCCAACCGTTAATTTAGGGGTGTAATTTTCTTTTTGTAAAAAAAAAAAAACTATTTCAGAAAGCGAGAAGAGAGGGTGAAATTGAAATTTCTCTAATTTCACGTGCTAGATCTTAATTGGATAATGTATGCTTTTTGTCTTTTTGTAATACAAATAATAGAAACTCGACAGATCGAAAACGGTACTCTTCGCCTTATCATTTCAAGATATTTGACCGCAAAATGTGACATCATTTAGAGTCATTTAAAATTTATTACTTTAATTTATCATTTAATTTTAAATTGTGAATGATTAGAAGTTAAACAAGTAATATAAATGGTTTAAGGTTTAAAATGTTAAATTGATATTAGACTATCACAAAATCAGCTAAAGATTAAATAAATTTAAAGAATTTGAAATATGATTCAAAGAGATTATCTTTACTCGTCAAATAATTTGAAATTTAATTTAAAAAAGATATTGTTAAATAAAAATTTATTTATTTATTTTAATTTATAAAAACTTATTAATAAATTGAACAATTTTTTAAAGTAAAATTATTAAAATAAATCAAACAAAAAAGTTACGTTTATAAGATTCAAACATGCAATTTCAAACGGACAAGTAGGAGTACCCTGATTAGTTTCAATTTTTCACTTAAGGCTCTCCTTTGTAGGAGGTCTTGAGCTTGAGTCACCAAAAAAGAGAGGAGAGGAAAATTTTTCCTGTTGATGATCCTCTAGCCCCTTGGGCATGTTCCTTGGTCGGATCAACTACGGATGTCTCGCTTCTAGCGGCAGTATAGGAGTTGAAGTTACTGGGGGAAATCCGAGGCTGCTGGGTGTAAATTTAGAGAAATATAAAATATTGTTTGAATTTTTGAATGTTCTCTTCTAAACGATCTGTTTACAAAGAAGCTATATATACATAACTAAATATAAGGAAGTAGATACAAGAGTGCATGAAATGAGGAAGACAACAAATATGAGAAGCTTGGAATGGTAAGAAGCCGTTGGAGACAAATATGAGAAGATGTTGAGATGGAGATTTGCAAGGAGTGGAAATATGGAAATGATATATTTCCATATTGTCGTTAATACCCTCCCTCAAACTAATGCTACGTGTCACGAAGCATAAGTTTGGATACTAAGAAATTGTGACGATTCCGTGACATAGCCTTGGTAAGGAGGTCGGCAACTTGTTCGTGTGTAGAAATATAGGATAATTGGATAATTTTGTCTTCAACCTGTTCACGAATGTAGTGGCAATCAACCTCGATGTGTTTAGTATTTTCATGGTGCACAGGATTGGTGGCGATTTGAATGGCGCTTGTGTTGTCACCGTGAAGAATAGTGGGCTGTAAGAGAGGTTGATTTAATTCTCCTAATAAGCGACGAATCCACACAATTTCGGAACAAGCTGCAGACATTGCTCGATATTCGGCCTCAGTTGAAGATTTTGATACTTTTGTTTGTTTCTTGCATTTCCAAGAAATGAGAGAAGTACCTAGAAGCATGCACCATCCTGTGGTAGATCGACGAGT
>JANKOD010000192.1:14122986-14135856 GCA_026284645.1 Erythroxylum acuminatum
AATTATTAAATCAAAATTTATTTGAAATTTATATGTTTTAAATTTAGTTATATTTATTAATAATTATTAAATTAATGTTATAAATTAAATTACATTGTGATTATTATTTATTATTATTATTTTTGAAAATAGGGTTAAAAATATACTGTACAACTGTACAATATGACAATGGACTATTTTGTAATTTTTTAAAAAATTAAGGAACTGTTTAATACATTTAAAAAATTGCCTGAAACGGTACCCGGTATTAACCGGTATCGGTACAGTACCGTACTATAACCAAATCCGATACGATATTCGTAATATTGCTAATACCCGTTAAACCTTTTAAATCATAAACCTTTTTTTTACTGGTTTAACTTCTTGTTTAATTTTTTTTATAAATTTATTTCATTGAAATGTTTATCATATTAATTTATTAAAAAACATATGTTTTGTTTAGTTTGATCCATATTTTAACCAACGATTTCAATATACATTTATAATTTCTAATACTGTTAAAAAAATTAAAAAATTAAAACAAAAAATATATAACTATATATTATACTCTTATGATCTTCACTTGTTCCAAGTTGATTGTTACCATGTAAGCTTTTAATATTATATCCAAACTTTCTTTGTATGTGACATTGTGACCTCTGACAAGAAATGTAATTTTTTTCAATACGAATTAAAAATTTTAATAAATATATAATAATTCAAAAGGTTGAAAACTAATTTTTCCTTTTTCAAAAGCACCCGCCGGTTTCTGCTTGAAGTGGGCATGAGCTGTATCTCATCTAATGCATTGGGTTGCGTGACGTATTAAAAGAAAATGATACAGTAAAACTTCGCAGGCATTGCAGAAACACAGAGTCTTGTGTTTCCCGTCCAGGCCGTGAGATATTCAAAGCTACTACTGTATACAAAAGTATGAACGTATGTCAATTTTTAAAAAATTGTATTTTTAATGTATAAAAAAGAGTTTAAATTGTTATTAAACATTTTTAATTTACATTTTCTAATTTATAAAATTTCCTTAATTGATTTTTAATTTAAACAATTTTATCTCTTTTTATATAATTTGAATTCGATCCTAATTTATTTATTTATTCATTTTATGATATTTCAAACAACAATAATACTAAGTAAAAATCTCACCGATATATAGAGTCTGGAGAAATCTAACAATACGTAGCTTCACCTTTAATTAGGGGAGAGACTATTTCTAAATGATCGAGAAATAAATTAAATTAAATTTGAAATTTTAATTATTTGATTATTTTTCAACTTAATTTATACATTAAATTTTAATTAATTGATATCGCCAACTTGTTGCCTGTCTGGATGAGCTTTTGGGAGGTTAATAAGTACTTTTCTTCAACACAAAAGCCTTTTAAAAGAAAAATAAGTGTTTGACTATAAAATAAAAAAGTATTTCTTTAATAAATATAACTTTTTTGGCAACCAAAATACAGTTTTTTAAGAAGCTTACATTTAGAGCTTAAAAAAAAAAGTCTCTTAAATGACTTTTTAGGTAAATTTTTCCGATCAATTAATGACCCTATTTTTAGTCCCTTTTGTCTTTATGTTTCACACGTAATTCTCATAATACCCATAAATTTATCTTCCCGTTTATTATGTATTTAACTATTTACTAAACTTGAATTTTTATTTTAAAATTTATATAATATTATTTGACTTTTTACTATATATTTTAATATTTATTTTTTATATTAATTTACTTATGTTATAATCCATATAAAAGATTTGGATAGATATATTTTGATTTATGTTTTAGATGGTTTAAAATTATATAATCATTAATATACTGTGATTTGCATATTGTTTAATATACTTTAAATAATATTTATATGTATAAATAATTTTATTAAAAAATAAAATAATGTTAAAATTAAAAATACTTTTTATTTTTATGTTGCCAAGCAGTCTACTGTATGAAACTTTTTTTTAAAAAAATTAAATGATATATAAATAATCAATTGATTTCTTAAAAATGTTCTTATCAGAAAATAACTCCGGAAAAAAGCTGTACGAATAAAACCTGTATTGGTACAAGTCTAACCAAACGGAGACGTAGTGTAAACAACATTGTCGGTTTTAAGAAAGGAAGTTGTAAATTAATGGTGTACAAGCTGGCTATCTGACCGAAAGTGAAGTGTGAACGCCTGAATCTCGAACCTTATGTTAACCTTTTCTTAAGTTTGAATCAGTACAGACGTACATACTTTCACTTTCTCGTGAAAATAACATAATCACTTCTCTTCAAGATTTCAATTCAAATGTGTTATAATGCACGAATGAGACTGAAAAGAGAAAAAAAAAGAAAGTGACACACGTTAGAATTTTAGTCAATCTTAGTGTTAGGAATTCTTCCACACCTTGTCAGCACTTTCTTTAGATTTAACTTGTGAGTCTACAAGGTCAAAAAATTTTCACTAAAATTTTAAGTTTGGTTCAGTCAGATTTTGCTGGATTGGATTATCGTTGTTTTGATCCATGCTCTTGCGTGATCTTGACTATTGAACACCTGCAAGATAAACAAAGGCACGCCGGGGGTTGTTTCCCGGGAGACCCCTCCGATGCTCAAGTCAGTATTTAGGTGTAGATTTTTTGGCTGCTATAAACAAAGAGAAATAGGGTTGTATCGTCATACCTGAATTACGGTAGAATAGTACCTTATATACCTGGAGTTGCCGCTAGGTTTAGGTCTTTACGTGAGTCACTGTGTTTGCATGGGAGTCCTACTCCTGATGGGCCGAGCGGGCCGTAGTCGTTGGACCGTCGTCATCCGGGCTTGGTGCTGGGCCTAGGAA
Organism: Erythroxylum acuminatum; assembly: GCA_026284645.1. Classification (NCBI taxonomy): domain Eukaryota; kingdom Viridiplantae; phylum Streptophyta; class Magnoliopsida; order Malpighiales; family Erythroxylaceae; genus Erythroxylum; species Erythroxylum acuminatum. Next base: position 14,125,803 of record JANKOD010000192.1, read on the forward strand.
AGCCGATTCAGCCGACCCGACCAAGTTTATATCCTGATTTAATTGTAATTTAGTGATAATTATTTAAAAGCATTAGTTATTTTGTACATGTTTAAATATATATGATAAAGTCAATGAGATAATTATACACTACAAATGAAATTATAAGGAGATTATAATTATAATGTTCATATTGCATTTATGTATTATCCCTAAATTATTTTTAGTTATTATTCTATTAAGACTAGACATTAGTATAACGTAAAAAAACTAACACGTGTTATGTTTTTCCTTATGAAGAAAATAGTCAATTTTATAGACTAAAGCTTAAAGATATTTAAATAAATGTGCAAGTACTTGTTAGAAAACAAGTATACAGGACAGACCAGATATGCTAAATTCATTTGAAACATTACTTGTATGTTTATGGAAATTTTCATTGTAATAATTGGATAAGTAATTCTTTGACTTGAAGTCTCCAAAGTTATCTTGCAAAATAATTGTTATTTTTTATACCACTTATGACATATTCTAATTATGGGTAATTCAGTTGGTAGTTATTAGATGTCGCATGAACTATAGTTGTCGCATAAACTATAGTTGAGAGATTAAGATAGGATTCATCACCCTAAAGTAATTAGGAAGAAAGTTCTGTTATTCTCGATTAATATTAATTCGGGAAATCCTTGACCAAGGTGGAATGACATTTTGTAAATAGTTTATAAATGTCATTAATTGAATCGATAGCTAATGGCGAATAACTAATACGATTGGACTTAAACTAGAGTAGACATTAATTATATGATTTATGTCTAATCGGCATGATTTATATCTAATCGGAACATTGTATAAGGAAATGATTAAATTGTACGGAAAAATCATACACATAAAACTTAATCAAAATCACTTTGACATTTTTAAATATTTACGTGATCACAATGTGTTGCTAGACGTCAATATTAATTTATATGATTATAAATTATTTACTTAGAAAATTAAAGAAAAATTAAAAGGAGCTTTAATTTATCTAATTAAAATTTATGAATTAGAATTATAAGTTATAATCATTGTTAACATGATTAGGAACCTAATGAGACTCAAATAAAGATTAAGTTGAAGAAAATAAAATTATTTTAATTAAATTAGATTTGATTATAAGCTTGAAAAATTTTATGATTAAATATGGTATATTTCATAAACAAGGATCAATGTGAGATATTAAATCTTATTTAGGCATAATTAATATTTAATTATAATTATTCGTAATTCTAATTAAATTTTAATTAAATTACTAAAATATTCAAAACTTATTATAAATAAATTCAAATTCTAATAAAATTAACACCTCTTGCTTAACTCTCTTTAAAAGAGTTATAAAATTTTCTCAACTTATTATGTGAATAACGTTAAAATCTCGACACTTATATAGTTACGATGATTAAGATAACTAGATTTTTTTTTTAGGGAAGATAAATAGATTTTGAAAATGATTTAAATGATACGACTAAAAAAAATCAAACTTCAAAATAAAGTATCAATTAAGATTAATGCTTTAATATGACCTAGAATTAAAATGATTTTAATTTTAAAAAAATCGAAATACAAAATTAAGGATATTAAAGTAGAATTTTAGTTATATTTTTTGATTTAATTGTTTATTTGTTTAGAATTGAAATTAAGGCCCTAAAATTTAGATTTAGATTTGATTAATTTTAATCTAAAAAGTTTAGGTTGAAATTTCAAAAGAACTTAGATCTAATTCAATTTAGAATTAAATTGTTAATATGATTAATAATCGTTTAAGAGTTAAACAATATATTAATCAATAGATGAATAAGAAACCCAAAATAAAATTAGAAATCCAGAAAATTTTGATTGTTGGCCAGCAACGTGAGAGACGAAAACTAGATCACTAGAGGATGGATCTGTTCTTGCTTGGAGAAGTTTTCTCCTCGGTCGTGAAAAGCACAAAGCACTAGGCAATGATTGAGAACTGCAATTTTTTGGGTATTATTTTTGTGTTATGTGGTTACTAGAAAATAAGAAGGATGTATGGCTGCCGACGAAGTTGGAAACACGAATTGGAAAAATGCTGGACATAGTGCTCCTTGCGGCAGCTGAGTGGCAAGGGTCTGGCAAGTGAGGAGTTGTCGACATCCTGGTGGCTGCGTTTGAAGGTCTTCCTCTGGCGGCTATTGGCGAAATAGGCAACGACTTGAACAGACATAGAGAACTTCACCTGCAGTGAACCACGATCGAGATTAGCGGTGGTTTGGGACAATGAAGCTGGACTGGGTGACAGTACGACTGGAAAGGTAGATCCTTGCGGTGCCTACGTCTGGAGTAAAATGTGACCTTGACTAGCCAGTGTGAATGGCGGCTGTGCATGTAGGAGGTGGCAACTCGGTGCGGTGGCTTCGTCTGGGAGTAGTGCTGGTCGACGTGAATGGCTGACCGCTAGGGCAAATTGGGAGTTGCCACTGGCCGGTGGCAGTGGAAGGGGGCAACAGTCCTTGATGGTGGCGGCGGCTGCAACATTTGGACGCTAGAGTTTGTGAAATTAGGGTTTCTAAAACAAAAAGAAGAGGAGTGTTTAAATAAGGTTTGTTTGGTCACTGGATTAAGATAGTCCAATCCTGATTTAAAACAGAGTATATCAAAACTTATTCCAACCATAAATTTTAATTAACATCTAAAAATTAATTCTAAAATTAAATTAACTAATTTTCTTAATATGACTAAGATTAATAATTAAATTAATTCTTATTTAATATTTAGAAAACTTGTTTCTAAAGCTATAATTAATTATTTTTAATTAAATTAAAAATTAAAAATTAAAAAATTATTTTATTAAATTATTAAGAGGATTGTTTTCTTAAATAATTAAGAAAATTGTTTTTAATTAAATTTATTTATTTCAATTTTCTTTAAACGAATTAAATTTATGATTTAATTGTTTAGAGAATTATTACTCAATTTATTTGGAAATTATGTCTTTATTTGTAAATAATAAGTTTTTTCATTTATTAGAAAAGATATTTTCTTGATTAAAATTTGAAAAAAATTTCATTTATTGATTAAGAAAAAATATTTTGAAAATAGTTTTCTAATTTATTAAGGAAAGATTCTCAAATTAATTAAGAAATCAATTTCTAAATAAATACTATAAATGACTTTCTTAATTAAATTTAAAAGTGTTTTATTTATTTTTGAAAGTAATTTATTTTTAATATTAAAAATTCTAATTAAAGAAAAGTAATTTCTAATAAGATTAGAAATAATAATTTCTAATTAGATTATAAATAGTTTTCTAATTGAATTAGAATATGTTACCTATATAATTTTGAAAATTTAGTTGTTCTAAATTATAATGAGCAAGAAGAATATTTTATTAAAAATTGTTTTCAATTAAATTTTATAAGGAGTTAAGATAATTGGAAATAGTTTCCAACTAGAATTGAAAATTATTTTCAAATCTAATTAAATTTCTATTTGAAATAGGAATTTAATTCATTTAGGAATCAATGGTTTTAATTTAATTTAATTTTCCAAAGAGTTGAAAATATTATTTTAGATTATGAAGATCAATAACTAGAATCAAACAAAGCTTGATATTTTATGTATATAATTTAATTATAAGTATAAAAGTTGCATTATTTATTTATATGTTTGATATATATATATTAGATGCATGTAAAATTTTATGTTTTATATGTGTAATATTTTACATGCAATTTTGTGTTGATGAGATGAATAAAATTAAATCTCTTGTTAAAATACTAAATACGCATTGAGAAAGTGATTGTTGCCTTCTATTGTTATAAGAATAAACAAGAGTTCTATTTATTGTGAGACTTGTTTAGCAAACTTAAGGTCACTTTAGCTCGAATATGTTTACTCTTATGACAGTGAGTTCTACTCAACTAAATTTGTGTGATTTGGATGAGGAAATTCATGATCACATGAATTTAGAGACAGGATTCGGAATAACATATAAGATATGTTTTAGCAAGAGTTGTAACATAATAATCTAGAAATCACTTGAGATGTGATTGATAAAGTTGTTATATATCTAATTTAAGTTTAGTTAGTTTATTGGGCAAACTTAAGATTAACTATATTTGAATGGGATTATAACGCACTAGAAAGATTAAAGTAATGGGATCAAATAAAATAATGGGAGTAACTAAATATATGATTAAGGACATAATCTCATTTGTTAGTTATGACAGATAATTAATTACTTGCTTTCTTACATTTATATTATGTTCTGAGTGGAATTTACCTTATGTAGTATAGTTGATATTAAGTTAGTGAACCTAATTTCTTAGACATAGTTTATGTTTGAGAAGAGTTTTCAAAGTTAAATAGAAAATTGTTTGCCCATTATGTAATTTTGTTATAGTTCTTATTAAGGATTCGGTGACAAAGTTTTAGAGATATGTCAAAATCATATAGACGAAAAATGTAATGACATTTTGAGTTGACTAATGTCTTATAAACTTTGATGATAACATGGAAGCTGTATGTCAACATCATGACAACAAGATGCAAGAGGATCCATAGAGTAAAGCTAAAAGGTAGAGTACCTTATTAGAATTGTTCCACTTAATTACTTAATTTAGCCTACTAAAAGCATAAAGATGGACATCAATTAAAGGTGTTTGCTATAGAATAATAATAGTTGTCATTGGAGGAAAAATGATTGCATGAATTTTCTTACCTATATGAGATATGATAGAGATCATATGTATTTCTAGTTCAAGCTTATGAGTATTTAATATTGATTTTAAATTCAAAATTAATATAATGTTCAAAGCATGACAAGAAATAGATTGTTAAGTAAAAGTGGTTTATCCAATTTTATACAAATATTTTGTATGTGTTGGATCAAAGGAGACTTATGCTTAATAGAAGTGGCAAGAATACAAAGTTGGATAACCGAGACTATGCTTTTATGTCATGTTGGTTAAATCAACATAACGAGAATCATAAAGTTAAATACTAGAATATATGTATCATTTTGATTATGAAACTTGTCAAGTTGAAGAATAGCCAAATCAACCTTTAGTGAAAAAATGATGATGGTATTGAATTGTTAAATTTATGTGTGTGATGTACTGGAAGAATAACAATTCATAAAAGGATGGTAACAATGTTTCATTATATTACTAAAGACTTTATGTGATATAGTCATATGTATTAAAGAGAAATGTTGGTTTCAAATTTTGAAATGTTTAAATTGTTTAAATCTAAGTAGAAATTAAGCATTGAGAATGTTGAAGCACTTCGATGAGATCATTATAGTAAGTTTCAAATTTTTAGTTATCTATAGGGAATGAGATTCTCTAGTGACTACCTTAATAATAAAATTCCATAAGAGTATGGATTCATGTAATGAAGATAATACAATATAAGATATTATATGATGAAGTATTATTTTTCCTATAGCTATGCTTAGTACAATGACTTACCTTCAATAGTCCGAATTGAATCTATTAGCAAGATTTCATATCATATATGAAACATTAAGACTTTGAAAGAGCCAAAGTTAATGATATGTGATACTATTAAGTTTAAAACTAAATTGGATAATAAAAGGTTATCCAAAAGGTTGAATATAATCTTACAGACCTATTAAACAAATCGTTTGTTTCAAGGTATGTTTATAGGAGAATGGTTCTCAAGATAAGTAGTGGGAATAAGATGAAATTTGAAAAGTTATTAAATTTGAAAGGTTCAAATCTCACGACAATAAATCCAACTAAAACTAGTTCCTTGTATGATACATTTGATGTATAATCGAAAGCTATGAGACATTGAAAGATTCACTTTCATGATGAATTCAAATAATTTCCTTTTAAGATGACTGTGAATTTAACACCTCTACATGAAGGTTAATGGGAGTATACTTGTTCTCTTTAATGGGAGTATGTGGAGACATATTGCTTATAGAGAACAATAATTCTAATTGTCAATTGTTGAAAATATAATTATCCAAGGACAAATCTTATTGGTTATGAAAAGGTTATAGCTTAATTCAAGGAATTAGATCTGTAGAGATATATTAGAAGTTGTTCACCTATTTAGATTGGAAGTTGTTCACTTATTCTAAGTAATCTACTAAAGATGTTTAGTATTTAAGATATCTGATACTTATGAAGTATTAACGATATTCATTATTCTATATATGAGTTGATATTTGAGTTCAAGATGATAAGGATATAAATTTAGAAGTAAATTCTAATTAAGGTCTATTTAAGAACAATATCATTCAAGATTGGAAAGGATCCAATGTAGCAACGGTTACTGATTATGCCATAATACATTTTTCATTTAGTTGAAGTGATTAATTGGATTACTAGGTTCTTTAATAAACTTGATATAGTTCCTTGCATTGTTCAAGGCGGCAATGTACTATGGAACATTAGAGTTATTGGGCATGTAAAAGGAGCTAAGGTCTCATCAAATATCAAACAATGTATTTTGGTATATTTTCTTAATTATAATGATAATTAAGATGTAAGTTGTAAGATTTAAGATTTAAGCAAGTGCTCACTACATAGAATCTTGTAGAATTCTCTATTTTGTACATATTTAGAAGTTTATAGGATAATTATAAATTGCAAATAAAATTATAATAAGATTATAATTGTGAAATTCATATTGCATTTATGTATTATCCCTAAATTGTTCCTAGTCATTGTTATATTAATAATGGATATTAATAGAATATAAAAAGGTTAGCACATTTTATGTTTTTACTTATCAAGGAAGTAGTCGATCTCATAGACTAATTTACGAAAATACTTAAGCAAATATTATTAGAGTTATGTAAATATAATGCCCTGGAAAGCAAGTGTATTTATATGTAACTTAATCTTCTTCAGTTACAGTTTTGTAATGAAAATATTTATTATTAATAACACAAAAGAGTTTGATTTTTATGAGCATTATATATCTAGTCATAAGGTACCGAGATTCTTTTGTAAGTAATATACATACACGTAGAGATTTATGGGAAACATGTATATTATAAGAATCTAAAATAATAGATTCACAGTTGAATAATCAAGTTAGTCGCTTGATTATGGTTTAGCCTGTAGTGTTGCGATTTATCTCCATGTAAGTAAAGGAGTTTACTTTAAGGGAATGATGAGTTTCATATCATGATATTAGTCGAATATCGATAATGGAACTATTAAATGAATCTGGAGTCAAGTATGTTTTCGAGAATAAAGTAGGTCGTTGCTTTAGTCTTAAAACATACATTTTTAACATTTGCTTATTATGGACCACAATCTTGATGAATGGTGAACCCATATGTGTTTCATTATAATTCTTGGTATGATCAGAATAGATTTTTATAGAGTATTAATCCAGTTTTTGCATGTTGGAATTATTAATTAAAACATGTATCAGGGAACATTCACCCAAATAAAGAGTTTATCGTGATATCATCACTTCTAGGTGCTTTATGGAGATTGGTGAATAAACTGGTGCTAGTAGTCTTAACACTAAGATGAGATCTTGTGTGTTAATCATCATATAGAACAGAACGGGAGATTTAGAAGGAAAAACCAACATAAGGGCAAAACGGTAATTTTACTCTTTGTTGTGTGGATGTCTATAACAAGGTTCATAATAGGGTTTGCAATTGGACATATTATTTCAAATATGTATTCTCATAATATTTAGTAATTCAAGAATTCAACTAATCGTGTTTAGTTGAATGATATTTAGTTAATAAGCTAGAATTAATTTTAATGAGATTAAATTAATTTTGGGCTTATTGGAGCTTGAATTATCTAAGTCTAATAAGATTTCTCATTTGGCTTAAAAGAAGGTTATCAAGCAAAGTAAGAAATGTAAATGGAGGTTTTAAAGCCCATGATTGAATGTTGGGCTTGCACTAATTAATGGTTAATTAGAAGCCCAAATGTACATTTAGAAATGAGTTGGATTTTGGTTTAATGTAATTGATTAGATTAGTTATATTAAAACAATTTTTTTAAAGAAAGGAGAAGGAATTTCCATTTTGTTGGGCTGAATGTGCAGCTGTGCATTTGGCATTGAATTGTGAAATAAAGATGGTATTTATCCTGGTTTATCATCATTAAATGGTGTAATGATATTACCATTAAATGGTTTAATGGTTGTCTTTTAATGATAGCATGTAATGTAACCTTTTTAGCTTTCATTTGATTAAAGAAGAAAGAGTTACATTGGATAGACCATCTTCCTTCTTTCATCATCAAAAACCGAAATTGACATGTTAATTTTAGGTTATTGGTCTTTCCATATAGCCATCTTAAAATAAATGAGAAGGGTCTCATTTAATGGCTTCTTTATGTTTGATTAAAGAAATGGGTGATGCATTTGATGCTATTGTTCTTCTTTCTTTTCATGCATAACCGAAATTGAGGAGTGCAAGAAAGGGTTCTTGCATTGTTTTGACACTCTCTTTCCTCTTACCTATTGTTGGCCCCCGAATTTTTATTATTATTATGCATGATTTAAATTAAGGTTGAGGTTTTGAGGGATTAATAATTGGGATTAATTAGCATGTTAATGTGGGTAAGATAATATGTCATAAGTTAAGGGAATTGAAGTATTAAAGTAGTAAGAGTAAGTAAGGGAAAATTGGGCAAGTCACATAAGTTTAGAAACCTTAAGGTATTGAAGGAGGGGAAAAATGGGAAGAGGAAATTGTTAGCTTGCATTTAAGAAGCCAAAAACGTGATTGAAGAAAAGAGAGAAGAGAGAAGCATGAGAAATAGAAAAGAAGAGAAAGATGAGAGTTATGCTAGGTTTTGACTTTTCTTAGTCTTAAAGAGTGATTTTGAGGTTGTGCAAGGAGGGGAAAAAGGTAGAGGAAAACAAGAGCTTTCTTTTGAACCAAACATTTCATCTTTTGATGAAGATTTAAGGTAAGAGCATTATTAATGCTGTGGATTTTAGAAGGGTTTCAGTTCAAAAGCTTAGAAAATGCATGGGTTTAGGTACTCTAGGAGCAATTTTAGTAAATGTACTTTGCGGATCTTCAATTTTGCAACCCATTTGAACTTAGGATTTTTGTCTATGAAAAGAGAATCAAGAAAGACAAAAGGAGCAAGAGGAGAGGCACATTTGAGCAAGTAATAAGCAAGGAAATTCAAAGTGGGTTTCACTTTATAATTAAGTAATGAGCCATTAAAGTTTCTTTTAAGAAATGATAAGAAATGATTTTTCAATAACCTTATTCATGTGCATTTATTGCTTTTTAAATGTTGTAAGAATGTGCTACATTGTTGTATATGAATTGTGTTAATTGTTGATGGAAATGAATTTTAAAAGAATAGCAAGTTTAAGAAATCAAGTTTTAGAAATGCATATGAAATATTTTATGCTCATGAAATACAAGTTTTGCAAAAATGTGCCATTTGGGGCAAACTATTTTTAGTTCATGAAATATGTGTTATGTGGGTTTGTCATAGTCCCTCAAGAATGTCATGTGCACGTTGACTAAGTTATAGACTTCTTCCGCCTGCCCGCTAGTGGTACGGAACTCCTTCATGGGCTCCTTCAAGTTGCGGCTACACAGGAACATTATGTAGAAATGTGTAGTGTGTCATGTTTATGGATCTACCCAAACCGTTTTGATATGTGATCGCGGCTCTGTCGTTCGATCCTAGAATCGACCTTGGAAACCGGTCAAAAATAAAAATTCCAAGATTGCAGTAAGCTGAAACCTCGGGTCGTCTCACTTGTTGAAACCGACGAAAAAGGTTTAAAGCTAGCCTAAAGTCAAAAACATGCAATTTAAAGCTGATAAAAGTTGGGGGGTTTGATATATTAATCGAAACTGGTAAAAGTAATTAAAATTGAAGAAAAAGTATTAAAGAATATTTTTTGGATTTTTGGGAATTATGAAAATGACAAAAACTAAGTTTGTAATCAAATTGATAAAATCCTCTTGAAAATGGGCGCAGGCTATCACTGTTCAAATTCAATTTTCGGGGGCAAAATCCACTAAGTTTCGAAAGATCAACCTTAAAAACTCTTTAAGTCCAAGGATTTAATTAATCAACTCGAT
>JANKOD010000192.1:14145009-14165747 GCA_026284645.1 Erythroxylum acuminatum
CTTACATTCTAAAAATGAAAAAAAATTAATTTAGCGCTATCAACCATCTATAAATTGTTGCAAGATACGAACCAACACAATGAAAATGGAAACTAAGACTCTTTGAATCTTAATTATCAATTTCCTTCCCACATTAGTATACAATATCTAACTTGATAATGGGCAAAAATATACTAATAATATGTCGATTAGGTTAAAATATAATTTATGGTATGCCATAAGTCTAATAAGTAAACTTGAATGAGATTGTTGAATGGACCCGAAGACCTGTAATACAATTAGTAATATAATGTCCATCCAAAAACGGACTAAACATCTTAAAATTTTAATTATCATAAGATTATATCAGCCCATATTGATTAATTTAACATTCTCTCACTTGAACTGCATAGTCGTATCATCAAAGTAATTTTTGTGGTCAAACTAATCATATATAACCAACACACTATTATAGTGTATGAGTTTTACATAATTAGGCGTTACTAATCCAAAAGTATAACAACAATATCAATATGGATTCAACGTAATAAATATCATCAATTTATCACTTATCAGAAATATAAATTTATAAAAATATCATAAAAAATGATAAAGATCCATAATAAGTATATAGTACACAAAATTTAAGCAATCGTCACAAAAAGTGCAAAAAAACATAAACTTCCAATAAAACAAAGAAAAACTAGGCTCATAACAGTCTTGTACTTGAGATATATTCCTAAAACACAGATGGGTAAGTCTATAGTTAGTGGATCTATAACATGGTGCTTGTAGGCACATACTTAATAATAACAAGAGACTTTTTAAGCACATTAGTCATTGGAGTTAAAAAGTAGTTGTTATAAGCACATTAATCGACTAATATGCATTAAATACATAAGATCCATTAGCCATTAACTATTGCTTGATGAATATGTCATCTAATATTACTAAAAACTCTCAATTCATCAATTTTGATAATTTTAATCTACATTAATTGATTACTAATTCATTTAAGTCAACCAATCCCCCAAAAACCATAATCCTAACATCTTCAAATGCTCAAATTTCATTTTCCTGATACAAATACTTTTCAAAATATTTTTTAGAAAATGTTTTAAGGTTCAAAATGGTTTTTCTTAAAATTAAAACTTTAATCCCCCTTTATGAATGAAAATAATCATGAAATTAATTAAAAAATGATGTATTTATACATGGTGAGGATTTAACATTATCAAGTTGGATAAATGAACATTACAATGAACATTACAAATAATCTATGACTTTGATATACCTTGATCTTTTTTGTCCTCCATGTTGATCTTCACTTGAATGATGCAAACTTTAAAATTTCCTTAGCAATTTTATGAAATATTTCTTGATATATAGATAGGTAAAATTTGATCTCATGTTGCCTTTATAAAAAAGTAAAACTCATTTGTAATATTTATGTTTTGTTATCATCAAAATATTAACTAGAATTAATAGACACATCTTCTGTGATTACATTTTGAGCTTTTTGTACTATAAGACCAACTAATGGATTAAAAACAACACGACCAAGGATAATGATTATTCTTTGAACATAAATTTCCTAGGTCCTTGGCTTGCTCTAATGTCATAGATCTTTTTATCACTAACAAAAGTCTTAATCTTAGGTTTAGTAGGAGAGTCATCTCTCAAAGTCAAGATCAATTTCATGATTGTTAAATTCATCATAAAAGATTCAACCCATTGCTTGTAATTAGTCCTGTTAAGCTTCAAATAGCATATGATTGAGGATTGCTTAAATTTGAAAAAAAATCATAAGAGCAATATTATTATACATGTAAAACAAGATTGGGCTATTTTCTCTTTCTTCAACTTCCTTAAATGATCTATGAAAGTCTATATTGAATGCTAGAGTTTATTGAGCATAAAAAATGACTCATTTATATATAATAGCAATACATTAAATATCACAAGCAAATGCATAAATCAACTATCAATAGGGTACCAAAATTGTGTTAATTTATAATGTTCAAAAGATTCTCTTCACCATTCTAAGCATCCTACTAAATAATGAACTCATTGATAGAATACTTTCACTGTCCTTATGAATCTTAACAAAAAAATTAATTAATATTAGAAGAAAATAATATCAAAAAATATTTAAATGCTTAAACTTAAGAGAGGTAAGTTCATAAGCATAAAATATTTAATTATGTCCAAAACATGATAATAAGATCAACATAATCAAAATGTTATAGTAAACAAATGATAACTAGTTAGAAAAGACATAAAGCTATCCAAAAAATATAGCAAAGTCATCATGTAAATAGATAAAATATTCATTGTAACAAAACATGTCAAAACACTCCTCTCAAATGATAGTATTTTTTTTAACTTTTCTTTAACTACTCTTTAATTTTTTGAGTGGAAAAACTATAAATATACAATCATGAACAAAGCTATAAATTTACAAGTAGAGGTAATAATAGTGAACTAATTATAAATATTTTAAAATGGAAGAATTATAAATGTAACAGTGATAAAATTATAAACATTCAGGAGTAATAAAATTTTAATACTTCATCTTCAATCTCTAGATAAGTGAGTAAATTATGACTCAACCTAGTGATATCTTGTTAACAAGGAGGCCATTTGTGATGATATTAGATGGACTTAGGTCCTCTTCCAAAAATTAAGTGATCCATGGGAACAATTTGAACAAAAAAAACCTAAAAAGGTGATAAAACATAAAAAAGCAGTAGGCCATGGTGGAGCTTCGAAAAATCCAAATTAAAAAAGCCTTTTTTGTTAAAAAATATGACCCAAAACACCTATGAATTCATGTACAAATGATACATGATGTGCTTGAAATTTTTTTTCTAGAAGTGATACGTGATGTGCTTGAAATTTTTTTATATCCATTGTTAACAAAGGTGTTCAAGAATGTGTGTAAAAGAACACAAAAACATATTAAAAAAGAGACAAAGATAATTTTATAACTTATGAAAGTGGCTCTAATACACACATCCAATATTCAATTCTACAACTAACCAATATAAATTTCATAGCTTTGAAGCATGAATATATAATATGATTAGGAAACTTACCTCTTAAAAACAATAAAACTTGATTGGAAGCCATTGATCCTATATAAACTGTTGTAGAATAGGAAGCAATACAATGGAGAAGAAAACTATGAATTTTTTAATCTTATTCATAACCTCCTCTCACACCATAACATAATTCTTAACTTGATAATAGGTAAAAATACGTAAATTAGGTTAAAGGGTAAAGGGCGCAAAACTCCTTTATGGTTTAAGTAACTTTAAAAAATTCTTTAATATTTAAAAATCTAGAAAAACTTCTTATAGTTTTAAATTTTCAAGAAAACTCCTTTTCTTAGACTTCTAGTATTAAAAAAAAAAGATAAAACACACAAGACATGAAAAACATCTCTAGATCAATCAAATGGTGTTGACATGACTACTCAACCCAACTATTAAAACTGATCCATATTATTAGGTAAAGTCGAGTTTAATTAGATTAAGTCAATTTTAAGAACTGATTAAATCATCGTATCAGTAATATTGGATTAATCAATGTGTGTTATTCATGTCTATATGTGTTTAATTGTTATTTTAAAAGGAAAAAAACTCAAAGAAAAAGAGTTTTTTTAATCTAAAATTTTATAAAGATTTCTTTTAAAATTTGAATATTAAAGAGTTTTTTCAAATTTACTTAAATCACATGGGAGCTATAGGTCTATCTTAGACTAAAAATATATTTATGGTGATTCACAAACCAAAATAGGCTTGGGTGAGATTGGTGAATGGATCTAACAACATATAGTACAATTAGCACATAATTCATCTTATAAATAACTTAAATGTCTCGTACACATAATTAAGATGATAATTATTATAAAATTATAATCTTAAAATTAAAAAATATACAATACGTAATATATGAGTTTTTAGTACGAGCTGAGTGTCATAACTTCAATTGAAAGATCCGTAGGTTCTAAATGAACATGTCAACTTCAAACAACCATAATAAGTAAAGTGAGTAAGTGAGACTTTATATTATATATATATATATATATGTAGTTATTGTAATGCATAACACAAGCCTTAGTTACGCGCCTAGGATCAAACGTAAAAGTGAATAAACGGAGAAAATGAGAAAATACATGATTTGCTTTCCATATATTTGAATGAGCTTTTTGATGTCAAAACCTTTGAACTTTCTCGACAACCTTTACAAAAGTTGATCACCTAAACGTTGTTAACGTCTTTCTTAATGTGTAAACCTCTTAACGGGTCAGAGAATCTGAACGTTCATGACTTATTTAAGCAGACAATAGGAGACCTTAACAACTATATATAGTAACCATATTGGGTCTCCCCATCATAGGCCCAATGCATGTTTGGCCCACATTGATTAGGGTCTATTTTCTTCTTTAGACTTCAGCCCATTAAACCAGATCCTTTATTGGACTTCTTTATTATCTTTAATCAGACCATATCTAATATAGTACGATTTCTACTCTCAGATACTCCATCATACTGTGGAGTTGTAGGAGGAGTCTATTGTGAGATAATCCCATTCTCTTTTAAGTAACCAAGAAACTTGTGGTGTAAGTATTCATCACCTCGATCTGATCTAAGTGTCATAATGCTTTTACTAGTTTGTTTCTCAACATTAAGTATAAATTCTTTTTAACTTTTCAAATGATTCAGAATTTTTTTATAAAGTACACAAAACCATACGTAGAATGATTATCTGTGAATGTAATGAAATATGAGAGTCTACCTCGAGCATTAGTTGACATAGGCGTATATACATCTGAATGTATTAGCTCTACTAACTTATTGGCACATTCTCCCTTTCCCCTAAAGGGTAATTTGGTCATCTTTCTTAACAAACAAGATTCAAAAGTTTCATATGATTAAAAATCAAAAGGATTCAGATATCCTTCTTTACGTAACTTTGTGATTCTAGTTTCATTGATATGACCTAGCCTGTAATTCCATAAATAAGATTGATTTTGGTCACTTAACTTCCTTTTCTTGCTATTTATGTTAATAACTAGCCTTTCAAGATATAATTCATACAAACTATTTGTAAGTAATCCAGATCCATAATAGACATCATCTTTATAAAAGGAACAACTCTTATTCTTAATAATAAAGAAAATCATCTAAATCTAAATAAGAAATAGAAATGATGTTTCTTGTAGTAACTAGAACATAATAACAATTATTTAGTTCTAATACAAGGTCAGAAGTCAAAGCTAAACTACAATTTTCTACAATTAATGAAGCAACTCTTACTTTATTGCCAACTTACAAGTCCACTTTGCCTTTCCTTAACGATCTACTCTATGTTAACATCTGCATGTTATTACATATATAAGAACCACATCTAGTATCTAATACCCAAGTATATGGAAGAAATGTAGAAAGGTTGATCTCAATCATAAACATATCTGAAAAGATAACTTCCTTAAGCTTATTATCTTTCAGGGTAACAAGATAAGATGTGAAATTCCTCTTCCAGTGTCCATTGACTCCGCAGTGAAAGCATGTGCCCTAGTCATTGCTCTTGACACATCCTTTGGGCTTTACTACATTAACAGAAGCCTTCTGTTTCTTGTTCTTGTTCTTCTTAGAACCTTTTTTTTCTTGCTTTTGAAAGAATCCACAATAAGCACATAACTGGGTTCCTTCTTAAGGCATCCTTCTGCAGTCTTGACCATATTCAGTAGTTCAGGAAATATTATATCCTTTTGGTTCATGTGAAAGTTCATAAATAACTTTTAAAAGCTCGAACTAAGAGACTATAATACCAGATCAACGCTTAACTCATGGTCCATGACAAAACCTACTTGGGCTAATTTTTCAATATACCCAATCATCTTCTGCACGTGTAGGTTGACTGAAGATCCTTTTGTCATCTTGCATTAAAACAGTGTCTTGGAGAATTGATACCTCTTCCCCCTACTTTGTGCATCAAACAACTCCTTGAGATGCAAAATCATAGTAGCGTCCATGTTCTCATGTTGCCTCTAAAGTTTTGGGGATATACTAGCCAACATCACATATGTAGCTTGCTCAACATCATGAATATAATGTTGATATCTCTCCCAAACCTCATCAGTCACATTTGAACTAGGCTTTGGTGGAGCTGGAGTGTCAGGAACGTATAACTTCTTTTCTTACCTGAGAAATATTGTCAAGTTTTGAAACTAGTCTGAAAATTTAGGTCCAGTCAGCTTATTAGCATCCATGATGGTCCTCAACATTAGGTTGGTACTCATCTTCTAATTTGATAACCAGAAGACATAAAAGGAGTAAGTATTAATTTATATCCAAAACTTAAATAAAATAAGGACTTTAATAAATATTTGATTACTCTCATTATTTTATTCAAATTAATAGCCCTCACTATTAAATCAAAAAGTTATCAAATAATTTCCTAGTGGGCTAAGATCCCATTTAAAATAATTGATCTTGAGTTTACTCAACAAACCAACTAAATTTAAATAAGGTTGATATCAACTTTATTAATCACATCTTATGTGACTCCTAGATCTGATAGGTGACAACTCTTTACCAAAATATATTATTCCTACCCTACCTTTAAATCCATATGATCATGAGGTTGTTTATCCAAATCTTACAAATTTAGTTAAGTAGGACCTATTAATTTAAGATAAAACATATCCCGGTTAAGGTGACCTTGAGTTTACTCAACAAGCCAAGTAATAAACAAAATTTTGGTTTTATTTTTAAATAATGGAAGTCAACTATCACATTCTTATCGTATACTTTCGATTTAAAATTTTAAAAATTATTGGTCTCATAAAAAATAATATGTTCTCATTATATTTATAATTTCAAACATAATCTAATTATGAAAGAAATTGTTTAAAACCTTTGATTGATTCTAATTATTGATTTGATAACTAATTTAATTTAATAATTCAACTTCTCGAAAAATTAAACTAAAATAAAAAAAATATTCCTAAAATTACTCTTTGAAAACAATTTTCAAAAATTTGGAAAAATGCATTTTAATTTTATTAAAAATATAAACTAATTTAATCTCCATTAAATTAATTTAGTTGAAATTAAGGCTTTAAAAATATTTTTAAAATCAAATAAAACATGAAAGGAGTGTAAGGGTTAGTTCACTCATGTCCGGCGCGTGAAGCACATGCGGCAACGGCGTTTCCCATATGTCGTCTCCCTGACATGATACATGCGCCACGTTGTTTCTCAATTTTAGGGTTTTCTTCAGTCGTCGCCTACTTCCGACCTGCACGTCGCCTCCTTCCAATCACCCCTCCACAGGACTCCACTACGCTGTTTGCTGATTCATGGGCATTAATCGCCCATCTTCACCAGTGGTGACGCCACTAAATGCTGCGATGCGCCACTGGCGGTACATATGCATAGCAAATTAAGACAACATCTATACATTATAAGTTTTTGTCAAGCAAATAATAACAAAACAATTTCCAGAAACAGAATAACCAGAAGCCAAACAAAGGAGCCGACATGAAAACAATTAATTGTCTAAAACAATTGCAACGCATGATTATGAATCTGCTTTTAGAATCATCGTATATGGATAAACCAGTTTTCAGAATGCAAGCCAAAAGGTGAATTAAAATTTTCTATAAGCAGACAAGCGGTATAATTTAATTTCAAAGAATATTTCTGAAATTAATCAAATCATAAAGCCTTAATTTTATCAAATCAATAACAATAAATACTTTAATTCAAGTTAAACAAATAAAGGACGCTGATATCACTAATGGAAACCAACCATAATTGGATAACGTAAAATAATTTTTTTTATGCTTTCTATTTAGAACCTAATAATTGAATAACTTGAATAATAAAAATACAAATCGTAAAATAAAAATCATACTTGATTTGATTTTCTTATTGAAATCCTTTGAAAGCTTTTCGATGTGTTAACCATGAGTCATTCACTTGTCCAGCCTCTAATGATAACCACAAAGCAGCTTCTCAACTCTTGAGAAAAATTGAGCAGGAGTCCTATTTATAGAAAAAGCATTAGGTTTTTTTTAATTTTTATTAAAATTAAATATCTTAATTATAATTAAAGTCAAAATCTAATTATAATTAATTTAATTTTAATAAAAACCAAATATCTCATATTTGATCCATTAAACTTTATAATTAAGTCCAACTTAATTAAAATTGATTTTTTCTTTACAAACTGCCCTTTAATGTATGACTCATTAGGTTCTTAATATATTGTCAATAAGAATAAATTATAATTAGAATTCATAAATAGAATTAGAATTAGATAAATTTAAACATATTTTAATTTATTTTTAATTATCTAATTAAACAATTATAATCATAAATCAATATTAACATCTAGCAACATATCATGACTACCCAAATATCAGAAATGTCAAAGTGGTTTGACTTAACCTGTCCATGCATGATTATAATGTATAATTTAATCATTTCATCATTCAATGTTTCAATTGGACAGAGTATGGATATAGTGTCTACTTTTTTTTATCCAATCATGTTTGTTCTTGCTAATATGTAATTGAAATTTAAAAATGTTTTTTCAAGTATCAATATACTTTGGCTAGAGAATTACATAAATCACTATTAATCAAGAACAATAGAACATTCTCTCTAATTACTTTAGAATGAATTGGCTTACTCAACTATCTTCGTATGGTTCATGCTGCATCTAAGTACTATTGGCTGAATTATCCTAAGTCAGTTCATAAGTAGCATCAAAACATAGTAACTCATATACGAGATACCTTGGTAATATAAAGTCTAAGGATCAATTATAAAACTATCATTATGACTGACATTAGTTTAAATATCTTCATATTTTAATTTATGAGATCAATTACTTTCTTCATAAGAAAGAAATATAATGTATGCTAGTTTTACCCTTTCAACAATATTCCATCTTGATGCAATTACAATTAGGAACATTTAGGAATAATATATAAATATAAATTGAATCTCATAGTTATAATCTCATCATATTTTCAATCACACGATAATTATTCTAAAGATTTACCTTTAGCATTAAAACATCAAATGTAATTAACTTAATACACAAAAACAAATAATGCCTTTTTATTGTTTAAATAATAATTTCATATATTAAATTGCAGCCAACCAATTGGCTGCAATGTGGATATAAACTAATTGGTTACAAACTAACAATGTAAGATGCAATGTGGATGCGAGTACTTGAAACTTCATGGAAGTGTAAGACGCAATGCCAAGTACCAGGAATCACAAAATGATTACATTAGCCTTTCGACTTGACATATTGGTGACTTGGTAGATGAATAATGCTAATGTTTTCTTTAATAAGGTGAAAGTTCACTCTCTGTGTAATTTTAGGGTAAAATTTTGAAAATAAATTTTAAAAAAATCTTTTAATATTCTAAATAATTAAAACTCAAATTCTAATACTTAAAAATATTTGAGAAACATTAATTATATCATATAACTCAAATTAAACAATAGACTTAAATCAGTAAATTATTAAACCTCTTAAATGAAGTAAACTTAATCTCCTAAACTAATACTTGAGAAATTTATATGAAAATTCAAATTTAAACTTTCTAGCATGAATAACTACATTTTACATATATACCACTTAAATCATCACTTAAAAGTCTATTTTAAAATAATCATGTTCACAAGTTATTATGTTTGTCAAAATTTAAAGAAATAAGAGATCTTTTAGTTTCACTTTTGTTTTTTAATATATTTTTTAATTTTTGGCTTTTAATTGAAAATTCTTTTACTGGAAATTTGTAATGAAAATTGAAAACAAAAATATTTAGTTTCATTATCTTGTTTTTTGTTTTATTCTTATTATAATATTATATGTTAATATTAAATTTTAATATAATTTACTTCTTAATATATTTAATTCTATTATTAGATTAATCAATTCTTATTATTAGAAATAAAAGATATAAATATTTAGTTTACCTAAAATAATCTATTATTATGAATAGTCGAATTGATTTTGAATGCTTGAAATGCTTTGTCACGAAATATGAGAAATGAACTTCCTTAATAAAATTACAAGTCATATTACCAGCTTTACATCAACTTAAATATGAAGTAGAAGTTGAGATTATAGGTTCAAATAGAGATTAAGACAATATGCTTCTTTTGTTTCGTTACAAAATATCATATTAATATGGACAAATTTAGTTTTGTTCAAATTATTTATATAAGTTAAAGATCTAAACTCTCCTGGAAAAACTCAAGGTGATATTAAGGGATCAAAAGAGGAGTTTTAAGAATTTATAATGCCATTGACATAGAAATTGACTTGAAGAAAATCATAGCACAGAATCAGTAATTATGAGATTTTTAGTGGAGTTCAAAAATAATAATTGTTCCCTAGATCCTCAAAATTTAATAAGATTTATATATAAAAGTGACAAGCATATGATATCCAAAGAGAAATTCGAATATGCTACTATTACATGTTCGTGAATTGAAACTACATCAACTACTTCTCTAGGTAAATATAAAAAGAGATCATAATAAGCTAAATGCCTACTCAAAACCAAAACTTATGAGCTAACAAGACGTCTTTTCAACTTAGTTGTGTTTTTTCCCAAAGAAAAAAAAAAGGAGTGATTATATGCTTAGTTCAAAGTATTTGTAATAATCACAAATGAATTGAAGCCTTCCAAATTCATGAGAGTGGTCTTCACAAGCACATTATGACATAAAGGACTAACTGTCCAAAAGCATTCAGACTCTAACTCGCACCTGCCGTTAAATATTCCCCTATTTCTAGATGCCAAAACAGTATCTCTTGATTAGATCGTTGGATTGCACTGAAGTTTGCATCTAAAGAAACTGTTTACTTAATGAATCGGATATAGGAGCCTAAGAAGGAGATAATTTCATTAGTAAATTTGTATTAAAAATGAAAAAGGAAACGGTCACAAAACTATTAGCTTAAAACCAACAAGGGTAACAGATAATGAGATATAATAAATATCATTGAATATGATTTGTTTTTTTTTTGAAAGAAAAGATGGGATTTAATTACGAAGAGTGTAAGACACCAAGTAGACTAGGAGGCGGAGTAGTCCACACTCCAAGGCCTGCATTGGAATGACTACCAATGGCTAAAACATGAGCAGCTACATTCGCAGACCGATAGACAAAATTACACTGAGCGACTGGAATCTCAGATAAGAAAGATTTACAATCTTGAATAATTAAACCAAAAGCAGAAACATCATCAGGCTTATCGATATTAATGGCTTGCACAACCAGTTGAGAGTCAGTTTCGAACAAAACTCGGTGCCAGCCTTGTGCCTTGATCCAGCTCAGCACTTCACGCATAGCAATGGCTTCAGCCACCGTGGCATTGAAATAACCTGGGTAGCGCCATGCACGACCAGCTATAAAGGAGGCCCCAGAGTTCCGCACAACACAACCAATACCCACATACCCCGGAGCACAGCCAGTGGAGGCATCAACATTAACCTTGAGCCAGTCGGCAGGGGGATAGGACCAACGAGGAGTACGGTTGACAACTACCGGAGGGACATGCGGCTGGACTCGAACTGCCTACCATGTATGCAAAACATCAACCGCCAACCTGACAACTAAACCTGGGTGCCGATGTTTATGTCGCCAAACCACATCATTCCTATTGACCCAAAGAGCCCAACAAATCATCACACCAGTACACGCCTCCTCAGAATTCAGGTGAGTAAAAGTATCACCAAACCAGCTAGCAAAGGAAACAGCATCTGTGAACCGAAAGCCCAAGCTAGATTGCTGCCAAACACGCAAAGCAAAGGGACATGTGACAAGAAGATGCAGAATGGTTTCAGAATCACTATGGCAAACCGGGCAAACATCCACTAGAGCTACGTGGCGAACGTGGAGAACACGCCGAGTCAGCAAAATATTCAGAATCGCCCTCCAAATAAAATTCTGCACCTTGAAGGGAACGGGCAGGTGCCAAAGGCGAGACCAAAGTGAGCCAGAGATGAAGAGTGGAGCAGGCGGAAGTGCAAGTAAGCTACGATAAGCACTCTTAACGGTATAGTTGCCCTTGGACTCATATTTCCAACATAAGCGATCAGCGACAGCAGAAGAACTCAAAGGAATAGAGAGTATACATCGCCTATCACGTTCATTGAACAGGGCCTGAAGCGTCTCAACATTCCAGTGTCGTTGAAGAATCAAATCGGAGACAAGAGAGACCGGAGAGGTTGCTGGTCAGGTGGAAGAAATAAAAGAATTGGAGTCATCCAATAGCCAGGGAGAGTCCCAAATCTATATCTGGGAACCTGAACCAACCCGCCAATAATCACCCCGACGTAATAAAGGGCGAGATGCCCAAATATTGCGCCAGACATAGCTAGAATTCAAACCAAGAGCTGCCTCAAGAAACTGACCATTCGGATAGTACTTGGCCTTAAGGACACGTGCGGCCAGATAGTGAGGTTTTGTTATAAGGTGCCAGCCTTGTTTGCCCAACAACGCGAGGTTAAACTCACGTAATTTTCAAAAACCTAATCCGCCAAAAGATTTAGGAGAGGTCATATGATCCCAAGCGAGCCAGTGAATGCCATGGGAGTAATTGTGGCCACTGCCCCACCAATAACGATTCATAATGCCTTCAAGCTCCGAACATAAAGTCGTAGGCAGCAAAAGAAGACTCATTAAGTAATTAGGCAGCGCTTGAAGGATAGTTTTCAACAAAATGGCTTTCCCTGCGCGAGACAAAGTCTTGTGCTCCCAAGAGTTCAACTTAGTCCATAACCGATCTTTAATGTAGCGGAAGACCTCCTTCTTGTTACGGCCGATATGAGAGGGCAAACCTAAATAAGTACCAAGGATGTCCTTCTCCACAACTTGTAGCACAGAACAAACTTGAGATCAAACTTGAGGAGGGGTATTGGCACTGAAAGTGATGGAAGATTTCTAGAAATTAATTTGTTGGCCAAATTCATCAGCATACATCTGCAAGACCTGCTTCAGAGTAGTGGCTTCATCAAGATTGGCCTGGAGGAAAACCAAACTATCGTCGGTGAAAAACAGATGAGAAAGCAAAGGTCCATGTCTAGAAATTCGAAATCCACTCAAGCTACCAACCTGAACCGCTGCTTGCACAAGCCTGGAGAGACCTTCCGTGCAAATGATAAAGAGATAGGGAGACAATGGATCTCCCTGACGGAGACCCCGAGTAGGAAAGATAGGGCCCAGCTCGCGACCATTTTGTAGAAGCCAGTATTTGACCGAAACCACGCTCGACATGACAAGAGCCACCCACTCATGTGAGAACCCAAAGTGAAGGAGCATGCGGTGTAAGAACGACCACTCCATACGGTCGTAAGCCTTGCTTATGTCCATTTTGAGTGCAGCTGTGAACTTATGACCCCGATTGCGCCGATGAAGGGTATGCATAGCCTCGAAGGCTACAATAGAATTATCCTGTATGGTCCGTCCGGTCACAAAAGCACCTTGGCTTTCAGAGCTAATGTGAGGGAGCACAAACTTCAAAAGATTGGCCAGCATCTTGGTCACAATCTTCAGGAGCACGTTGCATAAGGCAATTGGCCGAAAATCAGCCATATAGGTAGGGGCTCGCTTCTGCGGAATCAAGACCAGCCCCGTTTCGTTTAAGAAGGCTGGAATATGCCGTTGCTGAATGATGGAGATGCAAGTACGAGCAACATCACCCCCAATCAAACCCCAAAACCCTTGGAAGAAACCCGGGTTGAAACCATCTAAGCCGGGGGCCTTGTCGGCTTTCATACTAAACACAGCCGTACGCACATCAGCAGTAGTGTAGGGAGCAAGGAGAAAATCATTCTACGCGCTTGATACCAGAGACGGAATCATATCTGAAACAAAAAGGGAAGTGCAGTTCTGTGAAGTAAAAACAAAAGTGAAGTAGCGTACCATTAAATCCTGAAGGCCTGTCGCCTAGGTGCACTGATTACCATCCTCATCAAGCAGCAAGTCAATCCGATTTTTTTGTTGTCGAGCAATAGCTCGCTTGTGAAAAAAACGGGTGTTGGCATCCCCTTCCCGAAGCCAGAAATCCTTAGGGCGTTGCTTCCAAAAAATCTCGCGTTGGAGGAGAAGTTCCTGATACCGATGCTGAGCGTCTACAAAACAAGTCACATCCGTGAACCGTCAGCTGCCCCTAACTAAAGCCATGGTGGCTAAACAGTCAGCCAATTCTTGCTGCTGATAGTTCTGAAGCTCCTGACCCCATACGGACAACAGAGCACTGCAACTAGCATGACGCTCCGAAAGAGTCAGCCCCACCGTTTCAGCCCAACAGGTAGCAACCAATTCCCAACAACCCACTTCCCTGTTCCAATGATTCTTAAAACAGAAGCGGCGAGCAAGAGGCCTTGGCAAATAACAACGAAGCTGTAAGAGTAGCGGCAGGTGATCGGAAGAAGAAGTGTCGAGAACCATAGCACGTGCCTGTGGAAAGTTAAGTCTCCATGAGGTCGAGACTAAGATGCGGTCCAACTTTGCTTCAATCAGGTGCCCACGCGCTCGACCAGATTCCCAGGTGAACGGGTAGCCAGACATGGGGAAATCATAAAGGTCAGCATCAGAAACGGCATTTTGGAAATCCCTAATTAAATGCTCAGGCTGAGCTCGCCCACCGCACTTCTCGGAAGCCGCTAAGATGTCGTTGAAATCCCCTAAACAGACCCAAGGAAGATCACTATGTGAAGCTAACATACGAAGTAATTGCCAGGAACGGGAACGCCTGCTTCTGTCGGGTTCACCATAAAACCCAGTTATGCGCCAAGAGCCAAGTTGAGCCATTTGAACTTCCACATCAATGAACCTGACAGAGGAACTGATTAAATTAACAGATAAACAGCCCTTCCAAAGGAAGGCTAACCCACCACTATGACCAGCACTATCAACATTGAAAAAACCATCATACTGTAACAAAGACTTTATTTCATCCACAGTAGTGGAGTGACAAAAGGTTTCAATAAGAAAAATAAACTGTGGCTTTTGATTTCGAACGATCTCCTGTAAGGTCCTTACTGCTCGTGGGTTGCCAAGCCCACGACAGTTCCAGCTAATGGTACTCATAACTGACGGCTAAGCTCATATGGGGTGAAGCCGAAGTGCTGTCGTGTTCAAGATGTTGCTCATCAACGGGAGTAGGCACAGACAGCTCAAGACCCATTCGCCGACGCTTTGGGTCAAGAAGCACAATATCATCGGTCGAATGATTGGGCGAAACCCTTCTAGGAGCAGGGTTGTCAGCAGCCGGGAGCCCCAAAGCGGCAATGGCAACAGCGTCGTGAGTGCCTCTGGACGGTTATTGATAATGAATTCTTAAGTTAATCTTGATTCTACGATTATACAACATGATATGATGTTGGCGACGCGACCAATGTATTCTCGTCATCATAGAATAAACCCATTGATCCTGCAACGTGCATCTTATCGGTTGGTACGAAAAATAAGCATTTGATATGGTGTGACAGACGCACTCAAACTAATGCTAGGTTGAAAACTTACTTGGACATCTCTTAAACTTGAAAATAAGTTAAAGACCAGGGGCAAGAATTTAAGTCAACTCTATACTAAGCTGTCATGCTTCAATACACAGGAAAGGATGATTGAATAATGAAAACTGCAAGAATGAAACTTGATAATGCTCAGATATGGTCCAAGTTCGATTAATTTTTTTAATCTAAAATTTTAAAAAGGCATTGTTTTACTCACTTTTATATAAAATTATTAGGCTTCAAGCCGGATTATAATTATGAATTCACTAACTTTGACTTGACTATTTTTTGACTAAACATCATATTGATAAAATTCAATTTCATTATTATTGACAATGATTCTAAGTCTAAAAATAAATTTAGCTAACAAAAATGTCAAATCATTTCAATAATTTATGAAACTATAAAATTAAAATTAATTAATATTACATAGAGTTATACTTTTATTTTTCCCTTTTAAATAATATAATTTGACACACAAAATTTTTAAATAGTTTTAACATAAAGTTTGTAATAGAAGATATATGATTCTTACAAAAAATAAATAAATAATGATATATGTTAAGTAATATAATATGCTGATATATGGTAAGCAATACAAGATTTTTATTACAACTTTAACAATTCTTACAGACAAACAATAAATAAAAAGAAAAAGATAATGAATTTCATGCTTATTCCATCAAAGAGAAAAATAATTAATTATTTTTCTCGATTCCAAATGACATGAGACTAGGTAGATATAAGGTAAAAGAATTTCCTATATTTGGATTCCCAAGAAGGCTCCTTACATGTTCAAAAGCATTAATTGAAGCAGACAAAGATCTTCCTCAGTAATTGGTTTATTGACAGCCTCTTCCAACAACTTCTTAGCTTTGACCAAACTAGCAGAACATATATTGAATGATTTCCCAGATGTAGTATGAAATAGTGAATTAGATGAACCATATATACCATACGTTTTACCTAAGGAGCAAACAGTATAGAACAATCACCTTAATGTCTTCACAATCCTTTAAAAAATTAAATCCTAAAAACTAAAAAAGCTAAATAAAATGGTATAAGGAACTTATATTTGAACATGTGCATACCTGATAAAATGACTTCATCGTCGTCACAACAAACAGGCATAGTTTTCGTAATCGGTGATTGTTTCAAAATTTCCAATTTGCCTAATTCAGTATGAACCATCAGGACATCACCACCACCTCTATTTCCATCTATGTTCTCTTGAAGATTCGATGAATCTTTACATAAAACATAGTGTATATAGTCACACATTGATCTAGTAGCTTCCTAACAAAAAATGAGATACAAAAAATAACGAAAGAGAGGTAATTCGATTGATACTAAAAACCTTCAAGAAGAAAATCGACCATTGAAGGCAAGCGGTGATTAGACTTTGGTGAGTAAATTTATTATACATCGATTTGTTCTTCAGTAGGGAGACTTACGCCAGATACTTACCATCAGAGCTCATTTCCACCATCGGATACTATCTACCACGTCAACATTTCACAATGAATTTATGTAAATAGTTTTCTTTTGAAAAGTCAATAGAAACAAAAAAAATCTAAGATATAATCAATATAGAAGCAAATTGTATAATTAAATAAGGAAACAAAAAATTATGTGAAGTTATATGCAATTAAGAAAATATTCACAAAAGAAGCAAATATTATCTTAACTTAATTTTTTAAATAGCCAAAATTCCCTGCATAAGCACATTCTAAGTTTGCCACTCACCCTTAAAGATTTAATAAAACTCAGAGCACATATCATGGATTAATAAGTGATCTGACATCTTTAAGAATAGACGACTTCTTATTTGAATGTTCTTTTCACATCGGACACATTTATAATATTGTTAATGGACATCAATAAGTTAATATAACTAGTTAAAGTTTAGTTTATAACCTATTCGTATAAGAAAAGAAAGTTTGTATTACACACATAACCAATACTTTTATATATTGTCTATTCTAAACATAAGTCACAACCTACAAAAATACACACTATGATAAAAGTGATATGACTAACAATAGAAACATTATAAATAAGAAGAAGTGCTAACAAAATGAATTTGGAGATCTTGGATAATCATTCACACACACAAATATCCCACTTCCCCAGAAGTTGTTCCCACATTCTAGCAATATTAATTTTGTGATATATTAACTAAGACAACTTTATAAGATAAAAGTGATATGACTAAGAAATAGAAAAACATATAATCTTTATGAGCCTTCAAAACATAATACGAATCTACGCCTTCATCACCAACAGTGGTAGTGTTAAAGAAAAAAGCTTTAATAGTTAATTCAATCCTCATAAGCTGAAGTAGAAGTAGAAACTAGAGAAGTGAACATAGTTGAACAAGTACCTAGAAAAGGAAGAAGATGAAGAAGAAGACAACGGAGAGTGAAGGGTGGGTGTTTGGATAAGGCCTAGTTGTTACTGTTATTGCTGCCACCTGTTGAAGGTGAAGAGAGGCAATAGTAAGTTTTAGGGGTGATATTAAATGTATTTCCAAGAAAATGCTCTTAAACCTGCCAATTCAGACCATTTATGTAAATCGTAACAGAACCCTTTAGAATGTTTGTTGCTTGCAGAAATGGGCCTTGTTTTGGGCCCTAATAGTTTACATGCTTTATCCAAATAATTTATGCCCTATCTTTAGGTAATTAGGTTTTTAATTTTATAAAACGACATGATTTTGGCTTAACTTTTGGTGACGAATACAAAAATTATCCCCAAACCCTTTTTCTATATATTACACTCTATATAACAATATAGAACATATATATAATAAATAGAGAATTATGATTAAATAGAATAATATGATAACTAAGATATGAGAGAAATTATCTATTATCTATACATTCATAAATCATTATATTAATTACAGTTATTATCTATATATTTATATATCATTATATTAATTAGCATACATAATTATATTAATTTCAATATAATTCAAAAATAATTGCAGTATAGTAACAAATGGAAACTAATATTAAACATTAATATCATATTCATAAAAATAAAATTTAATATTATTGACAATGATTCTAAGTCTAAAAATAAATTTAACTAACAACAATGCTATTTCAAAAATTTATAAAAACAATATTACTTAGATTTATATTTATATTTTTCTCTTTTAAAATATATGATTTGATAATGTTATGTGGTATCACAAAACTCTATTTATTATACATAAATATTATACAATTTTATAGAATGCTATATTACATAAAATTTGTTAAACATATAAATATATTTAATAAAATCATCACTAAATCCTTACATTTGGTGACGCTTTAGCGAAAACGTAACCTAATGGTTTTGGCTACGATTTTCATAAATCATCAGCCTGAAGAGTGTAAATGAAGATAATGAAATGAAGAAAATACTCTTGTTAATCATTCTTGTCACTGAGCCTTATATACAAAGAATTATGTGCAGCAGCTAAAACTATCAATATATAATAGGGTTTGTTATAGGTTAATTGTAAGTTGTTACAAACCAACATAATCGTTGCAAAGAAAATGATGTGTACTGAGATTATTCCTTAACATGCCCCCGCAAGAGCATGTCTCTATTGAGAACATGCATCTTGTGTCGTAAAGCAGCATGACAACGTGAAGGCAAAGGTTTGGTAAGGGCATCTGCTTTATGATCATGAGTAGAGATATGTGCGACAGTTAAGTTGCCAGCTTGAACAAGTTGATGCATATAATGATAATCCAGTGCAATGTGTTTCATTCGAGTATGAAACACTGGATTTTTACATAAGTATGTAGCACCAAGATTGTCACAGTATAAGATAGGTGAGCCTTTGAAAGGCAGACGGAGTTCAGATAATAAGTTCTGTAACCACTGAAGTTCAGCCACGGTTGTCGCCAGAGAACGATATTCAGCTTCAGTGGATGAATGGGCAATAGTGCATTGGCGTTTAGCGTGCCAAGAGACTGGATTACCTCCGAAGTAGACAAGGTAAGCTGAAGGAGATGTTCTGTCGTCACCATTACCTGCCTAGTCGGCATCACTGTATGCCTTGAGAGGTGACTATAAAACACTAAAGAGCTGAAGAGCAAGCTTTTCCGGCTTACAAAGTTGTAATCCAAAATGAACGATCCCCTGGAGATATCGATAAACCCTTTTAACTTGCTGCAAATGGGTAACAGTGGGAGCATGCATGAATTGAGCAAGCTTATTGACTGCAAACACTACATCCGGTCTCATATGAACTAAATATTGAAGACAACCAACCATTTGTTTATAGACTAAAACATCAGTCGGGGCTGTACCATCATCAAGGGACAATGGGGTTGAGAGACATAAGGGTGTAGATACCAGTTTGGCATCAGACAAACCAAACCGGTCCAGAATATCTCCAATATACTTGTGTTGAGAGATGAATAAGCCATCTGCTGTGGGAATAATTTCAATCCCCAAAAAATAAGACGGGAAACCCAATTGCTTTAGTAAGAAGATGGTCGATAGAGCAGTAGTAAATTTGGACAAGAACGCTGACGAGCTTTCTGTCAAGAGTAAGTCATCAACATAGGCCAGAAGGTACGCTACAACCCCATTGCAATTATAAGTGAAAAGAGAAGGATCACTGATGTTATTCCGAAAACCATAGGAGAGGATGAAGCATTTTAGTGATTCATACCAAGCTTTGGGTGCCTGTCGAAGGCCATAGATGGCCTTGCGTAACTTACAGACATAGTCAGAATGATCTGGATGGACAAAGCCCTAAGGCTGCTTCATATAAACATCTTCAGTTAATGCACCTTGTAAAAAGGCATTGTTCATGTCCATTTGATGTATGGACCAATTATGAGCTATGGCAATTGTTGGAACCCATATCCGGATATCCAACCTCTTAAACCGAAACCTTCATACTTATGCATGAATCGGGTCCGAACCAAAAAACGAGACGAAAGAACAAAAACAAAAGCAAATCGAAGGCTCGGAACCGAAGCGAGACGAATCGAATCAGATAACTAAGTACGGAAACAAAACGAAAGCGGAAGCAAAAGCAAATCAAACTGAAAGGCATAAGGCGGAAGCAAAAGTAACAAATGGAAACACAACTCAAACAAGTCAAAGCAACCAAATGGTTCAAACAAACTTGAGGGCAAATGTCCGACGAAATTCAAAGAATCTGAAAATTTTA
>JANKOD010000192.1:14165847-14183266 GCA_026284645.1 Erythroxylum acuminatum
ATTAATTAAATCCTTGGACTTAAAGAGTTTTTAAGGTTGATCTTTCGAAACTTAGTGGATTCTATCCCCAAAAATCAATTTTGAACCGTGATAACCTACGCCCATTTTCAAGAGGATTTTATAAATTTGATTACAATCTTAGTTTTTCCCAATTCTCCTAATTCCCAAAAAAATCCAAAATTATTCTTTTATACTTTCCTTTTCTTTAATTTTGATCAACAAGCCCAAACCCCCCTTTTATTTGCTTTAATTGCATAATTCGACTTTAAGCTAGTTTTAAATCAATTTCCCACGGTTCCAACAAGAGAGATGACCCGAGGTTCAGCTTGCTGCAATCTTGAAATTTAATTATTTTGACTGGTTTCCAAGGTCGATTTTCGAATTGAACGACAGAGCCGCGATCACCAACAAAATCGTTATAGAGAAAATGATGTGTACTAAGATTATCCCTTAACACACCCATGGTCAACCTTTTGGCGATGTTTCTCTAAATTCGTCACCAATGGTCTACATTTGGCGACATTTTCCTAAAATCATCACTAAATGTTGGCCACAGTTTTTTAGAATTTAATAAAAACTACGTCATTTGTACAAATTTGTTTTCATGTTAAAAATAACACGAATATGAATTTGTCTTCATCTTCGTCGTTTGACATCAATTTTCCCTCTAGTTTCTACGTTCAAAAAGCCTTGCATGTCGCCCATCTTTGTTGTTTGTTATGTTTGTCTCCAATTGTCCATCTATCCAAGTAAGTCATTCATCTTATGTACTGTTTTTCTATTCTGCTTTCATTCTCTGGGTTTTCGTGTTCTGTTTTCAATCTTTGGGTTTTTGTTTCTGCTTTGCTTTATTGTGCCATTTGGAAGATGGTGAAAGCTTCTTCTGTACTGATCCATAATGGGTTGATTTTTTTACCATCGTACATGCTTGTTTGAGGTTAGTCTATTAAGTGTTTGATGAAAGTTTTGCTAGAGACATCCTCATCCCTGCTTCATCTTGTCCTATAGATGCTTTAGTATCTAAAAAGAGAGACTTATAAGTTATGTCTAGTATAGCTATTAGTTTACCAGCTGAAATGGATTCATTTTGTTTTGTATGAGGAATTTTTATTGATCTTGTAAACCTATTTAATTTAACTAGCATGATGAACACTTTGCAGATAAATAAGCTTCCATATGTCGTTCCTTTTGATATCATAAAATTTCTCATTGCACAAGTCTACTTATTATTCTTAGTAATATCTTCAAAATCTAAAGCCTCAATACTATAAGTAGACAAAATAAGATTTGACTATCGTAAATTTTTTCAAGTTTTTGATATCCTTGAATTCAATATTTTTGGTGAAGATGTGGATGATGATACTCAACGTAAAGGAGTTAGTGAGGTTGGTGGAGAAGAATCATTTATAACTTCTTAAGAAGCCTCCTTGGTCTTCAAAATATTGAAGAAATTCATAAGATCCCTTCATTTAAGAGATCTAACCTCACGATGTGTCTTCATCAAATTTAACATCTCTGCAAATAACAATCTTTCAATTGCTTGAACTGAATAATTTGTAGCCTTTTAAATTTTTTCTATATCGAAAAAAACAAACTTCTTACTTTGATCATCAAGTTTGAACCTTTCTTACTTTAGAACATGTACATATATAATAGAGCTAAATAATCCCAAATGTGATGTAGAAAACTTCCATGCAAATGGTCTATAAACGTCTACATGAACAAGTTAGAGTGGCTTGGTAGCTCTCATATCTCATATCTTATACATATATATCAATTGAGGCAACAACTTGACTAGGCTTGTACTATTATTAATTAGTGATAATATAGTTATTAAAGTCATACTTCTTTGAATATTCTTTCATTTCGTTAGTTAACTTAACTAAATTATTTAATTGAATTCCTTATCTAATAATTGAATTCATGCCTACAAATAAATTGGCAAAACACTTCAATAAAACTATATTGTGTTATTTTCTAAACATTTGAGGATAAAGAACCTTATATATGTTTTGAATCTCTCTTCAAGCTTTCAACAAGTTGATTGCCATTTTTAGTATATGTCCTGTTGGATCTCAAGGATGGTTAATCTCTTTTTTAACCTACTGGAAGAAAGGACGCAGGACATAAGATTAGTTTATGCAAAACAAGATTAATTTGTTCTTCATTTATGTTATAGTGGGCTCATGTTTGACATAATAAAATCTTCATGCATCTCAGAGTAACAAATGACATGCATCAAGCGTATCAAAATGATAATAAAGTAATCAAAACTCGAAACTCATATAACAGTTGTTTTTGTAATAAAACATAAAAATCCAAACATGTAATAAAGCAAACCACACATCAAGTGACAAACTTAGCAAGCAATGCCAAGGAATCCAGAGCAGAACGCACTCTTGCTTTTTTGATCGTGGGCTTCGATCGGTTCCTAGAAAAGAAGAAAAGCAACCACTGTTAAGCTAAAGATTACCCAAAGAAATAAACATAGCACTGTCATTATGTCTAACCTAATAAAGAAGGAATCTATTCCTTCTCTAAAAACGAAGAAAGAGTCAAAATTATGTTGGATAATTTTCCTCTTATCTCTTACCACAACAGTTTACTCTATTGATGAATATCGTTGACATTTTTTTTTTCCTCTTTTCGCTTCACTTCATCTAAACATCTGTGTTTGTTGCATCGTCTTAATTCCATTCCTCTTCGCCCTCAGCCAGAAGGTTGCCCGAGAGAAGAGAGAGAGGTAATGCAGCGAGGGATCTCTCTGGAGATGGCTTTCCAGTCGTCGATGGTGCGGTTGGAGAGAGGGGTTTGAGTTTACAAACAAAAGGAGAGATTAAACCATCCATGTGCCCAATTTGGTGAGCTTTCTGGAAGATGGAGTCTTCACACTCA
The DNA here is from genome assembly GCA_026284645.1 of Erythroxylum acuminatum. Classification (NCBI taxonomy): domain Eukaryota; kingdom Viridiplantae; phylum Streptophyta; class Magnoliopsida; order Malpighiales; family Erythroxylaceae; genus Erythroxylum; species Erythroxylum acuminatum. The sequence continues at coordinate 14,168,743 of JANKOD010000192.1, forward strand.
CGAAGAAGGTTGATGTCGGCCTGTCTTAGGGTCGCAATTAACACTGTACCAGTAGTCGGTGCTTTCCAAGAGTTGAAGGTGCCCAAGTATGGATCGTTAAGTACATCTTTGAATGCTAAAAGCTGGACAACTTCGAACAGTACTAGAAGTGGAAGAGGTGATCAAATCAAACAACTTAAATATTATCATAATCATATGTAAGAACATGGACATCATGTTATTTAAGAAGGTGTAGACAGAGTTGGTAATCTAATAGTGTTAGTTCAGTTAAAGCTTTGGAAATGGAGGTTTAGACTCGAGGGGTGAATCTTGTGTCTATTTTCTGTCTCGTAAATCTCAATTATCTATTTATGCAAGACTCATGCGAGATTCACATAAATAAATTACTGAAATTTATGAAATAGGGTAAAGACAGGATAAAATAAATAAAAGATCTTGGCTCGTAATCAAGAGTTTGGAATTAGAAAATTTTTATTTTCATATTTTTGTAGCGATTTTTTACTTTTAAGATAAAAAAATAAATATTTGTAATTTGAGCTAGTTGTTTTCATTTTTCTTAAATTACGAAAGAAACGGAAACTAATAGCCCAAAGTCTATCAAAAAAGTTCCCTACTTTTAGAGGCTATATGCCAATTAATAAATGCAAATGAAATTTGAGGAAATTAATAAGGATTTTGGAGCATTTATTTCAGTAGCTATGCAAAATTCCCACGAGCCAAGTGGATACGTCTTGTTCCACATTTCGCCAAATGGAAGTTCGCAGCCAGAAACTTACAAAATCTAAGAGATTCCAAAGTAATCTTATTGGTTCGTAACTTCACGCGGTAACATCGAAGGTGCGATAGGCTACTCCTCCAAATGTATACAATTGATTTTCCCTACGAACACTCCCACCATGTGATATTTTGCTAATGCCACTCCTTTTGGACTCTATAAATAACGCTTCTCCTTTCTCCTTTCCCTCACAGAAGCCTTTTATCTGCAATTTACAATCTCCTTCTGTATCTCTAGTTCATCAGTCCCAACTGTTCTTTCTTTCCAAACAACTCTTTTAAGAATTTTCCTGGCATTTCTCTTGTACAATCTGCTTAAAGATCCAAGCTTCATCAGTTATTTCATCACCTCTGGTAAGAACCTCAATATAGGTCTTTTTTCTTTTCATGGGTTGGTTTTTGGTCTGCGGGGTGTTGAATATGTTGTTTATTTAACCGGTTGATGTTTGTTTGTTTGTTACCCTCGTTTTGCAGAGGATTGTGAATGTTGTAATGGAGGCGAAAGGTGGGGATAAGAAGTCAAGCAGTAGCAGTAGTAATTTCCATCAGTACGAAGTCCCTCTCGGTTACAGCATTGAAGACGTTCGACCAGACGGTGGCATTGAGAAGTTCCGATCTGCTGCGTACTCCAACGTAAGTGTCGTTTTCTCGTGGATTATGGTTTTAGTTTAGTTTCTCTGTCTTTGTAATGATCTTTGGCATTTTGTTGTTTCAGTGCCTGAGGAAGCCATCTTGATAGGACTTGGAAAGACGATGACTCAATAGAGTAGGATTTTCGCAATCTCTTTACTTTTCTTTGTTTCTGCTTCTCCTGTCTTGGCTTCGTATAAACAAAAGAAGACTCGAACTTTAGAACAGAGAAGGGCCAATCCCCACCTGAAACCAAACATTGTAGAGGTCAGTACTTTTGGCAAGCATCAATGGCAATCCATAGTCCGTCACCTCCTTCCCCAATCGGCTTCGAGGGCTTTGAAAAGCGTCTCGAATTGACTTTCTCAGAGCCACCATTTTCCAATGGACTCGGTCTACGTGGCTTGACTCGGTCCCAGATCGACTCAATTCTCGAGCCTGCGTTTTGCACCATAGTCGATCAACTCTCTAACACCGAGTTCGACTCTTATGTCCTCTCCGAATCAAGCCTCTTCGTGTACCCTCTCAAAATAATCCTCAAAACTTGCGGTACAACTAAACTGCTCTTATCCATTGACCCACTTCTCAAGCTAGCTGCCTCGCTCTTACTCACCGTCTCTGACGTCAAATACTCTCGCGGCAGCTTCATTTTTCCCGACTACCAGCCTGCTCCTCATAGGAACTTCACCGAAGAAGTTGCTATCTTGAACAAATTCTTCGGCCACCTGAATGCTGCATCCCACATCCTCGGCGATCCGAATCACTACTGGCACATCTACTCTGCGTCAAAAGAATTAAAACCCCAGACCGATGTGGTCACTTTTGAGATGTGCATGACGGGGCTTGACCGAGAAAAAGCCTCAATCTTTTACAAGAAATCGGAGGATGACACTGCTCAGGAGATGACTAGAGCCTCCGGGATATCTGAGATTATACCAACGCATGTGATTTGCGACCACAACTTTGACCCATGTGGATACTCGATGAATGGGATTGAAGGTACATCGTTGTCCACTGTGCACGTGACCCCAGAAGATGGGTTCAGCTATGCGAGCTACGAGGCTATGGGGTTCGACTTCACAGAGTTTAAACTTAAGACAATGGTGAAGAGGGTGGTGAAGTGCTTTGCACCAAAGGAATTCTCTGTCGCAGTCACGTACCGAAGTGGCAGGGCCCAGCTGTGGGCCACAGACTCTGGTGACGTGGCGGGATACCGGTGTAAGGGTGCGGTGAAGCAGGAGCTGCCAGGTGGAGAGTGTCTGGTGTACAAGACATTTCATCAAATGGAAAACAAAGGTTTGATGATGATGCAGCAGATGAAAATGTCACCGTGTCTTAAGGAAGAGCTGGGCGGTGGTTTGTGGTGGAAGTGGTGGCCGATGGCAGTGGTGGTGCCGTGGTGGTTCATCTTCGTGTTTATTCTATTCAACGACAGCACAGCCAACCAGAGTGTTAGTCTTCTTTAGTGTTTGTTCCTGTCTATTAAGGCTAAATAAATGCGTAGGTAAAGAGGTTGTCGTTTGGCACCTTCTGTTGTCATTTTCTTACCGTTTCTGGGTTCTTATGGTCTGTGTGTTTAATTACGGACCAGATGTTTTATATCATAAATCAATTTCTGCTTTATTATGTTTTATTAAATTTTATTCACATATTTATATATAATATGACGCCAATAAACCATATTAATAGGCACCTCATGTGTTAATTATGGTTCTCTTATTTAGGAGTCCAGATTTTCTGTCCAATATTACGATGTCTTATTGTGTCCAATAAATCTTAACCATTTATTTTTGTAGGGTTCGCATGGGGTCCGCGTAGGTCTCGCAAAATAAATGACTGAGGTTTTATAAGACAGAATAAGACAGAGTAAAACTGGACAGAAGATCTGATTTCCTTGTCCAGCGTAACGGGTCTCTCTGCTCTTCTGAAGTAAAAGGTCTGGCGTTGGTCTGTCATGCGCCGTTGTTTTAGAGAATCGCATCTAATCTGGTGTGGACTTGTCGGCTTTCGTGGGATGTTATTCAATGCGATTGAGGGGATCCTTTGGCCCCTTCCTCAGGTCTTATTCTGGCCTCCTTCTATCTTAGTCATCCACTTATGTAGCTAGAATAGGGCCAGAAAAAAGGGGACTGAGGATCTGGGCTGGCGATCGAGGGGTTTTTACATATTAATTACCTTATCACTTGTTAATCCTACCATTTCAGTATGTGAACCTGATGCGAATCATTTATCTATAATTACCTTATCACTCGTTAATCCTACCATTCAGTATGTGAAACCTGATACGAATCATTTATCCATCCTACATGTAATGATAGCAAAATCAGAAACATTGGTTGTACTTTCGAGTGTGATCGATTGGTAGGTGGAGGAGTGGGATATTATTTTTATCTAGTCTAATAGAAAAGACAAAAAAAGCGGGGGACCACATGCCTGTTACAACAAGGTAGAACTGAGGGTTCTCCACCTCGGGAATTGTCAAAATTTAAAGAAACTTCTTAGTTTCATAGGAGCAAATAAAAAAGATTGAGATGTAGAATCATCTCAATAGTCACGAGAAGATCATCTTAGGGTGCACTAAGTCATTTTTGAAGGATGAGAAATGTAGTATCAACATAAAAAATTTAAGTATTGTATACATCATTATCCTGATCTTTTGTAAGAGCTATTCATAATAACAAACTTTCTACTTTGAAAATGAATAGTTTTAAAGAGTACTTTAAAAAACTTTTTTTTTCTCCTTTCCTATAAGTCCGTTAAAAATAATATCTTTACTAGTTATGGATAAAGCTAGATTCTTCTTGACCTCCTTAGATCTCAAGTCTCAGTAAAATTTTTACTAAGATGTTGTTGTTATTGTAAATTCATTATTCCTGATCCTACTTTGCTTTAGCTTAATTGTTATTTGAATAAGTAAAAGTTATGTGTTGGTCTGAGTGGGGACAAAATTTTTCTGTAGTATGTTAATGGAGTTTTGAAAAATTCAAGAATCTCAGAGATAGATAAAGAAGTAGGTATTTTTCAAATGAATTACACTCCTTCATATATGTCAAGAGTCCACTGATGTGAAGGGACTAGGGAAAGCTTGAACTCTCATATGGTGATTAGTATAAGCGTAACTGGAATTCTTGAGGAGTTATACATTTGTGTATTGATGAGATTATTCATTATTTCTTGAAGCTTGGTCCCACCTCCCTGGACGAACCATATAGCGAAAAGAAATCATGAATCAGAATAGAAGAGCTTGCCCTATCCATAAGTAAAAATTTCATAGTAGCCTTATCAGACCATACATCTTTCTTGGTATATCCAAGTAATAGGTAAGAGCATAAAATGAAACATTCTGGAGCTATAAAGATAGATATTAAATCTTTAATGCCGCATAAACATTCCTACTAGATTAGGTGTTAATACGAATAAGAGAAACAATGTTATAGTCCATTATGTACATTTAATGAACTATATGGATAGAGGAATACATAAAGTTGAACATAGTAAAATAATAAATTGAAAGATTTCGTTGAAATTGTTTGTTTGAAAATTTCCTGGAAAACTAATTGTATGTTCTCCTCTCTATCAGAACAATAGGATTGTTACACTCATTACTAAACTTATTGAAGAGATGAAATATAACCAAGGTATAAGGTTGAGTTGATCATTCGAAGAACAATTCGGCTAAAAATTATACATTATGAGAAAACAAAACTTCCATAAAAAAGAAGCAAATGAAAGGCTTTCATAAAAATTCTCGTAAAATTGAGAATCAAATTTTTACTATGTACATCCTAAATCATGAATTAGTAATGGCATCCAATCTGCAAAAAAAATCCCAATTGTTCAAACTCTTTTTTATTTTTATATAATGGAATATTTACAAAATCCCAACAAATAGGATCAAACCCTATTCCATGGTATTTACCTCTTTCTTTTTCTTAAGCAAGTCACTAAGAGGGCTTAATTGATCCATGATTTATGTTTCATCTTTCCTTTTTGTTTGTTTTAAGAACAATATTGATCAATTCTAATTCTTTATTTTTCTTTTGATTCTTTTCCGATAAAGATGTATGGCTCTATGAGTCTATGTGTCTACATAAATCTTGTTTGTGGATTAGCGAACATGTACAAAAGTTCTATTTGGCTTTGTCATTCTATGAGTTTCTTCCTTTTGTGTGCAATCGCCACACCCCTTAATAGCATCCATTAATTTGGAACTGAATTTGAAAGCCATATTTTGACCTAGATGTTTTTAGGATGCCCCTAATAACCAACGAATGGCAAGTGCTTTTCCTTGTGTGAATCCTAGGGAACTTGATAAGTTGATCCACCTATACGTCTTACTTTTATTGATATATCTAGAGTTACTCCACGTATTGCTTAACATAAAACAGTAAACAAATAGTCAATTTTTTTGTTTTTTGTTGAATCTTTTCATGACTCAACAGATAATTAGCTAAGCCAATTATTTTTTTCCATGCTTTAGACTAGGGTTAACCAATATGTTAACTAATCAATTATGATAAATTGGATCAAATTTTGTAGTTTTTCATTCTGCAGTACGTTGACGTGACATGAGCGTGCAATGGGTTCTCAAGAATAATTTTTATTTTTCTACAAAGGCTAATAAAATCATTTATTTTGACTTTTTGACCTTATATGGTAGGGTAGATCTCGAACTATATGAAAGATCTCCCTATAAGCTGTACATAAGACTTTTATTGAATACAACTTTTCATAGAATTCTATATGTATTGATGAGATTGAATATAGAATTATGTTTGCTCACTTTAATTGAGTATTCATTTCCTTCCATTTCCTAGGATTGGAAGTCTTGTATTTAACATATCTATAAAATTGAGTCTTTGGATTTTCAAAATAGTGTGTAAAGAAGTCCTTCAAATTATTGTTATTTACATCAAACCTATTCTAAAAATTAAAAAATTTTAAGCATCTCGAATTGTTTATTGACAAGGACAAAGTCAAAGAAAACTTATGAAATTATTCCAATATAAGACCTTGGACATATAATATTTTCGAATTGAATCTATTTAGAAAGAAGAACATCTGTCTTATGGTATCCTACTCCGGTCCCTATATGAAATTTTTGATATTGGGTTAGCCATAGAATTTACATTTTTTAGCGATTCCTATGGAATGATCAAATAATACAAGTCTTGGATAAGAATCTACAATACACTAGAAGGCCCATGTTGACCATCCTTTACTCCAATAGTTTCTAGGGTTCCTCAACTAATGTGATATCTCACACTAGCTGAATCCTTAACCCTTCCCCCTCTTACTAAGACTACATAATGTTCTTGTAAATTATGGCCAATACCAGGTACATAAATAGTGATTTCAAATTTAGAGGTTAATCGTACCCTGACAACTTTTCATAAGTCAGAGTTTGGTTTTATAGGGGTGATAGTGAAAAAGTTAACAGATAAGTCACCCTTACTACCATTTTGTAGAACCATAAATGAGATTTTCACCTTATACAGCTCCTCGTTCAATTCTTTCAAAGCCATTGGATCCTTTACCTTGTTCACGAAACTCCTCCTTTACTCCACTCCATCCTGAAGAGTAACAAGGACAAATTCAGTCACATTTTCATGTTCCAATCGAACACTTTTCTTTTTTGATTATTTTCAAAGGAGAAGATTATTCTTTTTACTAAAAGTATGTGAATCCAATCATGATCTTATAACTTTCTTGTAACTTATAATAAGAACAAGAAATCTTTTTCGATCAATCATTTTACCCCTCATTCTTTAATAATAAGAATTTTTTTCAATTTTGATTTTGTTCATTTGGAATCTAGGCTTTTCTACTAAAATTTTCTTTTTATTTATTTATTAATTTTTCTTTTTAATATTATGAGTATATTATCCTCTTTTTTATTTCCTTCTATCTTTCCTTAAGTCTTATAGGTTTGGTTTGATCCTATAAACTGAAACCCATTTTCTCATAAAGTGAAGGGTACAAAGAAATCATATTGATTTTTGATATCAAAAAAGTACTATATGAAATCTTCGATTTTTTCTCCTCTTTCTCTATCCTTATCTCATAGGTACCAAGTTTGAATTAATAGAGAACCTCTTCTTCTATATCAATATGAATCGATATTATTATATTCTAATTCATTCTCAACACTTCTAACAAAAGTCACAACACTTGGGTTGATCTTCAAGATTATTTTCATTACCTATTTTATGTTGAAGGGATATCTATCTGATTTGATATAATCGATTGTGTAAAGCATGCAACAATAACAAAATTGAGGAAAATATACAGAAAGGTAATTGAATAGAACATGTTGAGCCAAATCTTCTTCATGTAAGACCTTCTTTATTTAGAATAGGAAAATTATATGCTTTTGTGAAACCATGTGTTATGGCTTAAATCTATACTCAATCATATTTCTAATAGGAGTAGTTGGTAATTAAATCTAAATTTTCCCATTATTTTCATATCTATAATAGTGAAAAAAGAAGGCCTGACTCTAACTTGTTCAAGAATAGTGGTGTTGAGTTTCTTGATCCTCAAGAATAGTGGTGTTGAGTTTCTTGATCCTTTGCTTTAGGATTAGTCAGTTCTATTTCTGGACGGGTAAAAAGGAAAGGATATAACTCAATGGTAGAGTGTCACCTTGTCATGGAGGAAGCCATCAATTTGATCTTGATTATCTTTAAACCCAAAGTGAGTTTTTCTACGTTGCATCATAGAATCAGTCGGGGGTTGAGAGACGATGGTTTACCTTGTGGCAAATGTCAATGTTTTAGGTCTGCTTATCTCCAACATGTGAACTTAGCCAATACAAAGCTGTACAATAGCACCTAATATTTTCGATTTGACAGTTTCGTTTATGATTTATCATTCATGAACATTAATAAGATTTTTTTTTTAGTTTAGTAGCACCTTAGGATGATATAGCCTTAACCTTAAAGTTAAAGGCAAGGTTCAAATTAAGAAAGGCTTATAGTGGATACTTAGGTACCTATAAACGAGGAAGGGCGTAGTAAGTGATGAAATGCTTTGGGGATATAAGCGTAGATTTAGATATTACCCAATAGTTTAACCTTTCAAACTAATGCTAAATCTATATGTAGACAAGAGAGAACTTGTCAAACTGAAACATCTTATAAACCATAGGAAAAGAAAGCAAAAGCGATTCTTGTAGTAGCAACGAGTGAAATGGGAGCAATCTAAACTGTGAAATGGTTTGGGAGAGTAATATAAGTGTCATGCTGCTAGGCGAAGTGGTGGAGCGCTACACTCTAGATGGAGAAACTCCAATAGTCAAAAACATCACTAGCCTACGCTCGGACCTAAGTAGCATAGGGCACATGGAACCCTGTGTTAATCAACAAGGACCACCTTGCCAGGCTAAATACTCCTGGGCGACTGATAGCAAAGTAGTACCATGAGGGAAGGGTGAAAAGAACCCCCTATTGGAGAGTTAAATAGAACATGAAACTGTAAACTCCCAAGTAACGGGAGGAACTCGGGGCTCTGACCACTTTCCAATTGAAAAATAAACCGACAACTCACAGGGAGTGGCTAGGTTAAAGAAACCACCAAAGTAATAGCGAAAGTAAGTCTTTATAGGAATTGTCACTACTTATGGGCCCAAACTTGGATAATCTATCAATGACCAGGATGAAGCTCGAGCGAAACTAAATGAAGGTTCGAACCAATTGATGTTGAAGAATCACATATGAGTTATGAATAGGGGTGAAATGCCACTAGAATGTAGAGTTAACTGGTTCGCCCTAAAATGCATTGGGGAGCAGCATTTGACTAGACTATATATGACCTCAAAATAATAGGGGTTAAGGCCAACTAGTGAGGTGATGGGGGATAAGCTTCATCATCTAGAGGAAAACAACCCGAATAACCAATTAAGGCTCCTAAATGATCTCTCAGTGATAAAGGAGGTAGGGACTTAGAGACAACCAAGAGGTATGCCTAAAAGCAGCCACCCTTGAAAGAGTGCATAATAGCTCATTAATCGAGCACTTTTGCGTCAAAGATGAATAGGGGTAAGCGATCTGCTAAAGCTATAGGATGTAAAAAAGCATTAGTAAGGGAGAGTTTCACCTTAGAGGGAAGCACTCACATGAGCAGGAATGGACGAAGAAGAAGCAAGATTATCCGCTTGAGTAACACAAAAACGTCCCAAAAACCTAAGGTTTGTCTACGGAGGGTGAGTCAAGGCCTAAGATTAGGCCAAAAGGAGTAGTTGATGGACAATAGTTAGTATTCCTGTACTACCCCTTATTGGTCCTGAAGGATAGAGGAGGCTAAGTTAGTTGAAAGATGGTTATTAGTTCAAGGACACATGATGTCCTTACTTTTTCAAGGTAAGAAGGGGTAGAAAAAAATTCCTGTTGTGTGCTTAATTATTTATACATTAACTTCTTAACACTTAGTGATTATTGTTGTGAAATGCTTATTCATTTTAGTCCATATTTGATTTTAGTTACAATTTGGAAACATAAAAGCTAAAATGAGTTAAGAACACTTTCATTGAGCCAACATTTAGATGTTCAAACTCAATTACCTTTGTGGAACAAGAAGGAGATGGATTAGGGTGAGGATTGGACAAGAAATCACAAGAAGAACAACATTTCAGCAAGAACTAGGAGATACACGGTTGTTTATATACTTATATGGACGTGTAAACATTCGGAAGACATTTTGTACTTATACGGTTGGATACACGACTGAGTATCCAAATGTGTATCTTCACGATGTTCATATTTTTTCGATTTATACAGTTTGATACACAGTAGTGTATCAAGTAGTGTATCAAACCATGCATATGCCCAGAAGCCTAATTTTTCATATAAATAGAACATTTTGAAGGCAAAAATAAGGGGAATCATTTTGGGACTTTGTGCAAGACAGAAACTTACTCTTTTAAAACACCCATGGAGGGCTAAACTTTTCAAACTCGGTTCGAAGGTAAAACTGACGTCTAGGATCACTGTTAAGCATATCTTTTCATTGTTTAATGTTGAATCCCTCTCTTTATGTATTATTAAGATGATTTGAATGTGTTTGTTGGATTGTTTACAGTAAACCTATTGGTATAATCTTCAATAATAATCCGTAATCATTATGTTTTAGATTTTTTTGTAGATACTAATGATGTTGAATCATTAGGAACAATATGACTTTGGTTTAATAACCCAAACTTGTGTAGTTACTGCCTATATTGGTTTGTTTTCCATATCGTAATGTAGTTGTCCAATTAAATCTAGAGAGTTTGTTCTAGGTTATTCGGTAGCTAGGTTTGATTAAAGAGCTCGTTTTAATTAAACATGACCTAAGGGAAAACTAGGACTAACAGAACTTCTTGTTAATCTAAGATCAATAGTTCTAAGAGAGGTGTGGAAACATTATGACAACGAAATAAGTTTAATTGTTTATAGACCGAGATTGATCCTAAAACCAGATTCTAACACATTCATCACTTTTGATTATTTTCTACAATTTGTTTTCATTAGTTTAATTTTAGTTTGATTTCTTAATTTAATTCAACTAAAGCCCCTTTTTTTATCTTAAACATCAATTATTTTCATTGTAAAAATTACACATACATTCCTCAAGCGAATGTTTGAGTACTAGGCTCTATGTTGCTGAAGTAACCCATGCCATACTTTTAATAAAAGCTCAAACGACCTTCAAAAAAAGGATATCTATACCTAAAACCAACACAAGTAGGTAGGTAGAGAATACCTAGGGGCACGAGACAACTCTCTGTAAGAAACTTGTCAAAATAGCCCCATAATTTTAAGAGAAGAGATGCCTCATTATAGAGGGGGCTGTAATGACCAGGCCGAGCAATTGATTACTAAAAATATAGGTCTTTACAAAGTTGTAAGACTATGTATGGGGGCCGACATCTGCTTATTATTGAAAAGTCAAGGAAGTTGGTAACCTGATGATAGGGAAGTCAGTGACCGAAACCCTGGTGAATTGTGGCGGTAAGTATAATGGTCCTAAGGAAGCCAAATTCGTTCTAGGGTAAGTTTGACTCACACAAAAGACATAATGATTTGGGCACTGTCTCAAAGAGAGACTTAATGAAATAGACATTTTTGTGAAGATGTGTAATACCTACACTTAGATAAAAAAAGACCTTATGTAACTTCATTATTCCTTAGGATTGGCTTCTTACGCAGCTTAGGTGGAAGGCAAAGAAGGCCTCCTTCGGTTAAGGTTGGGGGAGTTAGTGAGATACCACTCTAGAAATACTAGAATTTTAACCTTGTGTCAGAATTACCTACTGGCCAAGAGATAATCTCAAGTAGATAGTTTTTATAAGGCATAGGCCTCCCAACGGGTAACAAAAGCGTGCAAAGGTTTGCTCGGGCTAGACAAAGGTTGGCCCACTTAATTTAGTTAAAAAACAAGTCAAAATCAAATTAAAAAAAAACATAATCCTATAGGTCAAAACAAAGAATTTTGGAATAAGCTATAAAATAAAGAAATTCTCTTTTTATTTTCAATATTTGAAATGGATATGTCCACTACGGATAGATCATATCTTGTAAATTATCTCACTTTTGTTAATCCACATTTCTGTTTAGCCTTTTGTCTCCTTAATAAGCAAAGGATTGGACTGCTTAGAATGATATAATGACTTTTTGTCTTATTTTGCTTTTGCCACCGATTTTTGATCATCATATTACAATACAATATTTCGACATAAAATTTTGGTCGAATCCAGCCTATTCTTAAAATAAACAACCCGCACATACTCCCTTTCTAGAAAAAAATCAATACACTAATTACTACACTTAGAGTTATTGTGATTTGTCAAAATGTAAAGAAACTATGGCTTGTTCAATTCATTACAACTCTTTGTTCAAAAAGCTAATTATAAGATATGCCAATTCCTACAAATATTTTTCCTTTTCGTTCTTTTTTTTTTTTTTTTTTTTTTTGTGTAAGAAGGACAACAACAACAACAAACTAAAGGAACCGGGGTAAACTGACCCCATCAACGTCCTCAAGGAGGAGAGAGTGACACCCGGTGGGTGCAGATACAAAAGTGGTGACCCCAAGACCGAAGGAGGGGGCATAATGGGCGAGCCAATCGGCACTCCGGTTTCCCTCCCGGTAGATGTGTCGGTGAACGACGACCCAATTGCGGTTGAGTAACTCGTTGATGCCCAAGACAAGCGGGTTCAGGGACGTGCCGCGAGTAATGGGATCCGAAATAAGGCCCAAGACCGCCTGGGAATCCGCTTCCAATTCCACCCGGCGAATGCCGAGGGCCCAGGCCAGCTTCAGCCCGGAATAGACACCCCAGAGTTCCGCGTCAAACAAAGAACAGCGGCCAAGATTCTGGACAAAGCCTCCTAGCCAAACACCGTGGGTATCCCGGAGAAGGCCGCCCGCAGTGGTGAGCCCGTTAGACAGATTACGAGCGCCATCGGTGTTCAGCTTCGTCCAGCCTGGTGCAGGGCGACGCCAACCAATGCAATGGACTTGCCGAGGACGAGGCCGCGGGGATATCGAGCAAGGCCAAGTCGAGGCCTGGTGGATCTGTTGGACGTACGCCAGGACAGGGGAAGCAGGTGTGGCTGGCCAGGAGAAGCCGGTGTCGAACAGGGATCGGTTTCGCCATTGCCAGAGGTACCAGCACGCAGTGCCGAAGATGAGGGACCAAGCCATTCCCCTTAGCGAATGGTGCGTGCTCAAGTTTTCCTGCATCCAATCAGAGAGAGAAAGAGCAAAAAAGTTAGGGAAATGGGCATGAAAAGGGAAGGAGTACCAGAGCCTAGCTGCCCTGGGGCAGTCGCGGAGGGCATGGATAGCGGACTCCTCCGCCTGACAGTAGGCGCACGCGGCCGTCGAAGACAAGTGACGGCGAAGTCGCTGCTGATTAGTGAGCAGGCGATCATGGGCCAGAAGCCATAAAAATGAGCGGATGCGTTGAGGACCGGCCCAGTGCCAAATGGTCTTCCAGTTGGTAGGAGACGCTTGCGGGGTCTGATCAACAATCAGGTCGTACGCGGTGGTGGTACTGAAACGTCCAGACTCAGACCGCCCCCATATCAACTTATCCGAGCCGGAGTGAAGCTGAGGTGGAAGAATTCCTGCAATAGACAAACAAACAAAGTGAGGAAGCAAATGCTGAAATTTATCCCAAAGCCAATTACCTGTAGAGGCAGAGAACTGATTCACACGGGAATCGACGTCCTGGGGAGGAATAGGGTCGAGCGCCAGGGGAAGGAGAGGGCCAACGTCAGCCACCCAAGGGTCAAGCCAGAAACGAGCCTGCGAGCCATCGCCGATGGTCCACTTCATGCCCCGTAAGACATGTGGCCAGACCGATTTAATGCTCCGCCAGATCATGGAACCGCCGGCGCCCGGTAAAGAATCCAGAAGATTGTGACAATCAAAATTATACTTGGCAGAGAGGAGTTGAACCCATAATGTTGTCGGCTGGGAGATAAGGGTCCAGCCAAGTTTGGTGAGCAACGCATCATTAGTAGCCCTAATCTGGCGAATACCCAAACCCCCTAGGGATTTGGGTTGGCAGACCGTGTCCCAGGCAACGAGGGGAACTTTACGGGCTCCCGGACAGGAGGCCCATAAGAAATTCCTCATGATTTTTTCCAGTTCATCGCAGAGACGTCGTGGAAGGCGCACCGTCTGCATGACATATTGAGGAAGGGCCGAAATGACAGCTTGAGTCAGGGTAATGCGACCGGCGAGCGAAAGTTGATTGGAGGCCCATCCCGAGAGGCGGTGCTGGACCTTGTCCAGGATGAACTGGTAAGTGCCCTTGGCGACGCGGCCATGGAGCAAAGGAACGCCCAGGTAACGGCCTAAGTCAGAAGTTGGTTGGACATTCAAAACCCGACTCAATTGCCGGACAGAGGAACGGGGGACGTTTTTGGAGAAATAGCAACGAGATTTCGCATAGCTAATTGTCAGACCAGACGCTTGGCAGAAGCTAGCGAGGATATCGCAAATGACCTGGACTTGGGGCATATACGCCTCTGAGTACAGAATAAGATCATCCGCGAAAAACAGATGGGTTAACGAGGGGCCCCCGCGGCTTAAATGAATAGGTTTCCAGTGACCTTGACTAACCGAATGA
>JANKOD010000192.1:14212423-14225196 GCA_026284645.1 Erythroxylum acuminatum
TACCTTGAAAGAGGTTATAACATTTTGAATTAAATGAAAAGAAGAAAAAGCATGAAAGTATGAGCATGTGATAAAATGAATATGTGATTTTGTTTGGGCAAGAGAGGAACCCGTTTCGTTAGTCAAGTGCACGTTGACCAATAGCCTTCTCCCGGCTGCCTCCTTGAGGCCACGAGATCCTGAGAATTCAGACTCGTTTTATTCACGGAGTAAACTTAGGTTTCTCTGTTTTGTTCCACGGAACTCTCGAGCCATTTTTTTGTGCATTGCATAATTAAATTGTCAAGTATGAAGCATTTGAGTGTTATGTGTTATGAGTTTTAAGCTAAATTGATTAATGCTTAAATTGTTGGATACATATATATATGTGTGTGTACATAGGCTTGAGTTTGTCGTCAATTGCCAATGGCTATAAATGTATTAGCCATTGAGTTATGTAGCTCACCCCACTATTCCCTCCTCAGTTGCAGAAAGAGACAAATAGCAATCCTTGCAAGGCATCGGAAACTTTAAGATAGTTAGAGACTTTTGAAACTAAATTAGTGATTTTGGATAGCTTTATAAGCATATCAAACATTGAGCATCCATGTATTTTGTATCTTATGTTAAATCTTTAATGAAATGTTGATATATAATTAAAGCTATTTATGAACTTCATTTTGATTTAGAAATGAACTAAGAATCGAAGAAGTTTCTAATATGCATGTGCATGTTTATCTTGTAGTTGTACATTTCATATTTCAAGTCTTCTATAGGGGTAAAATTCGTGTTCTAACTTTAGGGGGAAATCTGTATTGATCGAGGCTAAATTAGACAAAATTGTCTCCTAGAAAGTTATAGATTATCTTTCTAGATTTCCAACGGTATATAGTATGAAATTTCTGAACATCCGAATGGAAAGTTATGATCCTTATAAGTGGACATGCTCAGGAGTACAGACTGTATCTTTTGTGACAACGTGTATCATCTGGTGATGACATGTATTTTCTGTGATGACGTGTATCCTCTGGTGATGATGTGTATTGTTTGATGATGAAGTGTATCTTCTATGATGATGTATATCATCTGGTGATGTCGTGTATCTTTTGTAATGACATGTATCTTCTGTGATGACGTGTATCTTATGGGTACTGCTCATCTTGTATCTTCTGCTCCAATTTTTACCCTCTAGATGATAGAATCTATCTTCAAGGTCTTCATAAAAGTTGTAGATATTGAAGTTATCTTTCAAACCATCTAAGAATGATCTTGATCTGATATCTCTGGAGAAAGTTATGCCAATTGTCCCGAAATAGATTTAATATAATTAAGGACAAAACCTTATTTGATTCTTTGGCAATAACTTTGTTATTTGACCTCCTAATGAGATGATTCTTGTCTATAAATAAACTAGAGACATAGAGCTTCAAATTATCTAAAGAAGTCAACTTGTGATTCCGATTTGAGGTTTTCCAAAATCTGTGCTGAAGTGGGAGAAATAAGTTTGTTTTGATGTTGACCGTTGTGGGCACGCCACCCTTGTGGGATGATAGCTAATGCAGGTTCTTGGAAATAACCCTATAGAATAGTATGCTCACACTTTATGACTCCGAATGTTGGACTTCAAAAGCAGGGTCCAACACTCTGGACGTTCTACGAAACCCCTAAACTTATTTCATAAAAAATGACCTAGATTTGGAGGAATCATGACTAAAAATTTCAGTTAATTTGGGTAAGTCACCGATTCCTATTTTAGTCATTTTTGGGTGAAACTAAAACCACCATCTTGTCTAACGACCCTAAAAAGATAGGAAAGGAGGAAAACCCAACACCAATTGACCCATTTTACTAGTGAACAAAAATGTGTCACCTATAAGCTTTAATCCTTCAATTCTCACAAACCGGGAGGAGTTTTGACGCAAGAACAATGTCATTGGATTCCTGGAGATGAGCTCGATGGGTGGAGAAGATCAGTTCCTCTCCGACGCCGACACATGTACCTCACGCTCCAATGCTGAGGGTAATTTTCTGACCAGACCAAAAATAGCTGGAAATAATTTTAAAATTTTTCAAATATTATATGGAACAATTTTCATAAAAGTGGTGTATTGAAATTATTTGTATTTTGTGAGATAAAAATTTAGAAAGGGTTATGTTCTTATAGAAATGCATGAAATTAATTAAATTGGGTTGTTGTTGATTATAATTGAGACTATCTGGATGTATTGAGTATAAATGAGGGTGTATGGGTTAAAAATTAGTATAACTGAATTATAAAATAGATTATTATAGATTTTGCGATGTAAATGTAGACTCAATTGGGCATAGACATGTAGTTTAGAGGCTCAAATTAAGCTGTGATTACTAGTAGATATAGAATTGTATTTTTATTACAGGAATGACCCTCCTTTTGAAATGTGGATGTTTGTTTTACAAGAAAAACTCTACCAAATTTTCAATAGGCTACTCGTAAACGTGACATCACCATTTTTAAATAGAAAATAGAGCTCCTTAGTATCGAGTCATGATCTTATTCTCGAGGTATCTAAAATTAGTTTAGGTTTTAAATCCTAATGGTCATTCCTATTTTTCTTCAGGAGCATAACCATCCACTTTGAGACACCAAGTTCCGTGTAAAGAAGCGCATTCTACCTGTGAGTTAATATTCATGGTTATGAACATGCATTAGAATTCATTATCATATTCATCATGAAAATCACCATCATTATCATTTGCACACATGATACTTATACATATGGATTGACACATGTATACATATTTTTGTTGTGCAATGTTACGCTTGTCTTGATATGTGATAATGTGGAGGATTGTTATGGTATGAGCTACTTGGTGGGTGTCACAAGGCTGTGCGTACAATAAGACAATTAGTCAGTCATGGATATATGTTAGTATTAGATAGATCTATTGATTAAGATATGAGGCGGTTGGGTCAGTTTGATCGAACTTGCTCTCGGATACCAACCGATATGTAGTATATGATATGGCTCATTGTGCTTGTAGTAGTTTAGTCGAAATCGAACGACAATCATGTTGTAGTGAGGCTGTGACAATTTGGTTGGGTGTGACGCTTAGATGGCAGTCCACTACATTTGGACCAAGAGACTCGAATGGAATAAAAGAATCCCTATGACTATAGTATGTAGGTAAGGGGTATGTTATAGGGTCATTCGTCAATCCTCCACTATTATTTGTGATTTGTGATTTGTGATTGTGATGATTATGTGACATGATATTAATATGAGCAATGCATGCATGTTTATGAACAAAATCATTATGTTATGAAATTGTAGTTATGGATATAATACATTATAAATATATACATATATGTATCATTCGAAATCCTTAGGAGTAAATAATATAACTATAGTTTTAATTCACTCAGTTAGGTCTGACTCCCCTAAACTTTTTTTCATAATCTTCTTTTCAAATCTCGTCTAACATGATACTTTGCCAGTCTTCTTTCTCTCCAATGATTCAATGTATGTTTATTAGTAACCTTTGACTCTGAAGTCATAGTAGTCTTGCATATATATCAGGTTTTTTTTGTATTAACTATCTTAAAGTTGTAGCACATTGAATATTGTATATTGTTAAAATTGTTTGATTGTTATGAATTTGATCATTTTGAAATCACATATTTATTATAGATATATAAATAAGAAAATGAGAATTTATAAAAACAAAAAAAATTACATGATAAACTCGAATACTAGGAAAAAAAAAGTCATAGAATAAAGAATCAATTTCACTGTGTTCAAAATGAGGTTTAAGGTGTTTAGAACTCTCACAAAACTTTCTCTAGTCCCTCGTAAAGGCTAGAAATTTTCACACATACCCATAGAACAAATCTCGCAATAATACGCTGTATGTACTTCTCGGTTAGTACATGCAGCGTCCTAATGGTATAAAGACTGTTACGGGCCTC
Organism: Erythroxylum acuminatum; assembly: GCA_026284645.1. Lineage (NCBI taxonomy): Eukaryota > Viridiplantae > Streptophyta > Magnoliopsida > Malpighiales > Erythroxylaceae > Erythroxylum > Erythroxylum acuminatum. Next base: position 14,216,349 of record JANKOD010000192.1, read on the forward strand.
AAGACAACAGTTTAGCCTAAAATACGAGCCCAGAAACACCGCAGTTAAGTCCTATAAATTGGGAGCTCAAAGTGGTTATGTTTGAATCCAACCGTCAAACCTGAAACTAAAAGTCTAAAATCGTAACTCAAAAGCGAGTCTTTTTTATCTTTTACAAAATTATTACTATTTAGTCCATGCTCTGCACATCACCCAAAGGATTACCAGCTGGCCTTAGCCTTTGAGACTTGTGGGGTGTCAGTCGCTACCCAAGTTAAACTCTGCAAGCTATCAACTTTCATCTCCCCAATGGCCGAAACCAATCACGGTATAAATTACAATTCATTTCTTTCTGTTTTTCTGTCATGTCTTTCTAACTTTTGCTTTTATTTATTTGTTCGATCCAACATTTTCTCAGTTAACACTCTTCTCAGATCTCACAACATCTAATTCATAATTCCCAGTTCTTGCAGACTCCTTTTTTCTCTCCGACAAGTCCGCCAAGATCTTCGTCGCCGGCCACCGTGGTCTTGTCGGCTCGGCCATAGTCCGCAAGCTCAAGGCCCTTGGCTTTACCAACCTCTTGCTCAGAACACACGCCGAACTCGACCTCACTCGCCAATCCGACGTCGAGTCGTTCTTCGCCGCCGAGAAGCCCAAGTTCGTGATCCTCGCCGCAGCGAAAGTAGGAGGCATACACGCGAACAACACGTATCCGGCCGATTTCATAGGCCTAAATCTCCAGATCCAGACCAATGTCATCGATTCATCGTACCGCCACAATGTCAAGAAGCTTCTTTTCCTGGGTTCTTCGTGCATTTACCCGAAATTCGCACCACAACCGATTCCAGAAAGCGCGTTGCTGACAGCCCCACTGGAGCCAACGAACGAATGGTATGCGGTGGCGAAGATTGCTGGAATCAAGATGTGTCAAGCTTATCGGATTCAGTACAATTGGGATGCGATTTCAGGGATGCCCACCAACTTATATGGACCAAATGACAACTTCCACCCGGAGAATTCACATGTCCTGCCGGCGTTGATGAGGAGATTTCATGAGGCCAAAATGGCGGCGGCGAAGGAGGTGGTAGTGTGGGGCACAGGGAGTCCGTTGCGGGAGTTTATGCACGTTGATGATTTGGCTGATGCGGTGGTGTTTTTGATGGAGAGTTATAGTGACTTGGAGCATTTAAATGTGGGGAGTGGAAAAGAGGTTAGCATTAAGGAGTTGGCTGAACTGGTAAAGGAGGTGGTGGGTTTTGAAGGTGAGCTTGTTTGGGACTCTTCCAAGCCTGATGGGACTCCTAGGAAGCTTATGGATAGTTCCAAGTTGCTGGGTTTGGGATGGAGACCTAAGATTTCTCTGAAAGATGGGCTTGTTAATACCTATAAGTGGTACGTAGAGAATGTGCTCAAGCAATGAAAGGTTATTAGAATGGCTAATGTCTTCAGCTGGAGATCTCTCAACCCTTTGTTCATTGCTATTGGAGTTGTTATCCCCGCGTGAGCAATAGATCTACCATTCATCATGAGCAACTTAGTTTGGACAGAAGTGTTCTGTGGTGTCATGTGAAACTAGAAAATATGTCTTTACACGTATGCTATCTATCATCTTAATATGAAAGTTCATGTTGTAAGTCAGTATTGGACTTGGTATTTGCCTTGATTTTTGAGGATCATTATAATAACAGTGCATCTTTTTATTTCTGTTCACAACTTTGCAGAAGTATTACTACCCTTCTTATTTTAATATACTCACCAGCATTGTTACTAGTTGGCTAAACCCATTAACATTGGAATGTTCTGTCAGTCCAAAATCTAGCAGAATTTGTTTCCTCTCGCGATCTTGCTTGGTTTATTTTTTGTGGCAGAAAATTGCTTTGTAATCTTTAAGCTGATTTTGTGTGCTTTGCTTGTTCCCATTTGGTTGACGCCTACATTACTCTGCCGTTTTCTGCTAGATTATCCAACGTTATCAGTCATGGTCATCTCACCCAAAACTATCACTAGACCTCACATGGAAATCATCCTTATCCCCATTGGTCCCGATCTTAAAATCATATATACAAACTTCTCAACTTTCTGTTATCATATATGATTAGAATCTCTGTTATTATTTCAACCCATTCCTGCTGGATTTCATTGATATAATGGATTGATAGATATTTTAGTTTTTGCTGGATCCAACTTTTATCCCATTTAGAGGAATCTACCTGTAAAACTCTTGTTGCAGTTTCTGGAACTTCGGGTTATGTCTATGATTCTGTGAACTTAGTATGCTTAATAAATAGAAAATTGCTCTATTTTTCCTCCTCCTGCTTCTTTACAGCTTGGGCAAGGAAGTTTGTGGGCAGGGTGCTCTTGGAATGTGTACTTGCAACTTTTGTTGATGGAAGAAAAGCAATACATATTGGCACATCATATAGATATAAGTACGTATAAAATGAATGTCAATTTTTTTGCCTTGTTTCTGGTACTTCTTGAATGCATCTGTAAATGTTATAAAGGATAAAGGGGTGTGGTTCATATCAATTTGGAGGCTTGCATTGTTACATTCTATGAAATTTCCTGAATTATGTACTTGATTGCTTGACTACAGAAGTGTTATACTGCTAACATCATTTTGGAAGAACAAATACAAGAACTGCGCCCGCGCCCCACAGCACGTAAATGTGGTAGATTTTATTGCCCAAGAATGTGAGCGTTTGAGGAAATTTCCATCAAAATATAACTAGGGACCACTGGATGCTTGATCCTTACACACTTCATTGCTGAGGCAGGCCGTAGTAGTTTCCTTCAGGCATGGTTATTCAGATACCAATTTGAGTGCACACAGAGAAGGCATTTAAGGTCCTGGTTGATGTGTGGCATGCCCATGTAGTCTAGTGGTAACAATTGTCACCCAATCTGAAGTAAGTTCGCACTTGGTATAGGAGGGGTGTATGGATGTCAACAGTAATGGCAAGAGATCCAATAAAATGTATTATATTGTATGAGCACGTGAGATCTTGCGATCCACTTCCAATTTGTTAATATGGATTATCTTGAGATCTGCTTCAACGTGATTAAAGCCAATTCATCGGCATACAACTTCAGAAACGGATGCTTCTTTCTAGCCTCTCTCAGTCAACTTGGTTTTGGAATTCTTGCATGCTGAACAACACCATGTGTCAATGCTTCTTGGCCTTTAGGCGACCTTTAAAAGATGCTAGAGGTTTGGCCTTAGTTATATTTCGTAATTAGATTTAAAATAAGTAAAGATCAATTTGCGATATAAACCCCGGGTCACTTAGTAGTAGGCCATTGCTTCCAAGATCTCAGTCCCATGTTCGTCAAGCCCTAGTGCCCTCATACCCACAGACGAAGTCACAACATTTCTACCTATTGTCTTTTGTGATTTTTGTTTTTTGTTAGAGAAACCATGGTATGCAACTATAGAATTTGTATCGAATAACATTTTCAGTTCAGCCTTAACTGGTACCGTGGGGTGAATGATGTAGAGAATTTGCTTAAGCTCACCGAGTGTTTTTTTTTCTTTCTCTATGTGGACTATCCAAGTACAAATTCATCATGAAAGAGAGTTCCAACATTTACCAGTGACCTGACCTTATCCAAAAGGGTTAGCCTAATCTAAAAAGAAAAAGACCAAACTCTCTCATCCATGGCTTGTAGCGTTGCAATGTCAGACCTCAAATTTCAATTCTCGGTTTCCTTTCCACCCAAAGTTGATTTACACGCATGGCACATACAAAAGCAAAATTTGGAACTGGGTCTAAACAGCAACCCAGTGTGAATGATTGTGTAGGCCAGGGAAAGTGTGGATATTTCTTGGAATGAACCCGCCTCTTTTAGGCTTGCAAACAAACCAGAGAATCTTCGTAGAAACACAGCATTTACAGGAAATAGAATCAACCAATTGGTGAACTAATCCACAGAAGCATGACAGGCACTATTACACAAGACATAGAAACACTAAAGAAAATCTGATTGTGGTTAGAAATTTCTTAAGCATCAGTAATCAGTTCCATCTCTTCCCCCTTTGAGTCATGTCCCACTTTCCAGTACTGAAAAAGCTTTCAAAAGATGGGATGGAACTCAAAATAACTAAAGCCGTTTCACGTGCAGGGCACAACCAAATGGAAGAACATACACAGACCTCAAGTGCTCCATGACAGGACGTGTCCATGTGAGCCATTCATAGGGCCACCGTCACTCAGACCTTAAACATTTTCCTTTTGTCTTTGCCTCTGTTTTTCTCTTGCCAAAAGTCCCATTTATTGCATACAGACACATTCAGAAGCTAGACATATGACATTTACATGTGGCTAGACTCTAAATAAAATAGCCTAAACTCTAGGGGCACTAGACCGGCAGTTGCATCGACCGTGGACAAGAATGATGAACTGTCATCTCACAATCTAATCCCAAAAAAAAAACAGTTTCCAACTACACATGAGACGTCGAAAAGGCAAACAACAGGAGCACGCACAAGCCTATTGAGTTCAACAAAGTGAACGTATATCATGAAAGAGGAAATTTCTAACCACAAAAACTTTTATGCAACTTTTCCTCCAAGCGGGAATGTACATGTGGATGAAGATGACATAAGAAGTCCTGAAGCCTTTTGAATTGAAACATATACTGTAAGACCCTCTTCATTTCCCAAGAAAAATAATACAATAAACCAGTAAAATAGACAGAAGCGAAAGACTGACAGTGATTTTGAAATGATAATGGAACAGTGTTTAGGCGTTGAAGTCTGCATCTTTTTAATGGGACCCCTAGAAAATTAACAGCTTTTAACTGACCGACCTCTTAGAGAGGGTATACGCTCCACATTAGCTGCCATTAAACTTTTACCACCTTTTCTCATCAACTGAAAATGGGGCTTAATTAGTTTGCTTCAAAAAGGGGTAAGGTACGAAAGAGTCAGTCTAGTATCAATACGAAAGAGAAAGAAAAAAGTAACCAAAGAGCAAAATGATGCCAGATTCTGGTTGCACATGATGGACATTAACATATAATCGTCAATTAACATATAATCACAAAAAGTGAAAGTCAAAAGTTAAAATTGTACTGTTGTAGCAATAAAGAGATTGAGCCGTCCAGCCAATATCACCACCAACCCCAAGACCGCTTACCGATAGCTAAAGAAGTTGCAGATAAGTAAGAAGAACAAGAAGAGAGCATTTTTCAAGGATTGGACTACAGAAATGGGGTTTCTACTAAAACCAACCCATCTCTCGGAAAAGCTTAAAACAAATCTTGCAGTGCCAAAGATCAGCAAACATGCTTCAATTTCCCATGTGAAATTAGATAGAGCACCCATCATATTCCGCCACCACCACAAGCCTGCAACAATACGTATGAGAAGGAAATGAGGAGGAGAAGGAACAATCCTTGTGGAACTACTTGCATAAGAACGACAAATGACAACAAAACAAAAAGAAAAGGTCCCAAGTGCAAAGGGTCAAATTGAACAATGATGAAATAATCAGACAAGAGGAAAAAACATGGACATGGGGGTGTCCGTCTTTTACGTGTTTTCTTCTCCTTTCTTCTTTCCTCCGCTCCCCTGAGAATGGCCCTCGATGGATTTTATTGTCCTTCCTTGGATAGGTGAACCGGGAAGAGAAATAGCAATAATAAGAGAAGTGGGTAGGACGAGGAAAGCTGAGGACACGAGATTGTTTGAGCCTTCTAACGCATTGCGCTTCTGTTAATATATCTATCTTCTGCCAACTGTGCGAGTCTGTCCAAACATAGAAAAGGCTAGTAAATGTTGTTGCAGTGATTGGAATAGGCAAGAAATTGAGAAGAATAGCATTTGGTTTTGGGGATTTGGCTTTGAAATCTTTGCATTTAACACCCCAAAACTTTGCCTTTCACTTACTTCTTCCGAAAGCTCTCTAGATAAGCTAGATTTAAGCAAGCAATGTCTGTCCTTCTCTCTTTCATCTTTATCTATATTTCTACCAACTTTTGAAATCCCACTGTTACCCCTCCTTCCTTCAACATTTACTTTTGTAATCTGGTGGTGAAGTTTGTTTGATCTTATTAATAATGCTGCGGTCAGTAATCAGTACATACAAAACACATTTGAGTTTAAAAACCAAGAGGCCTACCCCTCAAAAAAAAAAAAACCCAAGAGGCCTGACTCGTCTGACCAAACATGCACTACGCTCGAAGCTAATTTTCTCGAGACAGCCAGCAAACCCTAACATTCGTTTGTGGATTCTAGGCAGCCAAGCAACTCGAGAACTCTCGAGACTTTTTCTACTGTTTGTTCATTGGCTTGGCCTCCTTAAAAAGAACTGATACAAACTTGAATCTCTCCATCAGAGTATTTTCAGCGTAGAAAAAAACCTGTTCAATCAAATTTTTGCATAGGGGCATTGTCGTCATTCGATATCAGATAGTTTAAAGGTACCCCGGACCTTACAGTTAAAAAGTACCCCGGACCTTACGTATGATGTTAACAGAAAGTGTCATGTGATGGGAGTTGCCTTAATGGGTTACTTCAGTTTTCACTTGCATGGGTAACCAAATTGTGTCTCCACTCTCCATTACTTGGTCAGGACTCCAATCCATGGGTATAAATGCAAATCCACCAACCCAACTAATTGGCCTGGGATTTGGGAATCACATTGAAGGCTTTGGTGCATTTTTTGACTATTTGATTTGATTTGATTAAAAGTGATTACTTCATTCATGTAACATAACTCCCTGTCCTAGGACTCTAGAGTAGACAACATGGTCATCTGGAGACGGAAGTGCACTGTCGGTGCAAAGATGTTTGGATTAGACTAAGCTGCACTTTTAATCTCAGTGCATGCATTGAATGTTTGTACGATCCGATGTAAATCAAAGCGACACAGACTGTCCGAGGAAAAATATCAGGTTATCAGAGACAGAAAAAGAGTAACCTTGTGCTCAAAATAGTGAAATCGCCCACTCTAAATGCCCCCACTCTTCAGCCCATAGAATAATGAGGGAGTAAATTACGGTCAGATTTCATGAGTAACCTGGTGAGAAGCTAGGGCAGCTCCTAACCAAGACAAGGAAGGTGTTACAGAAATTTCACATTCACACAGTCCCGCTTAAAGCACTCTCTCGTCGCCTGTAAGCTAACTAAAACATAAAAACAGTTATGTAAGAAAACTCTACTGGATGTTCCTATCGCACAAAAATCAAAAGTAAACAGACCAGATAAGGTAGAACATGTAAATAATAGATTTGATGGATGTGTGCAAGAACTAATATGCTGATAGAAAGTAACGTTTGAGGCTTAAAAATAAGGTTCAAGAATCCTACACAGAGAGTGACCAGTAAACCGGCTCTGATCACCAACTGGATAAAGAAGAAAAGGGAGTGCTAAGATATCAGTCGTTTTCAGTCCAGATCTTCATGCATCATCAATATACTTCTTTTACGGACATAACTGAGACCGTGAACGGTACAAATACTAACATGGAGATTAAATTGTTCCTTTTTTTTAACCATACATATACTTATCAGCTCTTTTCAGAGAAAGAAAGAGACCATACTTAAGTACCCTTGGAGGCTAAAGCAAGAAAGCATGTCACCAAATTTTTAGTAATTCGAAATATCATGCATAAAGATACGGCCACAACAGAATAGATAAAGGCCTCGTTTGGTGAAGAGCTGATCAGCTCTTTTTTAGCTGGTCAGCTCTTCACAGATGGTTGACTTTTAAAATAAGCTATTTAGTTGTGTTTGGTAAACAGCTGGTTGGGTCAGCTGATTAACCCAACCAGCTAATCTTCCACCAGCTCCTCTACAGGAGCGTTTTACTCCAATCAGCTAATAATTTTTGACTCTTTCTCCATTTTGCCCCTCTACTCTTAAGTGTATTGCATCTCGTTTGTTCCAGATTATTCTCCCCCTTGTTGCGTTACTCTCGTTTTCTTTCCCCACCTCACCGTCGTGCGATCTTCGTTTCGTTGCTTCATTCGTTCACTCCCACGCATCAACGAAGGAGAGTAGACCAAACAGAGGGAAGGTTTGAAGTCGTTTTCGGTGCCATGGAGGAGTTCAGCCCCGACGTAGAAAAGGAAGAAAGTGGCACTGTCGATGAAAGATCGTCTGGTAAGAGGTGGGTTCCTCTTGATTTTCGGTTGGCTTTCTTGTTTTTAGGATAAAGATTGATTTTTTTTTTGGGTTTTTGCTACTAGTGGTCGTTTTTGGTTCGTGGGTCGTCCGGATTTAGATCTGCCTGAACTAGGAATCTCCATGTTGTGAAGCGGTAAAGTGTGAGACTTTCCGAGCACTTCTCTCTGATTTCGTATCCTTCACAAGTTTTTATGAAGGGTATTCTCTTGCAGAGAGATTTGATCTCTATTGTTCCAATCGGGATTAAGCCTCCCCTTTTCATAGTTGATGCTAGGGGGACTTGGCTTCCTGTTGGATCATTTTCTACTTTGAGTCTGAGACTCTATATTGTACGTGGGTTTCTGTCTGTATGTGATTGGGTAGACAAATTTCCAATGATTTGTATGACACATTTGCATGTAAGCCCTTCACTTGCGAACCTTAGTCATGCATCTGAGATCTATGTTCTGAATTTTGGAGTTTAAAGCACTCCAACAAAAGTAGTGCATGTTTTTAACGTTAGCGATCAATTAGAATTGGATGGCAAGCAAGGACTCAGGATCGTGTATAAATAGTTGGCTTGTAGTTTTGGTGGGAGCAGGAGGAAGCAACAATACATAGTGGAAACTTGGTAGAGCAAAGATAAAATGGGGAGGTCTCCTTGCTGTGATGAGAATGGTCTTAAAAAGGGACCTTGGACTCCTGAAGAAGACCAAAAGCTTGTCGACTATATCCAGAAACATGGCCATGGAAGTTG
>JANKOD010000192.1:14245662-14256405 GCA_026284645.1 Erythroxylum acuminatum
ACCAGATCCTTAGTCTCAATTTTGCAAGAAGACTCAGCAAAATTGACTAAAGAGACTGAAATTAAGAGGAAGTTGGAGTTTGAAAGAAAGAAACCTCAACCTCAACCTTAACAACAACCTCCTAGACTGATTGAAGAAAGCAAAAAGCAGAAACCAGTCAGAAAAAGAGCACTCCAACTACTGTTCAATAAAAGAAAAGGTCAGTTGAACACAACCCAGCACAGATTAATCCTTCTCAACCAATGAGAAAAGAGGATTTGAAATTGAAGATGATTAAAGAAGTTGAACCTGTAAAAAGTAGAAGCTCTATCATCATAAAAGAACCCTTGAGAAGGTTGGTCAAGGTACAATTTAAACCAATCTTAGTAAATAGTTGCTCAATGCATCTGTTGAATCATGGAGAGAAAAGGTTGTATAGTGTCCTGCGAGATGAGAAATCAGAACCATATCCAACACAAGTGACTAAGCAGAAGTACACTATTCTCCCACTCACAAAAAGAACAGTGATTAAGATTGTACCTGACATGCAACCAAGACCTTACATTGTACGCAATGAAGAAAAGGGGAAGAAGAAAATGTATCCAGAAGGGATTACAAGTAATCTGACAGAGGATCAGACAGAAGCTGAAGTGAGGAACATAGATGCGGCGTGTTATGCAGCTCAATCGAAAGGAATCTATGTTTCCCACGATTTCTCAAAGGCATCAGGAAGTCATTGTGGTAGTTTTACCACTGATGAAACTTCTCAGGTAGTTGGAAGAATAACAGAAGGGCAGTACAGAACCATCAGAGTTGAAGGTATTAATTTCAACATAGAGACTCTTATGCACCTAATTATGCACCTTAGACCCTTGAGCTCTATATCTTCAATTGGAGATGTACTACACCTTCTTGGCAAACAAGTTCCAAAACTACCTCGACCTGATGACCTTGATCTCCCTGAAAGAAACTTATATTTCAAAAGTCCTGCGATTACAATCATTGAACCGAATGTCTTACCTTCAGAATCATTTGATGCTACTATTGGTTTAGAAGAAGTACAACCAAAGAGTTATAAAGCCTTAGTCGAAGGAATTGAAGAAATTAATGACAAGGTTGATGATCTACATGACTCAGTGAGTGACTTAAATGAGGAAGTAGCTCGCTTATGAGTGTCTATGGAAGAACAATTCAAGTCACTCCGCACTGAAATGCAAACAATGTTCTCTGAAATTATAAAGCATCTTCGGTCATGATTTTTGATTAATAACAAATAGGGGGAGAAAAGAAGAAGACATGAGAAATGAAGAGATCGTAGAAGAAAAGAAGAGGAGAAGAGAAAAGGAGAAAAAGAAAATAGTATAGCTTACAATTGTCTCAATTGTATATCGTCTTATAAATAATACTCGATTATCTTTCTAAAGTTATGATTATTTGTTATTATCAAAAAGGGGGAGATTGTTAAGTCAAAATGACTTCACATCTAATAATTTTGATGAAGACCAAATAATAATAATATTAGAAATTGCTGAACCGCTTTGATCAGGAAGAAACTAAGACGAAAGCGGAAGCAAAACTAAGACGAAAGAAACTAAGACGAAGCGGAAGAAAAAGTAAGACGGAAGAAACTAAGACGAAGCGGAAGCAAAAGTAAGACGAAAGCAAACTAAGACGAAAGCAAACTAAGACTGAAGAAAAACTACGATGAAGACTCGATACTACGTCGAACGGGTAATCAGTTTGAGTTAGTTACAGAACTCAACTGAATAACGGTTTCTACAATAATCAAGAAACAAGAAGAAAGAAGCTGTTATCAAGAAGCTGTTAAAGACAAAGGCTATAAATACAAGTCGGAATCGAAGACTGAAAGAGTTAGTGAATTCAATTAGTGATTTGAGATAGTGATCTTAAGCTTTTGAGCTTTAAGTGAAACACTGTATTCATTGTGCGAAACACTAGAGCTATCATTACTGTAACAAAGCTTACAATATCTTTTTTTAAGAAAGAAGAAAAGCTGAGAGCCTGAAGAGGCTAAATGAGCAAAAACAATACTTAGTGTAAGAGACCTGAAGAGGCTCTGTGAAAAAGAATACTTGTACATTTGAGAAGAATAGTGAAATCTTAGAAGAGTTCTGAGGACTGGACGTAGCCCACAGTTGGGGTGAACCAGGATAAAATCGCTATGCTTACTCTCTAACTCTCGACTTTTAATTTCTACTGTTTATATAAGTATATAGAAGTTAATTGCAATACATTGTGATTCTTACTTAATAAACTTTGAAAGAGCAAGTTTTCAAAAGAAAAATAAAAGGGGATTGTATTCACGAAAAAGGATACACAATTCAACCCCACTTTTTGTGCATTTTGTATATTGAACGTAAAGTCTATACTAACGCGTGATTTACTTCAATGACAATCCCGGGTATTTTTCCATTATCCTCGTCACATAATCAATCCTATTTCAAAGCTCACGTAAGTATAATTTGTACTTAGGTTTATACCTCAATAAAACCATTAAAATCACAATTCATAAATCCTTGAATCATTTCAGATTTTTCCAAAAACTGACTTTCGGGTCTACTGTTCTTGATCATTTAGACAATGAAAATGATATAATTTGGCAATATTCTCTTCTAGAAAATTCTATTTCTTAAGTTTCTAATGACACCAAAATCATTCGATTTGGTTCAGAAATCTGAAAATTATACCGCAAACATTTTCGGACTATTCTCATTCTGAAACAGTACATTATACTTAACTTCCATTCAGAAATTGAAAGTCTTAGAGACTGAATCAAAATTCTACTTCTTCAGACAATTTGTATCCCTATGTCTCTAATTTACTCCAAATTAAATATCATCTCATTTCGGTGACTATAAAACAAGATATTGTTAAAATACCTAAGCCTATTCAATGAAATCTTCCTAGTTATCATGTTCCAGCATAGTCAACATTTTCAACTTAAATCCAATAACCCCACTAATAAATTAAGGTACAGCCGTGCAATATAAACTCATGGTTGTGCAAGAGTCACGAGCGTGCAACAAAAACTCATGCCCGTGCACACCAACAAAAATAAATCACAGTCATGAGACTTCAACGCACAGCTGTACACACCAAATCAGACTAGTCCCACATTTTTTGCTCAGTCTCTCCCAAATGATTTCAGATGGCTAACATTTTCGGTGGAGATGTAGATTAGTGTGTTATGAGTCCAATGGTTTAAGTCCCATGTCATTTAGAGGTCGGGAGAAGAAGATTTGGCCAAAAGATCCAAGGATATTGCGTAAGCCTCCATTCATGCACGATCGTGAGTTTGCTATCGACTTACAAAGTCGCGATCGTGCTCAAAAGAGGAAAGTCATGATCATGCTGAAGCACGATCGTGCTTTCCTATCCTCTCTTCCAAAAATGCATTCCGAACCTCTGAACTTTTTCTTCTTTCTTTTTTCTTAATTCTTCCATTTCTATCTCTATTTTCCCTTGATTTCACTTCATTTTTTACTCTTATTTGAGCCCATCACACTCTTAAACAAATTAAAAACCATAATTAAACCCAAATATCCAAACCAGAAAATCACTCACGCAACTCTTCATCTTTCTGCATTTCATTAATCTTTTTCTCTTCTTTTTCTCTATCTAACATTTCTAATTTGATTATTCTCTCATTTTCAACTTCCATTAAACTAAAATCATTTACAAACAACTCCAAATTCCATATTAAAACACATACATCAAAAATAGAAAATTCCTTCCCTCATCTTCTTCATGTTCTGCGTTTCTTCTTTCATTCTCCTGCACTTTCCTTTTATGTACATTCTCCATTTTCATTTTACCATTTCAACTCCCATTCAGATCAACACATTTACAAACAAATCAAAAACCATGATTACACACAAACATCAAAATAGAACCTCATTCACGTATATCACCATTTTCAGTATTTCTTCACTGCTGCATTTTTTCCAATTTTCTGTTGCACTCTTTCATCTCCATCAACATTTTCCTTTCATCTTAACTTTTCATTTTAATCCTACTGAAAGCACGACATCATCTCACTCTATGTTTTCCTTAACTCTAAACCTATGTTTGTTCATTTCTAAAAACTCTCAAAACTCACGTACACAGTGAATACACAACCATAAACAGAGCATTTACTTGTTCTTTCCTCCAAATTTTTATGCACTTAATCATACACGTTTTCTATGATCTTTCAACTCCAAAATCATTTCTACACTATCTTATAGCATAATGATCATCAAAACCGAAAAATCAACAAATCCATATTTTCATACTATATTCACGGTGAACATGAAAAACGTCCATTTTTCTCTTATTCATGTCATGACAATAAATCACCATTTTTGTTTCATAAACCAAAAACTCTAAAGAATTAACAAGATACTTACTTGATAAAACTCCAAAATCTTCAAAAACTCAAGAAGCCCTAATCTTCATGCAACTCACGTATACTATTGTAGAGGTTGGCAAGTTTCAGCTTTTCTTGAGGCAAGTGAAAGAAAACCAAAGTTGGGAGTAGAAATGAACAGATAAAAGCAAGGTGTGACTTAGGTAAAGGTTTGATGAAAAACTCTGTGTAAAATAGGTAACTTTGGAGAAGAAAGCTACAAGAGAGATGAAGACAAGAACAATAACTTGTCTTTCAAAGTAAAAAAACTTAACTTTAGACTTGGACACTTGTCCTATTCCTAAGGTATTAGTTAGTTTCCCAACTAACTAGTTCCTATTAGACTCGTTCCACAACTCCTATCTTTTCATTTCAATTATCACCAAAATTTCCCAACAACATTTTCTTACAAATTCTAAAGTCATCTCCAAATTTTCAAAACTCATTTTCAAAATTCTCCAATATCATTTGGTTTCTTATTTCTATTTTCATCCATCATTTTACTCGCCAATGGCATTTTTCTTAATCTAATAATATTCAACCTTTTCGGAAATTGTTCCTAAAATTCACCAAAATTCAAAATTAACAACTACACTTTCCTATTAAATTTTCAAAACACATAAACCACAATTCTCAATAATATCACATCACAATTCAGTTATACCCAGAATTATCAATGAATGCATGTACAAATATTTTCATGTGCAAAAATTCAATAATCACATGTATGTGCATATCATATAATGCATGAGCATGAAATACATTTCTAATCTCTTAGTAATCTCTTATGTTTACTATTTTAGCCTCAACGTAGGTAATGGGATGTTACATTATGTCTCTAAAGTATAAGTAACAATCTCTCACTTGCATTAAGTTAATCGTTGAAATATCTTATACCATATCACTATATGATGATCACGTTACTGCTATGACATGGTTTAATGATAAAATTCTACAAAATTATCTATAGTAGGCACGTGCTTAAGTTTTACAATTTTATCTTAATTATCATCATAATTAAGAGAATTTACCTAAATACATACTTTAATCTTTAATAAGACCTTAGTTTTGCATGCCTAATTACTGTAATGTTCTATAATACATTACTTTCTCAATCAATGTAAATAATTATACAAAGCTCATTAAAGAACTCCTTGATTTAAATAATCATTTTTACTAAATAAAAGATTTTTTTGTCTTAATTAGCAATTAATATTATATTGGAACCCTTCTAATCTCAAAATAATATTGTTATAAGTAAAATATGTCATAATAAGAATTTACTTCAAGGGTTAATATCTATATAACTTTGAACTTAAATATCAACTTATACATAGAATAATAGATATCTTTAATACTTTATAAATATCATATATACCAAATACTAAACATTTTTAGTAGATTATCCATGTATTTAGACTAGAATAGGTGAACTTCCTTATAATCGATCTAATTTCTAGAATTAAATTGTTACCTTTTCATATCCAATAAGAGTTGTTATTGGACCATCATAAATTCAACAATTGAAAATATGAACTAATATTTTCTATAAGCAATATGTCCTTATATTCTCCTACTGAAGATGACAACTATACTCTCAATAACCGTCTTATAGATATAATAAATTCACAATCATCTCCAAAGACATACTCTTTGAATTTATTATGAAAGTAAATTTTCATCATCTTATAGCCTTTAAACTATACGTCAAATATATCAATAAAAGCACTAGTTTCAATTTGATGTATTTTCATGATAATTGAAACTTTTAAATTTCATCTTACTCTCACGACTTATATTGAGAATTATTATCCTCTAAGTATATATTGAAACAAATATTTTGTTCAATAGGTTTATAAGATTATATCAAACCTTTTGGATAACTTATAACCTTTTATCATCTAATTTACTCCAAAACTTAATGGATAATATATGCTTCAACTACACATCACATCATAAAATCATTAATTTTGACTCCTTTAAAGTCTTACCATTTCATGTCTAATATGAAATCTTGCTAATTGATTTATTAAGAACTACCAAAAGTAAACTGTAGTATTAGGCATAGGTATAGAAGAAATAAAAATAACATTTTACAATATCTCGTATTGTATTTTTCTCCTTACACAAATTTGTGTTATTATAAAATTTAGTTATGAAGATATTCACTAGAGAAGTTCATTCCCTATGGATAACTAAAAAATTTATATGTCACCATATTGATCTCATTGAAGTACTTTGGCATTCTCAATGCTTAAATTTAACAATTTGAACTTTTTAAAATTGTAACTCAATATTTCATGTAATACACATGACTATATCATATAAAGTGATCAGAAAATTTAATAAAATATAGGTATCATCCTTTTATAAATTATTATTACATCTTATACATCCAATAACAACAACAATAAAAACATCACAATAAAAGTCCTACTGAGACGTAGGGTTTGGAGAGAGCTAGAAATACGCAGCTTTACCCCTAACTGGTAGAGAGACTATTTTTGATAGGTCCATATAGAAAAGATAAAAAAAGACAAAAAGAAATAAGTTGTTAATAACTATTTGAAGAAAATTAAAAAATAAAACTATAATAAAAAGATAAAAAATCATATAATATATACAATACAAAACATAAAAAAAATAATAAGAGAGATAAAGATAAAGAATAATAAAAACATATTAAACCAATAGAAGTGATAATAAAAAGAAAAAATATAAATAAAAAAGGATAATAGCAATTTTAACAATAATAATTTAATTAAAAATAATTAGAAACTTACAAATAAAAAACATAAAACTAATAAAATAGATAATAGAATACAAATAGAACAAAATAAAGACTAAAAATATAAGATATAATATAATAATAATAATCATCATCATCATCATCATCATCATTATCATTATCATCATCATTATCATTATCATCATCATCATCATCATCATCATCATCATCATCATGATGAAAGTAATAATAAAGATAATAATAATAATATAAAAAACTTGAGGATAATAATACTAGTTAGTAAAATAAATAAATACAAACAAATGTAAGTATAAAAATAAGCAATAAAATAAATAATATAATACATATAGAACAAAGTAAATAATCAAAATAATATATGTATCATTGTAGGTAACTTTATAATTCTCATCATATTAATTTAACTAAGATGATATAAAAAGATAGTCTCAATTATCCAACTTTGTATTCTTGTCACTTATATTAAGTATAAGTCTCACCTGATCCAACATATACAAACTATTTGTATAAACTTGTATGAACGACTTTTACTTAACAACCTATTTCTCATCATGCCTTGAATGTTGAATTCAAATTCAGTATCAAATACTCAAAGGCATGAATTAGAAATATATACGATCTTTATCACATCTCATATTGAAAAGAAAATTTGTGCAATCAATTTTTCTTCTAATGACATCTATTATCATATCTAAGCCAATGCCTTCAATTGTAGTCCATGTTTATGCTTTTAATATGCTAAATTGAGTGAAACAATCCTATCAAGGTACTATAGCATTTAGCTATACTTCATGCAACCTTTTGCATCTTACTATTATGGTATTAACATGCATATTACATGTTGTCATTAAAGTTTATAAGATATTAGTCACCTTAAATTGTTACCATGTTTTGTCATCTATATGACATTGACATATCTTTCAAACTTTGTCATCAAATCCTTGATAGGGATTACTAGCAAAATCACATAATTAACATAATTTTTTTGTATCTAACTTTGGCAAACCAAATTTCTTAGATATAGCTTAAGTTTGAGAAGAGTTCTCAAACTTTAGCTATATCTAAGAAATTTGGTTTGCTAGCAGCTTAGTATTAATTATACTAATCAAAGGTAATTTGTACTCGTAACAAAATAACAATGTAAGAAAAGTATGTAATTGATTATATATCATAACAACCAATTGAGATTAGAACTTTAATCATTAATTTGGTTACTCTTGTTATTATATTTAAAATAATAGTCATCACTACTATTATGCAATATTACTCTAATATCTCTAGTGAACTAGAATCTCATTAAAATTTTGTTTTCCTTCAGTTTACTCAACAAATTAACTAAAATTAGGTAGACAATAATTTTACCAATCACATCTCTTGTGATTCTTATATCCGTTAGGTGACAACTCTTTCTAAAACATATTTTATATGTTTTTCCTAACTTTGCCTTTAATTTTATGTAATTATGAATTTTCTCGTCCAAATTTCACATATTTAGTTAAGCCATTATTATAAAACTAAATATATTCAGGTTAAAGCAGCTTTGAATTTACTCAACAAACCTAATAATAAATAGAACTTTTGTTTATTCTTATAACAATAAAAGAGAATAATCGTGTTTAAATCGTATATTTAATATTTTAACGAGGGATTTCATTTTATTCTTCTCATTAAACACAATGCACGTAAAATGTTGCACACAGACACACACTCATACACACACATAACATGCAATTCAACATGCATAAAATTTATCAAACATATATTAAAATATGCAATTTATGTACATACAAATTATATGCATAAAATATCAAGTCTTGATTGATTTTGGTTATTCATCTTTATAATCTAAAATAATATTTCTAACTCATTAGATAATTAAATTAGATTAAAATTCATTAATTCCTAAATGAATAAAATTCCCATTTTAAATTGGAATTTAATTTGATATGAAAACAATTTTCAAATTCAATTGAGAATTATTTTCAATTATCTTGACTCTTTAAACAAAAATTTAATTGAAAGTAATTTTCAATCAATTATGCTTCTTACTTCTTACAATTTTGAAATTTTCTTTTCTTAAATTTTATTGACTAAGACATTCTAATCCAACACGAAATTTATTTCTAATCTAATTAGAAATTATTTAACCTTAATTAGAAAAATATTTTCTAAAATTAAAATGAAACCGCTTTCAAAATTAAATTAAACACTTTTTAATTTAATTAAGAAAATCTTTCTATTATTTATTTAGAGACTAAATTTTAAAACGTTAAAAATTCTTCATAAATTAGGAAATAATTTCTAATGATATTTAAAAAGCTTATTGTTCTCAATTAATAAATGAAAACAACATTTCAAATTTAATGAGTAAAATACATTTTCTACTAAATCAAGAAATTTATTATTCAAATAAACAAAAAATAAAAAAAAATAATTTTCTAAATAAAATTTTAATTTTAATTTATTTCAATCAAATTGAAATGAATAAACTTAATTAACAAATCAATTTTCTTAATTTTAAAGGAGTTTATATTAATTGAAATATGATTAATTATAATTGTAGAAATAACTTTTCTGTAATTTAAATTAGAAAATTAGTCTAATTATTATTCTTAATCATATTAAGAAAAACAATTAATTTAATTTTAGATTGATTTTGAATTTAAAACTCTTTTAAATTATGTTTGAAAATTGAGTTAAATTAAGAATACATTATTTCACATTTAAAATAAGTTATTCTAATGTTCAAAGAAGTCGAGCCTTAAAGTAACTAGTAAGGTTATTCCTTTGTAACCGGAAGATCACGAATTCGAGTCACGAAAATAATCTCTTTGTAAAATGTAAAGTGAAGACTGCATACAATTGATGATCCTTGCCTAACCCTCACAAAAGAGGGAGCCTTATGCACTAAGTTTGCCCTATTCTTATTTTCAAACATAAAAATAAAGCAATCTTATCACAAACAACCCTTATTCAAGTTTAGTTTAACCTTAAAGCCACACAGGATCATTCCAGACAGATAATATAATATTCTTAATCTAGACAACTCTTATTTTAGTCCTAAGTTGCTATAACCTTATGGCTACGCTTGGCAAACTAGGTCGAGTTGAAAGTCAATGAGTCAAGCCATATTTAATTGAGCTTCAGGTCGGACATAAACTCAAACTACCCAAGCTCGACGTAGCCTAAAGCTTGATAGTCATTTAGCAGGAAATGCTGTTTTTTCCTTTTTTAATTTAAAAATTAAAAAAACTTCAGACCCGGATATTGACGGCCCAATGACCCCAGCCCGTTCGGCCCATCAAGTGTTAGATTCCCATGCAAACGCTATAACACACGTAAAGACCTAAACCTAACGACAACCCCTGGTATATAAGGTATTATTCTACCGTCATTCAGGTATGACAATACAACCTTGCTTTTCTCTGTTTACAACAGCCAAAACCCTACCAAAAATATTAACTTGAGCGTCGGAGGGGCCTCCCGGGAAACAACCCCCGGTGTGCCTTTGTTTATTTTGCAGGTGTTCGATAGCAAGGATTACGCAGGATCATGGATCAGAACAATGACGGTCAAGTTCAGCAGAATC
>JANKOD010000192.1:14256505-14274054 GCA_026284645.1 Erythroxylum acuminatum
AAGCCAAAGAAACACTCGAATCCGCTGAGGCCCGGGCCACTTCCAGATAGCGATCCAGAGACCATTATGAGCAGCCGTAGTGCAACCTTCGATCAACTCGTAAGCAGACGCCACTGTAAAGCGCCCATGACTAGTGGCCCCCCATATCATCTTATCAACCTCAGTATCCCCAACTTGGGGTCGGTGCTCCGCCAGCGCCAGACAGAGCACGAAGGGTAAAAACTGTTGGAACAAATTCCACCGCCAGGTACCAGCGTCATCAACCAAGTCTGCCACTGTGGCATAAAGAAGGCTATCCGGGATAGGAGTAGTACCCGCCAAGCAGAGAGCGCCCCATTCGGGAAGCTAGTTATCCAGCCAGAAGTGTATGCACCACCCATTGCCCAGCTTCCATTGCATACCTTGCCAAACATACTGCCAGGTAGCAGATAGGTCCCGCCAGAAACCCGAAGCTTCGTTCCGATCGATCCTCGCATGGAGGGGAACAGGGCCTAAACGATATTTAGCCGAGACGATTTGGACCCAGAGGGTTGTGGGCTTGGTGAGTAAGGCCCAACCGAATTTCGTCAAGAAAGCATCATTAGTAGGTCGAATACGTTTGAGGCCCAAACCCCCTTCGGTTCTTGGTTTGCAAACAGTATCCCAGTTAACCAGATGAATCTTCTTCTGGTTGTCCATAGTTCCCCAAATAAAAGCCCTCATGATGCATTCCAACTCGTCGCAAAGAAGCCGCGGGAGCTTCACTGTCTGCATCGTGTAAATGGGAAGAGACGACAGGACGGACTAAGTCAGAGTCACACGCCCAGCCAGAGATAAGGTTCTGGCACGCCATCCCGCGAGCTTTTTCTGAACGTTGTCTAGTATATATTGATACGTATGCCGCGTGGAGCGTTCATGAAGTAGCGGGATGCTTAAATACTTCCCAAGATTGGTCGTGCAAGGGATTTGAAGGGTGTGACTAAGGCGACGAGCAGTTTGCGAACCGACATTCTTGGAAAAATAAATCCGCGTTTTGTTCTTATTGACTTGTTGCCCGGAGGCCTGACAAAACATGTCCAAAGTCTACGCAATAACTTGGGTCTGAGAATCCACTGCTTCGCAGGTACATTATGGAACGTTAGAATAAGCAGTCAAATTGTCCCAATAACCCTTCAATTTTATGAAGTAGTCGGTGACAAATAGTCCTTATTGTTGCAAAAGAGTGATCTCTCTTTTGAGTTCAAGTATTCTTGGCACATTCCTTTGAGAAAATTGATCTTTAAGATCCACTTACATCTCGCGGGCGAAATCGGAATAAGCTATACTGTCGAGTAGCTCTGGTGTCATATTGTTAAATAGCCATGAAATAACCATGGAGTTGCTTTTTAGCCAAGCTTCATAATTTTTGGCTGTTTCAGACGGTTTTGGTATTGAACCATCGACGAAGGCCAGTTTGCTTTTGGCTCTGAGCGCGTTAAGAATTGCTCTACTCCAAGTCAGATCATTTTCTCCTTTCAACATAGTTTACCAATGTAATTCTTGGACTATCAAACGGACTACGAAAGAAAGGAGATGACGCATCTTGAGTAGGAGACAATGGTGGTAGAACCCCTTACGTGGATTATTTCTTGTCGTTGCCCATGATCGATATGCTCTGATACCATGTAAAATAAAATGGCAAGCAAGTATATAAATTACTACTTAATTGAGTGAGCATATATATATAGATACAAGAGCTTGACAACTGGACAGGATCCTCTGTCCAATATTATGGTGTTTTATTTTATCTCGTGAATCTCAGCCATTTATTTATACGGATCTCGCGTTTATTTATGCAGAACCTACACAAGACCTGTATAAATGAATGACTGAGATTTATGAGATAAAATAAAACACCATAATATTGGACAGAGAATTCGAACTCTTAACAACTAGGGTTACAAAAGCGAGAAAATACAACAATAACCTTTCTCATATTTACACTTATCTAATAAGTTGAGGACTTGGCAAAGAACGTGAACATATTAATATATACGTACTTTAATGGAGTATATCTAAGTTTAAAATATTTTATATTTATAATTTTAAAAAATATTTTAAAAAATTAATGGGCTGCTCTGGCCAACCCATTGCCACGATGACTTTTATAACATATCTTTAAGACTTAAATTTATGTCTTTATCAATTCAGTTGTGGACGTTTGTGGCGAATAACTGTCCACCACAGCAGACGTCCATGACCTCGTGCCATAATTCGTGAAATGCAATCTAGTTCTTTGTCCCTTTTCTTTGTAAGATTTGACTACATGCTCCTTTGCATCATTAGTGAGAAAAAAATTACAAAATTGGCATTATAATTATAAATAATAGTGATAATATTATGATTATCATTAGTGAGAAAATAAATTATAATCCTGTTGAAGCATAAAATATGAGGAAGTTTAATAATACGTAATTTTATATTTTATTTTTATAATAATAAAAATTACAGTTCGTTAATTTTATTTTTTGAATTTGAACTAAATAAAATATTAAGTGCGCATATTCTTTTGTAATTTTAATACTTTAAATAAATTATTTGAAAAATTAATATCTCATAATTAAATGACAATCTCAATTGAGTTTGCAATATATTTCTATTTTAGAACAATCGTCATATTTAAATTTTTTATATTCTTTATTATTATATCTTAAACTTAGTAAAATTCCTAAAAGACCTCTATTTAATAATAATAATGAGTCAGTAAATACTAGGTAAGATAACAAGCAAGAGACCCGAGACAACATAAATAGTTTTTGAATTTTTATTTATACAAAATAATATTGTTTTATTTATATTAATACTATGACACTGTTTCCAATTATTAAGAACTTGAGTTTAGACGGTAAATTTTCAAACTTTAAATTTAATATAAAGCCTAATTGAAAAAGAAGAGTTCAATTTCAAAAAACCTTTTATTTTTCAAAAAGAGTTCAATTTTTACCTGGTTAATAAATTTAACTCCTGATGTAGGTTCATGAAGACCTATCGGTGAAATATTTCACAAGCTTAAAAGTTATAGCGAGAAAAGTCTTTCTCGATTTGCTGGTGTAAATAACATCACCTTCGAGTAATTCTGTATCAGATAGCTTTGTAACCGCTGGAAGAAGAAGAAAAACAATCGAGGAAGACATCAAAATAAAGATATATCATTGTCCCCCTGCTTAGACAACTCCACTATCAAAATGATGATCATCTTGACCATGGACTGAGATTAAAAATCCAAGACCAAGGCCTCGAAATCTTCGAGAATTACTCAAAGCTGTTGACAACGAACATTTGTTTCATCCAAGTCAATTTCCAACAACTCTTTTATCAATTTAGATCTAAACTTTAAGTTGAGTATCACTGAATGAATGTTTTTCGGTGTCACCTTCTTTATCTTCCACTAAGCAATCACACCCATTTCGGGATTTCAGATTTTGGTACGTTTTCTAGATGCTTAGTTACTTCCCACTACCTCGGAAACAAAACTTGAAACTGAATCATATGTTCCTTCAACAACATCTACATTTGTTCAAGTGGTTGTTTGTCCACAAGCTCTTCCAAGACAAAGTTTGTGTTTTTCTTGAAACCCACGTTGTTATCTTATAAGAAGCTAATCGACATTGATTCACCACTACAAAATGTTAAGCGCAGAGTCCAACACTTCTTCTTCAACAAAGTTCAAAGCTGGAAACCCATTTTTGTATGGCTCGAACTACAAAAGATGAAGATATAACTTTCTACAGTTTTAGCAGAAACGAGAGCTTACCTAGGTAGCAGCTGAGCTCCATGTGTTTCTGCACGTGTTTGGCTACTTCCTCCACTTGTGCATGTTTGGACAACTTGCGATTTTGGAGGAGCATGTGGCATGTAGTTCTAATTGTTTTGAAGAAATTTATTGATTTAGATATAAAAATAAAAAATTTAATAAATTTTGATAAAATTATTTATTATATATATGAAGATATATATAATAATAATAATAAACATAATAAGAATTTAAATAATAAGACATAATAAGCATAAAATTATTTAAATGGTAATAATAATTTTCAATAATAATATAATATTAATAAATTTGAATCATAAAAATTACAATTTATATAATAATAATAAAAATAATAAGACATAATAATCATAAATTTATGTTATTGGGTAATAATAAATTTCAATAATAATCAATACAAATAATAATAATACTGGACAAACGACGAAATACACTTACATATATATATAAATGTTTATGTAATGTATTCTGAAACTTTTGCACTACAGGAAATCTAACATATATATGTAATCATAAAAGTGGGTGAAGCTTTTCTCTTCCGGCTTCAATAATGGCGCCTGTGGGTGGTAATCATAAAAGTGGGTGAAGCTTTTCTCTTCCGGCTTCAATAATGGCGCCTGTGGGACCTCATCTCTGTCCAACTCTTGCCCACATCTAATGCCCAAACAACGTCGTCTTACTCTTGGACAGAGTAAGACAGGGAAATCTTCGACAGGTGATCTGTTCTCCTAAAACTACTGCCACTAGTACACTTCGCCAGCATCGCCTTAATTGAGCTAGTAGTTGCTACCGCGGGACAAACTCGCCAACGTCACCTTCACCATGCCAATAGCCACTGCCTTCCAGTCACCTGCCCAGAGAATCCAGTGACCTCTAATCCCTCAAATTGTTTCTAAAGTTGGCTCATCTCAATCACCATAGTCACATATATGCCGGCCTTTAACGAGCCTATAACAGTATCCACAATATGTATTGAAAGAAAGGATTAGGCAAGAAATGCTAGATCTTTTGAAGTCTAAGTCTATTTATATTAGGTTATGAACTTTT
Source organism: Erythroxylum acuminatum (assembly GCA_026284645.1). Taxonomy (NCBI): domain Eukaryota; kingdom Viridiplantae; phylum Streptophyta; class Magnoliopsida; order Malpighiales; family Erythroxylaceae; genus Erythroxylum; species Erythroxylum acuminatum. The sequence goes on from JANKOD010000192.1 coordinate 14,261,343, forward strand.
TAGTAATTAAATTGAAATAAAATTTTAATTTTTATTAAACATTAACCATAATTAAATATCAATTTGGCCAAGTAAGACCTAATATCTCATATAGTTATATTGGTCATTTTTTATTAAATATCTCATATTTAATCCTAACGTTTTTTAAACTTTACAATCAAGTCCAACTTAATCAAAACATATTTTATCTCTTCAACTCTTTCTTTGTATGTGACTCGTTAAGTTCCTAAACATGTTAGCAATAGATATAAATTATTACCCTAAATTATAAATATGATTAGATGAATAAAACTCCTTTAATTCATCTTTACTTATCTAATTAAATAATTTATATTTATAGATCAAGATTATCATCTGCAACTTATAACCACCAAAAGGTCCGAAATATCTAGGAATATAAAAGTGATTTTTGACTTACTTTGCATATATAATCCTTTTATATAATTCAATCATTTCATCATATAATATTTCGATTAAACATAAAGCATAGAATTAATGTCTATTCTATTTAAGTCCAATCATATTAGTCTTTTACCATTAGTAATAATTATATTAATGACACTGAAAACTATTTTGAAAGTGTCATTTCACCTTGGTTAAAGATTTTCTAAATCAATACTAATCTAGAATAATGGAACATTTTTCCTAATAGCTTTAGGGTGATAAATCCTATATTAATCGCTTAACTACATCCATATATTTCATGTTATATCCAACGACTACCAATCAAGCTACTCTTGACTATAATAGGTCATAAGGAGCATTTAAACATAACAATGAGCATTAAAACATAGCAATCTCTATATGAGATGCCTTAGAGATTTCAAGTTCAATACAATGAGACTTTTCATTTATATACAAGTAATGTTCTAAATAGAATTCTAATATGGAATTAATTCAGTGAACTTGTTTTCTAATAAACACTCAAATGTTTGTTTAAATATTCTCACACTTTAGTCTATAAGATTAACTATTTCTTTTATAAGGAAAAACATAAAGTATGTTTGTTTTTTATATTCTATTAATGTCCAATTTTAATGATGACTACGATTAATTTAGAGATAGTACATAACTATAATGTGAATTTCATAATTATAATCTCATTGTAATTTCATTTGCTATATTAATTTATAACGTGAACTTTATCACATTCATATAAATATGTATATGATAAATAATGTTTTTAAATAATTATATCTCTAAACTACAACTAACCAATTGATTGCAGAACATAAACCAACATTATTAACATTAATTCTATAAAACATTGTAGTTAAATTGCTTTAAACACAGTTAAGTCGATCCCCTTATATTTTTGCAAGCTTTTGTAGGTTATTTTGTTCATCTACGAAAAGGGCATTTTAAATACTCAGCTAGCTTTTTTTTTTTAATAATAGCATCTTATCATGCCTATTCTTCCATTCTTTTCATCATTTAACTTGCTTTTCATTCTTCCCCTTCTTTTTTTCCTCAGTACCCAACGGCTTTGTGTGTGTAATGGGTAAAAGCTTCCAAATTTGAGATCTCTCATTCCCAAGCTTGAATCTTTGGTTCCAGTTCGTTGGAAGTTTGAAAGGGTTTACATTCCCCTGAGGTTCCTTGTGCTATAGCGAGTGGAGAGATTGGATTTGGAGAGTGGTGAAGAGGCATATGATGGTTTGATTGTTTCGAGTCATTTTGATATTGTGGAGTGGGTGGATTAGAAAGGGAAGGTCGGAGATAAGTGAAAGAGGTTAGGGGCACTTACCTGAAAATGGAGATGAGCCCTCAATTGGAGCAGATTCATAATGAAATCCAGGACAACTTTCGAGCTCTCTCGTATGTTTTTCTTTTCCTTCCTCTCCTAAAGTTCTTCACTTTAATATTAATTTGCCATAATTACCTAGTCCGATCATCCAAGCATAAATGCAGTCCAGTCGATAACCATCAAGAAATCAGTTTATAGCTATCTAGTACAGGACGGTCGCTGAAGTAGCATTCGTTTTTTATGCTCATTCCACCTCTTACTGGGATTAATCTCAAGGAATCTGTTCTTCCGTCTAATAATCCCTCTTTTCCCACTCTTTTGTTATATATTGTTACTATCCCTCTTATTTATTGCAAATGACGGGCAATCCTGCGAGCTCACTTGACGCTGGTAATGATCAACCGTTTGTCTGCCTATCTTTCACCGATGATTATAATTTCTTCATCTTCTTCTCTTGGTTCTGGTTGGGACCATAGTGGACTGATTCTCTTCTTATGCTCTGTTTGTGTCATTCTATAAGCATTAATCCCCGTTAGATTCATGATTGTTGGTAATATAGAGTCGTTTTTTTTCTGTTTACAGGAATGGCTTCCAGAGGCTGGATAAGATTAAAGATTCCAATAGACAAAGCAAACAGCTGGAAGAACTTACAGGGAGGATGAGGGAGTGCAAGAGGTGTGCCAAATATTGTACTGTCTCTTTTAATTGCTTTTGACATTCCTGTCTCCAGATTTTGGGTCATCTCCTTTGTTGCATATGTTAAATTGACTGATACGTTTTAAGTTCTCCTTCAATAAGTGTAGCATACCCCATACGAGATTTCTTTCTGTTTGACTATATCTTATTGGATAAGTTTTGCTTCTAGGGATTTAGTGTAGTTGATTGATGAAAATACATTTGCTTTAACCATTTGAAAGCTTCCCTGGTCAACCAAGACTTGCAGGTTTTATCCATGCTTCTTTCATGGTCTCACCTCATATTGTTCTTCCTGCACAATTATATTTTCTCTGCATCAATGTTAGGAAACTTACATAGGGAATACTTATTATTTGCATTGAAGTAAATATTCATAGAATTTAGGTCTCTACTTTTGTCCTTTCATATTGAACAAACCAGTCCTATGGTTAAATCAACTCTTGCAGATTGATTAAAGAGTTTGATCGTGAAATTAAGGATGAGGAAAATAAAAATCCTGCTGAAGTTACTAAACATCTGAATGATGAGAAGCAGTCCATGGTGAGTTCTCATTGAATCTTATTTGGATTACGTTTCTTATTCACAGTTATAATATGTTTGTTAATTGATTATTCTTTGCAGATAAAAGAATTAAACTCTTACGTGGCTCTAAGGAAAACGTAAGTTCACCTATCTTACATATCATGAGCCTGGAATATTGAACTGTTTGGATTTAAAAGTAAGTTCTAACTATAATGGCTTGTTCTATACTGAAGTGGACTCTGCATTAGTTAGAAATTTTCCCATAGAACTTTATGACAGGATTAGTTGGCCAAGTAACTTTAACTGTCTCAATATTGGACTTGTAAAGTTGAAAAGTAGTTCTTAATTGTTATAGTTAGGTCCTTTTGAAATTCATGTGGCTTCTCTATGGCTATATTTCAGGTATATGAATACACTTGGTAATAAGAGGGTTGAACTTTTTGACATGGGAGCGGGAGCTAGTGCTATCGCTGAAGAAGAAAATGTTCAAATGGCTTCAGGTGGAATTATCATTTTTTTGTATGTTCAGTTGCTGAGTGGCTGCTAATACGTGATGTTAATATGGGCATGTCCTGCTAATTGTCCCTTTATTCCCTGTGCTAGTTTTGCTTGTAGTTGTTCCTTTTTTATTTCTAAAAATTGCCAACTTCCAATCAATCAACCTGGTATCGTATAGAACATACTTTACTCTCGGCTACCTTTCAACTCCTTACCTCTTGTCTTTTCTTTTTATCAAATTAAGAGAGTGTATACTAGGATGGATAACTCAAATTCTTCATCTTCCGGTAAAGAATACTTCTACTTGTTGGTCAGCCTCATTTCATGATCATATATCTGCTTTGTAGCCATGTCAAATCAAGAACTTATTGATGCTGGGAAGAAGACAATGGATGAAACAGACCAAGTCATTGAACGGTCCAAAAAGGTAAACCAGCCTTGAGGTCTTGCTATTTGAAGTGTTTTGTTACTGAACTTCAGGTTTGACCCACAGGTTGTTGAGCAAACAATTGAAGTCGGAACACAAACGGCTGTTACCTTAAAGGGACAAGTAAGCATGACCCATCCATAGCTGTTTTACTTTGTTTCCTGGTGTTTACCCCTAGTCTTGTGTTCCATTCCCAATTGATATAAAATTTTGCAGACTGAGCAAATGGGTCGTATAGGTAATGAGCTAGATACAATTCAGTTTTCGATTAAGAAAGCCTCGCAGCTAGTGAAGGAGATTGGAAGGCGGGTTAGTTAGTTATGGTACATTTTATACTTCTGTTGATTCATTACTCTTGTTGTCTCCTCATTTTGTAGGCTACTGAACTTTTTTTATTTACTTTTTGGTGTTTCAGGTGGCAACAGATAAATGCATAATGCTATTTTTGTTCCTTATTGTTTGTGGTGTAATAGCTATTATTGTTGTGAAGGTATTCTCTTTGGCTTCCTGTACTTTGACATTTTTTTGGGCTGTAGCCTTGGTTCTACAATTATGGTTCACACCTCTTTAAGAACAGAAAATTCTGAAGCTGAGATCTGATTTATAATTTTCAGATTGTCAACCCCCACAATAAAGACATCAGAGATATTCCTGGATTGGCACCACCAGCTCCTTCAAGAAGACTTTTATACTTGAGAGATTGGTGAATTCACGAGTGCAATAGTGAGTGGTTTGGCAGCCCAACATTTCGGGATTTACGGTACTGATGGACTAGGAGTTGTGTGAAGAATGCAGTACGCTGGCATTGGTCATCTTCTTTTATACTCCTTCATATTCCTGAGCAGTTGTGTATGCAAATTATGTGCGAGGGCTGTTCTGCATCGTTCGATGTTTTGCTTTGTATTAACACATTGTGACTGCTACAAGCTTGGAAGAAAGCAAGTACCTGAGTTATAATGGTGTAAATGATTTGCATATATTCCACACGTAGTTTATTGCATGAGCAGCAGGGGCCACAATCTTATACAAATTCATGTTTTGTCCAGTATATGTCCTGATGTCATGTCAATTACTTACCACCAGCTTAACATCGGTGAAATTCATGAAAAGGAGAGGAAACAAAATGAATCAATTTCACATCAATCACTGGATATAAACTGTTTGCGTAGACACATCTGACTCTAATTCAATCGGCCTATGCCTTTCTCAAAAAAAAAAAAGTAAAAAGTAAACACAAGAATGTCCAAAGCTATATTACCGTCAGCAACCAGCTATATAAGAGTTCTAAGCTATCACCAGCAAAATAATGCATGCACATGCCACCGTAGCAGCTAAGTGAACTGCCCTTTCCTTCTCAGGGCGAACCACCCACTGGGAAGAACAGAAATCAAATTTCACCTTGACATATGAGGATGCAGTGACCAGTGAGCACATCGACTCAGCTTCCTTTCATCTCTTTTTGAAATAAAATGTTCCCGTTAACACCAATATCTAGGCACTCAAAATCGTGCCCCATGACCATGGTTACTGCTTACTAAGCTGTGATCGTCCAATGTGTGACAGTCTTGACGATGGTATTAGAGGTGCTTCTTCATCAACTTTCAAATCAGAGGCACCCATATTCCCCCCACCCCCTCCATTATTACCACTGCTGTTATTTGGCACGAATATATCAGATGATTTCTTCTCCAACTTCCAATCCTGGAAACCAGTTTTAACATAAAACAATGTTAATCATGATAAAATGGTTGGCAGGCACTATGCGCTTGTGCTGATAAATTAAAGAAGATAAATAAACAAAAATATTAATTTTATCATTATAGGAGTCAGTTTGAATGATTGCTAACTCGAATGAACCAACCCCACATAATTTTTTTTCTACAGTTTGATGACAAGTCATTGATTTAGGGCAAACTGCAATTCATAACAATTCTTTATCGTGCTTCAGCAGCTATCTATTGGAAATATTAGCATATCTACATAGAAGGGTGCCACCCTTATTATTTTACGCACTCATTACACACGGCAATTCCAATCAGAACTTGACACATAAGCAATTTGCATACTGGCAAACAAGTTCTAAAATCAGAAAAGGAAAATGCAATGAAAAGCATCAAGATATCAAGAAATGGCATGTTATTTACCTTTGTTAATCTATCTGAGGTAGTTTCAGGCAGTTGAGAGGCACGGACATCCTTAACTTTTATGTAGTTGTACATGACAACACCACAAAGTGCTGTAAAAAAAATAAAAAGGAAAAGTTTAAAGAATTGAAATGTAGAGAAGAGTCAGTACATTGATAAGGTGCAGGAATATACCAATTGCATAACCAATTATGTTGAGCCCAGTTATAGTAGACTCTGGAAATATAACAGTTGAAAGCGCTATGAGTATCCAATCCTTCAGAACACCAGCAACCCTGATGGTAACTGCACCAGTTCGACCAATCACCAAGAATATGGAAAAGTTCAGTGCTAAAGCACAAAGGGCATTGGAGAAAAAGATCCAGAAGTTGAACTGAATCTGTGAAACTTCCATTCCAGGCTTCTCCAGTAAATACCAAGGAACAAATAGAAATACAAAGCTGCATGCAGCAAATGAAACAACAGTGAGCAGTGCAGACAGACTAATCAACTTAAATATTCATTTATCAACCAAAACCAGTAAATGAACGAGTGCACCATAGGATGAACTACTATTGATTTTATTTTGTTGCACCAGCTAGCATAATGAGCACCTTTTACTTTCTTCAATAAATATCTCCAATCTTCCAATGAAATTTGTGGTTTCGTATAACAACAGCAGCAAACTGAATAACTTATTTCAAAAACTGTTATAAATTTTGGAAAGTTTAGGATCACATATCAACCTACTATCATAATACAGTGGATCAATCGCATTGTCAAATTACAGACCTAATGCATGAAGAGTGATTAATAGGCCATATAGCAATGCATGGATATCGTTCAAACATAAGCAACTTTGTTGACCAAAAGAAAACAAAAGCAGTTTATACACGTCAAGTACAGTACCTGCATGGAGCTATATAATACAAGCTGGTGATAGGATTTAGAGTCAATCCCTTTTTCTGTAGAAGCACTTGTGTTAAAACGAGTCTAAGAGCTTCTGCAAAGATGCCTGTGACCTGGTAAAGTGTTCCAACTACATTAAAGTGAATTTCCCCATATGAGGATACGACAACCCCAACACTGACCACCACCATGTTTATGAAGACATCACACCTTGCTTTGTCAGTGCCACACATAACAGCCATGATAAATGTTGCCACTGGCACTGTAATTTTAAACCATTAATATAAGCAGCTATTCTTATAGATACAAACTGCATTACTACTGAACAAGAATCAAGTTTTCCCTTTATGTTACATACTTAAAGCTTTGAGCATCTGGATGAAGGCCACTGAGATATATAAATAAGCAGTGTTGCCAAACCTGTTGAGACAAAAAGATTCAACTGGTAACAGATGCTTCCAAGTTGAAGATAAGAATCTAATACTAATAAGTATAGAATTTTGAAAGCTAAAACTAGTCATTTTCATGGATATATGGACCTAGGTTACATAACAGTAAACATTGAAAAGCACCCACGAGAAAAGGACAAATCAAGTTAAATTCATCAACCAGGATCAATAGAGCCTAATGGAATGATCATGCAACATATGAAACCATTTAATCCAATCTGGATACTATATATATCCACAAAATCACAGTATATTAGGCGGCATAGAATGTATTTGACACCAAAGGACATTCTTCCCAAATTTTCAAGTTCAAGCCATGCACAACACAAAACATCAACGTCTTACTATCCCAAACAAGTGCACTGGCAGATAGCAGATGTGTTTAGAGCTTTAAGGTGGGCTTCTGACATAAAAAAAAATTGGAACAAATTAATTCAGCAGAATACCCTTCTTCAATTATTACTAACCTATTAATTTATGCAGGAAAAACAGGAAACATGAGAAATGTCCAAGGTGATTATATCTTGAGCTCAGTCCAAATCCCCAAGTAAAGCTGAAGCATGTGAAAAAAATCCATATTCTGAGCCATTTTCTGGGGCTCATCAAATCTTACTGGAACTAAAGGTCAAAGTACTGGCTTTCTCTCAGACCATTAGCATGTAATTCTCACATGATGTCAAAATCACAACAAGACAGCATCAACGATATTAGACATAGTGACAGCCTACACTTTCAAACTTCAATGAAGTTCAAAGCAACACGAGTGACATCTCCACTACTAGTTGCTAATCCTCAACTCATCTTCATTTGGGCGACTAGGTTTGAAAACTGTACGAAAATTTTAAGAGCTTTAACAAGCACATGAAAGCATGGTTTGCAAAATGTGGAGACCATCACTTACACTACTTCTGCTGCAAGTTCTGAAAATGAAAGTTTTGCATATTTAACCCAAAATCTACATTTCCTCATCTTGACTAGCAAAAACATCAGATTCGGTTCATGTTTAATATGAAAGAACTCACATAAGTCCAAAAAAAATAGACAAGTTACATGTTGCTTAATCATGAGCACATAGAACATGTACATGAATAAAAGTTTAGTCCTTCATAATTTTCTTACCAAAGGCTCGCTGCAAAGAAGGCACTAATTGGTATTACACATGTTGCATATCTGTGGTGACAATGAAGGTGGTTTAGCAAGGAGACTTCTAGTAGATGGAAATTTTAATGAAACAGCAAAACTAAAAGGAAAGTTTAAACAAAATAAGATGTCCTTACATCTCAAAAGTCATTTTCACTGGAGTTACAACCTGCAGATTGAAGACAGGAAAACCAAGAGCACAGCATTACTCAATGAAACAAATGGGAGGCAAAATAAAGAAACATACTGAGAGTACGAAAGTTTCAAAACTCTCTCCTCATGGTCTGGTAACAAATTAAAAAGGAAACTGAGAAAAACAAGGCATGCATTCACAGCATAAGTTTCACACTGTTTGCACAATTCAATCACATTTTATAACTTCCAAGTACAGTCTTGCAAATATGACAGATCTAGATGAGGAAAAGTCAACTACACAAGTTACACAAAGAGCATGAGGGACAAGAAATATTTAAAAAAAAAGAAGGAAAAAACAGATTTCTTAGGATGATTGAATGCATTCTTCAAATAGATCAGATCAATGGATTAGGGCAACTAATACAAATCCTTTTGCCACATGTTTGGGTAAAAAATTAAAACAGTCATGAGATAAAGGTAATTCATAACCTACTTTATACTGTTGACCCAAAAGTTCTGAAGCACTTGCATACATCAGTAATTCATTAAGGTAAACTATGACAATTCCCAGTAATCTTCTTGAAGATTATGAAGATCTAGTGTAGGAATATTGCTATATATCCTATAAATCAATATTTTATGTATCCTAACATAATAGATTAGGTATTGTTTAAGAACATTATATCGTCTCATTATGGTACATTGTACTATCATACTATCATAAACAGATAAGCTTCGTGGTCTTTGCATCCCTGGATGTGCTTTATAGCTGAACCACGTTAAACTCTTCTCCATGATTTTTTACATAGCATCAAACCTAATTTAACAAATACTGTATCATTTTGAAGAAAAAAATATCTACATACATATTGAGGTCTAACAAACTTCAGTGTCTTGTGATCAAGTTTACAGACACTTAACTGAAAGACTATAAATTTCTATGCACCATTTCCATGAATTTCCTTAGTACTTTTTTATAAATAGAACCCACTCTAATTACCGATGGTCCCAATTGGAATAAATATGCACTAGCCACAAAATAAATTAGTTGTCATAGAAAGATATGTCGATGCAATTTTGCAGAAGAAAATGGGGTGGTGTGGTGACACAAACCTTGAATACACGAACCAGGAAGAATGCTACGACACCAGAAAACCCCATGTGGATCATTGTAAGCGTAATTGGGAATGGAAAGCTGAAATATGTAGGTGAGAGAACCCACTGCAATGAATTCATATGTCATTCTAGGACACCAACACAACGAGTTCTAAATAAAAAACTGTAATAGTAAGTTGAGAGGGTAAGGAAAGGGGCACCATCCATTTCCGGGGAAGAAACTGGGAGGTCAAAGGAAATAGGAGGATTACCTTGTTATACAAAATAACACCAGACGAAAGCAAAATGTAGATCAGAAGATAGAGATAAGTCAAGACCAGTGGCTTATTGATCATCATCTTTGCCGACCAGCTGTCACTGCCTATTGCCTCTTAGCAAGAAACAAAATCCCTCACCCACTGTCTGACAATACCCACCACCAAGTTTCGATTTTTCTTTTCTTTGCCCTACAGCATTCTCTCTGTTATCGTCTTCTTTTCTCTGAGGAAATCTACGACTAAGGAAGAAAGAAACTTCCGGATAATATCTGAGTCCAATCCAAAGAGAAAACAAAATGTGAAGTTTATTTCTTTCGTTTTGGTAGAACAGGTGAAGTAAGCAAAACGGAGAGTGAAAGCGAAAGATTAACTAACAAAAAAAAATTGACCCAAACAGCAAGCTCCCACACATATTACAGATACAGTAGCTGCGAATCGAAAGAAGAAAGAAGTAAAGAAATCCCAAGAAAAGCGAAAACGTGGGGACGCAATGCAAAGGATTGGAGTCCGATCTGATCTGAAAAAACATTTATTGTAAAGAACAGACGAAGAGAGGAGTGAGTTTACCTTGGTGAAGTTAAATTTCATGAAAACTTCATTGTCAAGAAGGGATCTTTTTGTCTTCTTCCAATTATTGTTTCTTGCAGATTGAAATAATGAGCAAACGGAGATAAAAATGAGTTATTGGAGAAAGAAACAACAAAGAGTGGAAGCAGGAAACAGTTGAGACTCGGGTCCGATTATATTTGTATACGAGATTCTGATACAATCTCTGTTTTCTTTTTCTTTTTCTTTTTTTTTGTTTTTTTGATTAAATATTATCTATTACCACAATAAACAAGGTCATATTCATATTTATTATTTCTGGTTATGGATCAGAACCTATCCAGCCTCTGAGGCTGAGCTGAGCTCTGTCCTGTACACCTCAGAAACAATTAAGCAAGTCAATTAATTGAAATTGACAATTATTATGGGTTTTAGATTCAATTTCCCTTTGGGCTTGCTTACTTTTATATTGGTTATGTTGTATATTTTGTATCTATTCTATCTATAATCTATGCATAAAACTTCAAAGGGTCAGGTAAGTTGATAAAGAATTTTTTCTGACTTAAGTGGGGTTCGGGTTCAAATTTGTCCTTATGTATACAGCTGTTTAAAATTTAAGCCTAGAGCTTTGCCTAGAGCTTGGGACCTACTCGACTCGAGCGAGAATTAGTCTAAATATAAATGACTTAAAGGTATCTTTCATAGTTGAAACGCTCCTAAAATATCTAGGGAGCAACCCAAAAAAAAAATCTATGCACATCATGTGTTTGTGCAGAGGCATGTTGCTCACGGAAGTGGGAAGAGCAAGGCAGCTTAAGGGCTCTTCTAACGATTACTACAATGTCAATACCAAATTGATTGAACCATTACCCTAAATATCCGGGCCCAGAGCCCGATCTCTCCCATCCCATTTTCAGTTCAAGTGTGCTCTGCTAAGAATCTAGATCTTTTGTTCAATATTACTCTTTCTTATTCTGTCTCATGAAATTTCAGTCATTTATTTTGCGAGACTCATGTGAGACCCACATAAATAAATGGCTGAGATTTATTAAACACAATAAGACACCATAATATTGAACAGAAGATCTGTACTCCTCTCCTCAATCTTTCTTTAAAGCTCGCAGACCTACCATTTACAAAACACTAATGGCCACCTAACCTAACTAGACCGGATTCGGTCCAACAGGACAAGAGCAAGTTCATACTGCCTTTTAGCTTCTTGGACCCACATTTGCATAAAGAAAAAAGGAAAGCGTATTTACGAGCTGAATTAGCTGGGTTACCTCCTAACTGACCAATGCCTAAGGCTGAATACAATAGATTAGGACCCAGGGTCTGTCGGTAAAGAGGCAAATGTTTGCTCACGGACACTAATCATTAGACAACTCTCGTCCTATAATACATTCCTGCTGCTTCTGTTGTGTGCCTAACGACATACTTGTAAGAATGAGTTGTTCAAGGACACCAATGGTGGCTATCACCGAAGTTTCCCAAAATCCTACTCAATCGCGGCTGCTGTGCTTTGATGACCGCATCTACATAAACTACACAAACATAGAGATATGGAGGCTCGTTACGTATTCCTTGTATCGGTATTGTTTGTTTGGAATAATGATTAACAGATGAGACAAAGTTGTCGTCAAATGCATCAGACCATTTCACATTTCCTTTTATATATTCAACTTATCTACGGAATGAATTATGCCATTTCTTTTTTCATGTAAACTCGTCATGTAATGGAGATGATTAATTAGGCATCAAGAACTTATAATCGACACTTAATTATCACGTACTAATGTATAGATATGAACTTTTGTTTATCAAATGCCTATCACAGGGATTAATTAGATTGAAAAATGTTGGACTTCAATCACATCTCTCACAACTACAATCAAAACAATCAACTAGTTTGAAGAGATTTAACCTCAAAAACAAACAACCAAACAATATATATATGACAAGAAAACAGATTGAACACTAAGGGGGTGTTTGTTTCCGTTTTTATTTTTGGTTTTCTGTTTTTGTTTTCAAATTCGATATAAAATCTTGTTTGTTTGAGTTTTTAGTTTCTGTTTTTGGTTTTGGTTTCTTCCGGTTTTCAAAAATTATGAAAACCATAAAAAGTGGTTTTTGTTTCCTGTTTTTTT
>JANKOD010000192.1:14306647-14317666 GCA_026284645.1 Erythroxylum acuminatum
TGAGCTCTGTAACTAACTCAAACTGATACTTCCGACTTCTTTACGCTTTCGTCTGATTATTGTATCGTCTGCTTTTCACTTCGTCTGCTTTTAGCTTCGTCTGCTTTTAGTTTCGTCTGCTTTTTCTTCACATATCTTTCATCTGCTTTTTTTGAATAGCTTTCGTCTGCTTTTGTTTAATAACTTTCGTCTGCTTTTCTTGAATAGCTTTCGTCTGCTTTTCTTGAATAGCTTTCGTCTGCTTTTCTTCTAAGCTTCCGTCTGCCTTTCCTTCGAATAGCTTCCGTCTGCTTTTTCTGATTAGCTTTCGTCTGCTTTTTCGTCTAAGCTTCCGTTTGCTTTTTCTGAATAGCTTTCGTCTGCTTTTGTTGGAATAGTTTCCGTCTGCTTTTTCTGAATAGCTTTCGTCTGCTTTTTCGTCTAGGTATATTTCATCTGCTTTTCATTTGTCTGTTTTTTGTTTGTCATCAAAATTATTCAACTCGTAAAGTCAATTTTCACTTAACAGTTGAGAACGTGATGTAGCCAAGTAATTGGATCGACACGCATCACAAATTTAGGTTATAATGACATTCCAACCTGGCAACTTACTAAAAACATGACTTGGTGGAGTAACTGGATCGGCATTCATCACCAATGTTTGCCTTCGAGTAAAAAGACTAGGTCCATGTTCACAAAAAGTAACAAAAAATAATATTTTCTAATAAAAACCTACCGAACCTATAAGTAGCTTGTCTTTTCATGAAAATGTACCTAGGTTTAATTACAAAGTTTGATTGACCAAATAATTATTAATGTGTATGTACAATTAAAAAGGGTGAATAAACTTGACATTTAAGTTTTGATTAATATGTATATTTAGTCTAGAGTTCCTATACGTGGATTTTGCATGTTAATAATTTGGAATAACTTGAATGATTGTGTTTAGAGTTAAATTGATTACTTGAGGACAAGCAAACGTTTATTTGTGGGGATGTTGATAAGTGTAAATTATATTGTGTTTTAGGGCATAGTTTGATATGTGTTTAGTCATTAATTCGATCATTTAGTATATATTTAGGTTAGAATTGTGTTAGTTTGTTAATTATTTATGTTTTAAGTGTTTTATGAGTTAGTACAAGTTTTTAAGCTTAAATATTATATTTTTGAGGTACCTTGATGTGTTTGTTAGTGCTTCAGGGTTAATATCAAAAAACGAAGGAGTTTCGGAGGGCACCTGGGCCATAACACAGGCCCATGATCGTGGCAAGCACTAGGATTGGCCCATGATCGTGGCCTACATGCCACTATCGTGACAAAGAGCTTACTCAGGGGCCACGATCATGTCATATAAGCCACGATAGTGGCTAGCGTTGGGACAGACGTGAGAATGCTTTTAGACTCAAGTTTTCTTGTGACTTTTCGATCATTTCAGATGTCAAAAGAGACCTTAGGTTACCCTAAATAGAAGACCCTATAAGAAGAACATGATACGAGCAGAAAAGGGAGTCTTCATTCATCCACTTTTGGAAACCTTAAAGAGATAAAGCGACAGAGGAAGAGGAAGAGGAAGAGGAAGAAGGAGGAAGAAGAAGCGGTCTCGACGTACTTCCCGGATCAGGAGATTTTTCAACGCTGCTGCCTTCCCAGATCATTCATTCTAAGTTTCTATTTCCTTTTCGTTTCAATTTTATTCACGCATAACGTTGGAATGGATTGTATGATGATGTTCTAACTCTTCTTTGGGATTTTATTTTGATTTAATGTTATCTGAGTTGATTTTGTGTTAATTGAATTGGGTATTGTAATTTGTTGCATTTCTTGCATAATTCGGTAATAAATTGAGAGGGTGAACTGGATAAAAAACGATTGAATCAGATTATTGAGAGTTAGGCAATTCAATAAAACCCGTAACTAATCATATCAATAATTATGTGGAGAGAGATCCAATGTGAGACCCGATAGTTTATTAGAGTGCTTCAAATCTAATTAGGGTTGTGAGTCTTTTGTTAATTGAGAGATTACAAATTTCATAATCCAATTAGGGTTAATGGTTATAACTCGATATGGAGTAATCAGCCCTAGGATCATCTAGAGCCGACACCCCATTAACATATAATCGGCTAAGTTAGCATTTATAATAGGTAAAATCCCCTTTCTCATAACTTGGTAAATTCTTTGGTTGATTTCCATTGTGTTTGCTTGTTGCTCAATTGTTAATTCCTTCGTGTTTAACTTCTGATTTAATTGGTTGAATTCAATTCTCGTATTTAATTCCGTTGCATTGTTTATTGTCAGTTTCATATCTTTGTAGCCTTAGAGTTTTAGTATTAGATTATTCCTCTTCCTCGTAAGATCGACATCTTTAATACTAAGCTACGAACCGTGCGCTTGCGGAATATTGAGGGTTTACAAGATTAAAATTTATAATTTAGTCTATTACTGGTATTTTGATACGAACCGACACCAAATCTTAATACGAGACAACATGATACCGTACCTTTTTTCTAGTTGTTATGATAAGATACTCGTATCTTTGGTGCGAATGCTTCCGTACTTAAAGAACAGAGCAATCAAATGAATACCTCTTAGCAGTCTCTCTTCCAATTCCCCCAATCTTCTTTTTTTGAATATTTGTAATTTTCTCCATTTCTAACAATTGAGGTTACGTTTTAGCTATCCAATGTACGTCTCTGATTGAACCTAATTATAACGATGCGAGTTACAAAATTTGGGTGCAAAAGGTAACAAATAATATATAGGAATAGAGCTGCTACCTTTAACTATTGGTAATAGCACAATATTAGTATATACACTTCAATTAAGCTTTAATTTATAATATTATGTTTAGTTTCTTATTTTTAAATAATTTTATTTTGAATTTTAAATTTACATAAAACAAAGTAAACTACTACAACAACAACCTAGTAAAATAAATCAAAGTAAACTAAACATTTAAATTATTTTGATTATAATTTTTTATTCAGAATTAGTACTAAATAATTAATAATTAATTATAATAAAATCAAATTATGATAAAAAATTAGAATATAAAACTATTTTTATATATAATTTCACTTGTCATCAAATTTACATCTTTTTCCCAAAAAATTTATGTCTTTTCCTTTTCTTTGTTGAAATTAAAATCAAATTTATGTTTAATCTTTTTTTTTCTTTTGTGATTTTCTTGAGCTCATTGAAATCTTTTCCCTTGACACAGGTTGCTTAGGGATCAATCTCCAATTTGAGACTGACTTTTTCTTTTAATGATGTAATTATATGTACACTTTAATTAAGGTAGTGTTTAAAACACGGTATTGACTTGGAAGTCTCTCGTGTTTCCTTTCCAAGCACAGAACCTCTTGCCTTTGACGGGGCATCTCCAGTAACACACAAGACATACAGATATATGTGTGTGTGTGTGCATGTTCTAATTTTGTTGCGGAAAAGGTGAGAATAATGTGTAGTGTGGAACAAGCTCTTAGATTTGAATAATTGGAAAGCACCATGCCATCAACTATGGTTTGATTATCTTCAAAGCAAAGATGGCGAAAGGAAAATTTGACGAGGTAGGGATTCTTCTTTTTTATTTTGTCTTAGATCAGGGTATTTACTGGTGGATCCAGTGACTAATCCCCTCGCTGATTTGCAGGCACTTCATAAGATGAGACAGCTGACTCAAAGATTTAAGGCTGCTCCATATCCAAAGTCAAGGATCGAAGGGAGTCTTCTCTTCTTTTTCTTTAATCTTGACACAACACACACATATGTATATTAATTTACTTGCTCGTACTCTAATTTAAAAGTTATGAATAAATGATGCATGTGAGACGCTAAACAATTGTCTAGGAATTCTTACTAGCCATGCGTCATGTCTCCGTCTGACTCTTGTATTTGATAAGGGAAGCAATCTGACAAGCAGAGCTCTTGGTTGAGCCGGCAAGGCAATGGAGAATGGACCCATTTCATAAAACATTGCAAAAGTCAATTCCATTCAGCCCCTTTCTGTAAGGAATACGAGTTTTATTTAATCAAATACCCTAAAACAAAACCCCAAAGCAAAGCTTCATGCTTCATGCTTCTTTTATGTGAGCGAAGACTTGATAACTTTCTACAGTATAGAACTATAGACACTGGATTAACATCTTAAATACTATGGTATGGACCCAATACAAGACAAGAGAAGTTCTAAGTAAAGCTTGTATTGGCAATGGATTGGAGAAAAAAGGAATAGAATGGGGAAATCCCATTGGGTTTTGGGATCTGTTCACCTCTGACTTTGAAAACCTTTCTTTCAATAATTTTGTATGCTTACCCCAAGATCTTCTTCAATCACGCTATTTTGTAATTATTACTTGTCCTTGCAACTTAAAATAATTCCGGCAGAAAAGAAGCTGCAAAGAAAGGAGGCGAGGCGAGCTTGGTTTGGTTTGGTTCACCAGATATATAATGTTCTGTCTAATAATGTGAAGCATGCCCTTCCAGTTCCTCCTCACTAAATCACCCACCTGTGACAACTACTCATCTCCTTATCCATCTACCCAAATTCTTCAGAAATCCCACAAAGGAAATAGATTGTAGATTCTTTAACAATGCGGGAGTGTTACATTATTTACAAGTGAATCCTTTTTGTATGAACAAACTTTGGGCTTGAGATCAGGTTTGTGATTTATTCAGCTTTAATGTTGTTGTCTACCCTTTCTTTGATTGCTGATACAACTGTCATCCATGAACCGTCTAGTCGCTTTTTTCTTTTCTTTTTTGGCTTCTTCTTCTTCTTCTGCTCCTTTTCATTTCTGCGTTGATGAACAGTAACGTTTGGTTATGTTTTATATTAGTAGTTCAAAGTTCTGTGCCTTCTGATCCATACGATCCCGTCAGTTTGCAATTGTAAATAAACATGGTGTTCTGGTCCTGCTTGAAACCTGTTGGATTCCATGTGAAGTTTACATTCATATGACTTCGTTGAAATCTTGGACTTAGTCGGATCTCATTTAGTTATGTGATTTGAAAAGACTTTTGTTTTCCTTTTTTTTTTTTGCAGAAAATAAAAATGGCATCTGATCTTAAGAATACCTTGACTGGAGAGTACATTGGTATACAGTTGTGGGTAATAATCGTTGTTTGCCTGGGAGTCGTTTGTGTAGCTGTCCTGGTGGTTTCACTATGGTTCAGTTTCAGAAAAAGATCGAGAAGCTCCACTAGCTTGCTTCCTATGAGCAGAGTACCTAAAGTTTCGGAGGAAATCAAGGAGATTGTAATGGACGAGGGTAGCTTCGTCAGCCTCAATGATAGGTTAAGTGACAAAGAGTCGGAGAAAGTATTGATTCAATCAGAAAATGGAGAAGACACCGGCTCCTTTAATCACTTAGAAAAAGAGGGGACTCAATTGGGAGAAGAAGGACCCACGGGGAAACCTTTCTACAAGCCTTCTTCACATCATTTGTCTGCATCTTCACCACCTCTCTCTGGTCTACCCCAATTCTCTCACTTAGGCTGGGGTCACTGGTTTACACTTAGAGATCTGCAAGTTGCAACTGATCGGTTTTCCAAGGATAATATAATAGGTGATGGTGGATATGGAATTGTTTATCGAGGCCTGATTAATGGAACTCCGGTGGCTATTAAGAAGCTTCTCAACAATCCGTAAGCAGCTTACTGGTTTGTTTCCCATCTGCACAGTATCTATAGTATCTGTGGATTAATGCATTTGACTCTCTGTAAATCATTTACTTACAGAGGACAAGCTGATAAGGATTTCAGAGTTGAAGTAGAGGCTATAGGTCATGTGAGGCACAAAAACCTAGTTCGACTTTTGGGCTATTGTATGGAAGGAACACAGAGGTACTTGTGTTTCTTTCTCTAAAGCAGATTATCTTTGAGTGAGTTTTTCTTTTTTTCTTTTTTTCCATAGAACAGACTTGATATCACAAAACATGTGTTACTTTGTCACATCTTTACTTCCTTAAGCGATACGCCTCATACTATCTTCATTCATAAGAACATCAAAATTCCCATTGTCAAACACAGACCTTCTTATGCATCTTCCAAGGAATCATGTACTTGGATAAGACACCAAGATTACTATAGTAAGCAGTTAATACCCTTTGCATCAAATGGTTAGAACATTTAGCAACTAAATGTGGACAAAATTGTATGTTTTCCATTCACTAACTGTTGCTTTCTTTCCTGCATTATCTTTTAGGTTGCTGGTATATGAGTATGTCAATAATGGCAATTTAGAGCAGTGGCTCCATGGTGGTATGCGTCAGCATGGATATCTTACTTGGGAGGCTCGTATGAAAATTCTGCTTGGCACTGCTAAGGCGTAAGTTAATCCATCCAACCCCCATAGTATTTCACAAGAGCTCATAATCCTTGATTATGTGGGTTCACATCTTGCAGGTTGGCTTATTTGCATGAGGCCATTGAACCAAAAGTAGTGCATCGAGACATAAAATCTAGCAACATTTTAATTGATGATAATTTTGATGCCAAAATATCTGATTTTGGTTTGGCCAAATTGCTTGGTGCTG
Source organism: Erythroxylum acuminatum (assembly GCA_026284645.1). Classification (NCBI taxonomy): domain Eukaryota; kingdom Viridiplantae; phylum Streptophyta; class Magnoliopsida; order Malpighiales; family Erythroxylaceae; genus Erythroxylum; species Erythroxylum acuminatum. The sequence goes on from JANKOD010000192.1 coordinate 14,313,163, forward strand.
GGAAAAGTCATATTACAACTAGAGTTATGGGTACCTTTGGGTAAGCACTTCTCTAACAATCAATTTCTTACAACTTAATTAGCATCATTTCCCTTCCTTTCTCTTTCTGTTGGCCTTTGAAACTAATGTTGATTTATTTGAGTGATTTTGCAGTTATGTTGCTCCAGAATATGCCAATTCTGGCCTTCTGAATGAGAAGAGTGATGTTTACAGCTTTGGAGTTGTGCTTCTGGAAGCAATTACTGGAAGAGATCCAGTGGATTATGGTCGCCCTGAGAATGAGGTATCAATTTCATTTCAAGCAAGTGATGAATTTCCGCAGAGCCTCATGTTTTAACCCTTGCTGTTTGCCAGCAATTTGTGGTTTTGATTTTGACATTTTAAAAAGTAGCTTGAGTAGGCATTTTGTGTTTTAGCATTGATTTTAGTGCCTACAATGGTCCAACATTCCCTTTAGCATTGATTTTGAACCTTTATTCACTTGAGGCTACCCACTTTTTATATTTTGCGTTTTGGGAATCTAGTTCTCTTTCTTGAGTGAATCCTATGGTTATGTGCAACAGAACATAATCCAATTCAATTGTTTAATCTCTTTGGTTGGGTTCTTTCAGATCAATCTAGTGGAATGGTTGAAGATGATGGTTGCAAAAAGGTGTGCAGAAGAGGTGATAGACCCAATGATTGAGACCAGACCGTCAACTAGTGCCCTTAAGCGAGCTCTTCTAACTGCTTTAAGGTGTGTCGATCCAGAAGCTGAAAAAAGACCAAAGATGAGTCAAGTAGTTCGAATGCTTGAATCGGAAGAATATCCTGTACCAAGAGAGGTTTGACTCTGAAACTTCCTGGTCAACTTCAAATAGAGTTCAACATGACTTGACATTGTTCTTTGGCTTCAAGTGGACATTTGAAAGCAACATCCATCTTTGCAATTTCTTACTAAATGGGGATGCTTTTTTCCATCCTAATAATTCAATGAGATGTATAGAAAATGAGAATTAAATACAGCACTGGATGGAAATTTCAGGATCGAAGACGGCGCAGGATCCGAACAGGAGTGGAACAGGCTGAGTCTAATAGGGACAATTCTGACACTGATAGGAGTGACAATCCAGATGATAGAAGGACGCATGGGGCATAGGAATTGCGGTCATTATATACACGAGAGTATCTCATAGATTCTGTCAAGCATCCAGAGCCTTGTGGCTTGCCTGAAACTTGGGTTGGAGAGCAGTGAGGAGGCAATGTAGAGGTATACTTCTCTGTAAGTTGTCTGCTAATAGAGCTGTAGAAAAAGATCATAGCTTGCAAGCCTTATCATAAGCGGGGGTCGTTCGTAGGTTCATTCACCTTTAGCTCCATATATATATACCCTTGCAGGGGTGGTGTGTAATAATGTTGGTGGTTCATGTTTACCTTTATTATTTTTCTTTGTCAAGTTGTTGTCATCATTGGCTCAAAAGATTTGATTAGAAATAGGCGAAGAGATAGAAAAGCAAGTTTGAATCGTGAGAATGTTAATGAAATAATCAATTACTGCTTCATTTGATAGTTGATACACTAAAGCTAATTGCTGGAAACTCGCAAACCTTAAGTACAACCAAATTTAGGCAAAGGAATAAATGAAAGTTTCACTTATCTCTTTGAAACAATTTCACGAACATGTCTTAGGCATTCACTTTTTGGCTTTTTTAGCTAGAAGTAATATAAACTCAATTCATATACAAGTAAGGAACATTTACTGACGCTTTACTAGAACAGGTCAACAAGGCAAACAATTAACTCTTATCTAACCTACAACATATATATATATATAACCAAGAAGTTTTGAACAAGTTCAAGCAATTTTTTCTCAATCAACATGAGAATTGACCTTTCTCATTCGGTCGAACATAATGTTATCTAGTAGCCTTGTCATTTATATTACCATTGAAGAGTTTTTCTTTGTCTTTGTCCAGATAATCAATCTCATAAACCTTTTCTCTATAACTCAATTTGTGCCCAAGATTGGAGCCTCGACAAAAAGTTAAAAGAGTTGTCTTCTTTTGACATAATCCAAGAGTTGAACGTCTTCATATAATTCTGAATCTTTCCATTATGTCATAACTTTTGCAACGCTTCCTTGGTTACCTAGGAGCAGGTAATAACTTCTCCTTTAGTCCCTCACACCAACATCTTCCATGCCTCAATTCATGGACGTCTCATATTTAGATCAATCTTTGCTCACCACCATAACTTGTTATCACCTACCAAATACATATTAACCAATATCACTTTGTCTACTTATGACCCTCTTGCCATATGAAAGTATTGTTGCATATCCCATAGAAAATTCTGTAATATTTTATCATCTCAAATACTATCGAAATGCTTTAGTTCTAGGACTTTCATTGGTTTGGAGAAACACTAAATGATCCTCCGTTATAGATACCCTCAAATAGGTGGTAGGCTATTTGATTTTCACACTTATGGGCTTAAATAATTTTTGACAGGATATAATTGTAACGATAATTGCTGGAAACTCTCAGTCTAAAATGCAATCAAATAAGTCATCATGTCAATGAGTATTGTTGAGATTTATTACCTTTAATTTGCATTCCCAGGTTTATATTGTCTATTGGAGTGATTACCAAATAATGGGAAATCACTATTTCATTCTTGGCTTTCTATATGTCTAATGCAATGTTTTTTAACATGAGTTGACTTTTTCTTCATGTTGAGAATTGTATGTACATATCCCCTATAGTAGAATCTTAATTTCATGTATGATCTTAATTTTGTGATAAAGATGAAGAATTTGAATCCAAATAATATTTTATGTACGGTTGAAAGCCAATAAATAACATGTCAAGGTTCTTAGTTGACAACCATGGTGTGGTGGTAAGCTCACCTTGCCCCTTAACCATGTGGTGGGGAGTTCGAATCCCCACTCATGAGAATGAAGAGCATCTTGTGGCCAGCCATTTACCGCTTAGTGCGAGCTCCTGTGGCGAGTCCGGATTAGTCAGTTACTTCTGTGCGCCGGAAACCGAATGGTTAAAAAAAAAAAAAAAGAAAAGTTCTTAGTTGACTATGAACATGTCAGTTAAAAAGTTTCCTAACCTCACACATTTGATTTGACTTCATCCATATTAAAAAGAGATCTATGTGGATGAAGTCAGGCCTTAGATGCATCCCGCATGTTACTATTCTTGAAGTTGCTTATGCCTTTTCCTTCTTTTGGGTCCAAGTCTAACTTGAGTAGTTTTGTTGCATTTATAGTTATGTCGTGTTTCATTTTTTTCTCACCTGTCTTGACTGTCGGGAAAATGAGTGTTAGAAAGTCTTCACCAGTGACAAATTCATGGTCTTCCACAGTAAAAACATAGGTCTTACGAAAACGTGAAGAACAAAAAAAGAGTGTTTTCTTGTTTTTTTTTTTTTAATGTATGGGATTCAACACGAAAACGTTGCTTTGAGAATAGTTTCTTCTCTCTCAAAAGTAGGACGGAGGCACTTGTCCCCGCTGCCTATTTAAAAAAAAAAAATTATTATTTTAAGTTTTGATTCCGTAAGAAAAATAAAATATTGCTCTAGCTAAAATTTTGCCCCCTAACTTAAAAAAATTTCTGAATCTATCCTTACTCAAAAGCTAAAGTTTTTTTTGTTATAGTTTTTACGCTGTTATTAGATAGCAGCAATGAGAGAAGAAATTGAAAAAAAAAAAGCACCGCAAGAAGAAGACTCTTCTTCAGAGGCGTGTGGCCTTTCACAAGAGTTGCAATAAGTGGTTTTGCATTGTGAAAAAATGGCTACTGTTTTTGTCTCATTATATTTAATGTAACTTTTGTTTTTTCAAAGGCAGTGGTCCATATGCCACGACTTTATGGATATATTTATATATATATATATATTTTGATAAATATATATATATATATATAAGATAACGTGTGTACATATATATATATATATACATACGTACATTATTATTAGGATTGAAGGCTTACGCCTTAATAACTACATTAATGTTGGACTAGATCTTAATATATATATTGATGTTTAAATTAAATGTAACATAAAGAATTAGAAATAAGTTTTCTAATTTACCCAAACTAATTAATTTCGTTAAATTAGTTTCAAATAAAATAAAAACAAACTAATTTGTTTAGTTAAAATAAACTAATTTTGTTGGTTTATTTTCTAATTGAATCAATACTAATTTGTTTAGTTAACATTATATAGGAGTTTTATAATAAATTAGTTTCTAATTAAACCAAGATAATTGATTAGTTCAATTATAATTTAGATTAGAAATAAGTTTCTAATTGATTAGATATTTAAAGCATAATTTGATTAGTTCAATAAATTGTTAATAAAAAATCAATTAAATTATTTCCATATATGAGCATAAGTTCGCTATGTGTTAGAAAAAAATAATTTGTTATTTGTACATGGTTCAGCTTGATCTTGCTGGGGTTGAACGTCGTTGTTTGGATCCATGATTGGTGCGACTCTGGCTATGGAATAC